>JAPQRQ010000023.1:7299341-7340000 GCA_037367365.1 Apogon talboti
TACAATGGAAATAGTCATGAAAATAAAGGAAACACATTGAATGAGAAGGTGTGTCCAAACTTTTGGCCTGTACTGTACACAATTTATGGCAGGTGGTTAAGTTACAGTATGTTCTTGCAGATGCTCAACTGGGATTAGATCCAACTGTCCTTTTGGTAGAGTTTGAACCACCCAGCAAGACAGTTTTAGAAGTGCTTTGACCCAATCATTAGACCCTTCTTGAAGTCTCTTTAGTCCTCACGTTGAGTGTTTTGCAGCTTTCAACAGATCCGCTTTGGGGACTAAATGCTCACTTGTTGCAGTGGCGCCACTGAAAGGTATTATTTGGACAAAGTAATCAATATTATTACCACTTCACCTGCCAATGGCCATATTGTTATGGTTGATCAGTATACATGGTAGTAGGAACGCAATGACTGAACTCTATAGACTGAAAAGGATCTGGGTGAATAATTGAGTGAAGTTGCTGCTCGTAGACATAAACGGCCCTGAGCCTCTGTGATGTTCCTTGGATGGTGAGTTTTAATTCATATAATTAAAGAGACTTGTGGTCGTCGTTGTAAAAACATTTACAAACTTAGCCCGTGCTTTTAATTTTACGTCACATTAACATCAAATTACATGTCATCCAGTAGAGCTCATATTATTACTCAAAAGTCATTGATTCTGTGGTAGAAGTCAGTCACACACAAGTGTCATCAGGTCATTTTGATTCAGAATTGTCATAATTCAGCGCACTAAGCCAGTCGGAGCCATATTGAAATGGGCCATCTTTTTCAGCCATTAAATTATTCAAAACGGGATTGGAGCTGCGTGATGGAGTGTTATAGTGTGGTGATTGGCAGTCGACTCATTTTTTAGCGATTTTCCAGAAAGAAAAGCGGGACAATGGGGAGAAGGATCCAATCTCAGGCAGGTGATGGAATACATGAACAGTAGTTTGAGAAGTGAGGAATTTCAATGCTTCAGTATAAGCACAGGTTTGTTACAAAAACCTAAAAAGGTGAATTCACCTCCTTCCTCGAGAAGCATCTGTGCCTAAAGGAAACTGTGGTTCAGCAGTCTGCGTCGTAAATCACAAAGAGTTCGCTCTTTGTTTGGATGTATCATTTACATAGCTTGCACATAACTTTGATTTATGAAAAGGCCAGTCAGAGAAGTATAATTACTGCACAATGAGCAATTCCAACAAGACTGTTGTTTGTCTGTTGGTCTGTCTTGGGGCATTCATTTTAATTTTCTTTTAAACTGAAGGTAGCATTTGGAACTATAATGATGGGGAAAGCCAAAAAGGTATAATTAAATAGTAATTGCAGATTGGCCTTATTTAATCAGAATTTCAATAAGGAAGTGTGTTGGCAGGCAGCTCTGCAGTGCATATTAGATGAGTGCCACATTTATGCGGCCACCCAGTTGTACAACAACCCCCCTGTTTTCCAGCATCAACAGGTCCACTGAGGAGGAGGTGGAGGAGGAGGCTGGCCTCTGCATACAGGGCTCTATTGATCAAGTATGATTACACATGTGGAGGCTCACACATATTCATACATTTGAACCAGCAGCACACAAACACAAATATACAGCCTATTTTATAAAGTAACCCTTAACACATGCATACATTTAGTATTATCACTACACAGAAGGGATAAAGAGGAAGTCAGAGAAGGGAAGTCTCATGGGCCTTAACAGATTGGATGCTTGTTTGCCCATGGAGACAACATATGGGAAAGGAACGTGTAGTGCTGGGCTGGTAGGACATTTTGGAGCTTATTTTTCCAAGACCAATGCATATACAATTTTAAGGAAGTGCAAATGCCTTGAACATACAGTACTCTGAGAAAAAATAAGACACAGCATGTGGTTGCTGTATCATTGTATTAAGACAGTATCTCTAAAGAGAAAGGTAAAACATGCTGTAATAAAACCACCCACAAATTCATTCAAATACTTGGATATCAGTATCAAGTTGGCTCTGTCTTGCTCTTGTATCTCAGCAGCAACATCCTCAGGCTGGCTTGCTGTCATGGTAACCATGCCCTCCAATGTCATTTTTCCCAATTTTAGCTCTAGAGGTTCTCACGGTCAGCTTTACCTTGGCCAGAGCCCGTCTGCTGACAGTATGGTAACAGGTGCGTCCTCGGTGCATGCAATTGGTTAAACACATCCAATACTTTTTAACTTAATCGTTTGTTCATGCAACAGTGGATATTGTCAGTTATTCTTGTAGATTTATGAATAATGCATTTGCTTGTTTCCCACTTGGTGAAACAGCTACTAGAAGAAAGAACAACAGCACAAGACGACAGTGAAAAATCTTTGTAAAAAGCAATTTACAACTAGGTTGTATACCTTAGCTGTGTTTCTGACTGAGTTTGAATTAGCAGCTTTTTTTCAACAACATCAACCCAGCGTGGGTGCAGTCTGCAAGTCTGCATCAACAAAGTGGTTTAGGTATGTTAAACCAGAGACACGTGTGATCCCAGCAGGGAGTTGCAGCTTTTAAAGATTCATTCGATCTTTCAGGAACAGTGTGCCTTTATATCAGTGTGGCACAGCTCTGGTAATCAGATGAAAATGGAGAGAAGAAGCTCATCAGGAGAAACTTTGAAAGTAATGAATTATGACACTTTAGCCATCTTCTATAGTTATTCTTTGGAGCCTTATTGTTCGGCCTGCTTGACATTTATCGTTTATTTTACTGCCCACAATTCCACTTTAAGATAATGTCACAGCTGCATTACTGTTCTTAGTGCTGCGGTCATAAAATTAATACCTATAATCATATCAGAAGTGCATTTGGATGTGTGCTTTATATAATGTTGTATACATTACAGTCATTCAGCTTGAAAGGACTGTATAGCTGACATTTTATTTCATTTAAAGGGCGACGTTATTAAAGCATAGAGAGCTTTTGTCTGGGGATCTACGACGGGGACTGTCACAAGCTCAACCATGAAGATGCCCGACAGCTTATCTGACCAAACCAGTAAATCTCACTCTCTGGGTAATTCCACAACCAGGATGAAGGATGTCTCCATAACAACACACACTGAAGCCTCCATGTGTGCGTGTGCCTAGACGCTGCAAGTCTGTTGGAGGAGGAGGAGGAGGAGGAGGGGGGGGAAACAGAAGGATTAAGTGGGGAGGAAATAATGCCTTATGCTCTACTTATGCATATACACATTTCCTCACACGCCATTTAAGATGCTGTCATATTTGTGCATTCGCTTTATGTACACCTGCATTTTTGAAAATAAGTTAATGTTCTTACTCAGTTATATCAAGACCACTGGCTCTATTATGCACAGTGCTACTGGACTGTATAATGGCCCTGGGATTCTGAAAACTTAGGAGGCAGAATAAAGGGAGTATGGAAAGGGGTTTTGAGTGGAGCAAAAGCGTTTTGAGTGTTTTAACCTCGGGGTTAATGAAATTTGTGTTGGCCCGACTAACAAGCCACCATCAAGGTACCAGCTTTGCCCCATGCAGATGAGAGTTCTGGCCCAGTGCCATAGTTTTGCCGTAGGACATTTGTCTGTATGTATGACACTGAGCAAAATAGAGAGCGATTTGGCGTAAAGGAGAGAAATTGTTATATATTTGTGCATGTAGTTTGTTTTTTTTCCCCTAGTGTGTTATTGCATGTGTCTGTAAGGGCGCACCTCCCAGATCTCGCTGCCGTCTGCACTTTAGCCCCAGTGTTTATCCGAGCAGAAGAGGAAGCAGCTGAATGATGGCACTGTCTGCCTGCTGGCAAGCTCTCTGTGAATGGGGGACAAGTATTTGGGGAGGAGGGGCAGGGCAGAAGAAGGACACCCTTCTCACGCAACAGGTGGGTTAGGCAGCAGGATGCATCAGGGTGCCGGGTCTTGTAAACCTAGTCCTTCATGGCGCACAATCAGTATATTCTGCCTGTACATCAGACTGCGGTTCCTATTGGATGTGGATGAGGCTCAGTTTGGAAAGCTGTTCAAGTGTAGTCGACTTCTACAGCAGGGGCTTATAATAATGCAGCAATCTCACTGTTGAACAAAGCCATCAAGATTTAATTAAGACCAATTCACTCAGTAGAGACTCATAAAAATCTACACAATTTGGACAATTTGCTAGGACACTGTAGGGAAACAGGAGGGGAGTGTGAATACAGTAGGAAAGCGACAAATGAGTTGGTGTTGAGTTTTAAGAAATAAGAAGCACTCAGAGGACTAGAGAAAAAAGAAGCAGCTCTAGAGAGAGACAGATGTCAGGTGGGAGTATCGACTGTAGACGATCGTGATCCTTGTCGTGATGGGATTTGTCAGTTTCCTAGCGCCCAGGCTCGGTTCCGCTCTTTACTCCCCACCTCTGCAGAAGGATTTCCTTTCATAGGGTTTCTGTTCAGCACTGGGCTGTATCAGCTCTGGTGTTGCCTTACTGTAAGCGATCCAGACCTTGCAGGATTTCAATCAATCATCAAAGAGAGTGTGTCTGTGCGCTCCCTGCTGCTCAGAATGAGCTTTCTGTAGTGGTGGTTAATGGAAAAGGTCACCTCTCCTCAAGGCTGTGCTGGCTCACTACAAAGGCAGAGAAAGGATCAGAGAAGAGGGACAGATAAACCCTGAGACAGAAATGGTCGAAGTCTGATTTTGGATGCATTGTAATCAGCTTTTTGGATTTGTTTTTCTATACAGCTCTTTTCAGAAGTCACAGAAATGGAAGCGCTCGATATAAGAAAGTAAAACTGACTGCAACATGCTGCTCCCCGTGCGCATCCCTCCCTACTTTTTACTCGTAATCCCTTTGACCTCAGTTTTCTTTTGAAATCCCTATCATGCACATTTTTACCATTCATCGCATGCTTATGAATATTTACAAGTTTGTGGAACCAGATCTGGAGGTGGAATAGGAATTCATCTCCATTTATAAAAAAGCTTGCAGTGTAAAGTTGAGCAGATGAAAAGTTTAAGGATTTTCTCCACTTTGACATTTTATTGCGTTTACTAACACATCAGGGTTCCATTTAGATAGTACTAAATCCCCCGTCTTATATCTGGATGTATATCTAATATCTATAAGGATAAAAATATGAGGGAATGCAAAATTGGTGAACCTGCGGGGGGTCTCTGCTGACAGAAACATAATTTAACACTCAAGTAGCGTTTTCTTTCTTGACTCCTGTTCTATCTGCCTCTGTCATTGCTAAGAGAGTTGTTTTATATCTCACCTTACATTCCAGTAGTTACTAGTTGCACCTCACCTATCATCTGAGATTTGTTTTCCTGTGTTATTTCACTTTTTTCTGCTTGAAGTGTAGGAGTATCACAGGAGGCGGGAGAAGAGAGCAAGAGAGAAAGAGAGAGGACAATGGCTGCACTTTGTCATTCTTTTGTTTTGCGTCTGAAAGGCTGCTCACTGGCTTGATTACCGTGTGAGCTGCTTTGTGAAGGAGTGCAGCATCGCTCTTTGAGAGATGTCAGACACATTTCCTTTTTTTTTTTTTTTTTTCCCCTACTGTGGCTAACCATGAAGAAAGATATTCACCACCAGAAGAAAGTTTCCAGGGTTATTTTGGAGCTGTATGTTTGTGTGTGTGTGTGTGTGTTTGTACAACTATGCAGAGATACTTTGCCTGTGTGCACTGAATGTTAACCTTTCTTTATTAATTTAACCTCTCTATAAATCACTTCAGATACATTTGTTAGATTTTTTTCTCTACCGTATTCAATTTGTTGTTAAGTCTCTTCCCCCTTAATCACGTAATTGATTAAAAAAACACAGTTGTAGTTGCAGTGGTTATGTGACGCGACATAAAAGTTAGTTTCTTTTTGCTTGTTTTTTTTTTTTTGTAATTGCTGTTACATAGTTCAAAAAAAGCACCAGATAGTTAAAAGATTAGAGCAATGATCTGCACACTTTTGCTCAGAGTGTCTCCCCATTAATGGTTATTTTCGGGGGTTTCCGAAAGACAGAAGACGTTGCCAATTTGTGATTTGAGATATCGGTCTATTTAAAACAAGACTGACTTAAGTTTTTGTTATGGCCTTAAGTCTTTTAAGATGGATTACAGACATATTAGTCTAGTAGTATGACGTGAGTAGCAGCTTATTCAAGATAGTGGTCACCTTGTTATTTTTTTTTTTTTTTGGGACGGTGACATTATTGTTCTGTGTAAATGGTTAGAACCTACAAGCTTTAGGTTTGGTTAAATCTGGGGATTTGGAGATGCTATTGGTGCAAGGAATCAACTTAAGCTTTATCAGTGAGTTTCTTTAGGTTGGGATAGGCCACATCTGTCACCTTCAGGCTCAACCTTTATAACATACATGGCTGAGTTTAGACCAGTGGGTATCTTTTCCATCAAATCACCAATGAGAAAAGCCCTTATCACACTTTAATCTCAGCACTCCATCTCTTAGCCTCCGCTGGCTTTGTCTCCTGTACGGCATAAACCACATTTCTTATCTAATGTGGAGCTGGCTGCTACCGAGGGCACTTCAGTGGTGTAAATCCCTCTCTCCTGGTTGAAAAGTGGGGCTGCAGTGCTTAGATGGAACTAAAAGTATCATGTAAAAAAAAAAATAAGGAAGCTTTGAAAGATACTGTACCTTGATTGTTATTTTATTAACAGTAATAATAATAAATTTTATTTATGGGCACATTACAAGACTTAGTTAAAAACAGCAATTAATAAACATTTTAAAAACAATAATGCAGGTATGTGCAAGAATAATCTACCAAAGAATATAAACATTGTATATATGCAATAGAGTAATAATAATAACAATAATAATAATAATAATAATAAAACAAAGAAAGCATAAACAGCAGTATTTTCCCTCCGGTACTTGTGTTCTTGTCATTACTGTATGCTGTAGTGTTATTGTTTGTGCCCAGCAGTGGTTGATTTGTCAATTGCCTGCATTGCTCAGTATAAGCAATAAAACAAGCTGCAAACAATGACTTAGGTGCAGGTCAAATTAAAACAGTGTAAGAGAAAACAAAAAGAGGAGCAACAACACCAACAACAAAATGAAGTGACATCGGTGTCAGAAGCTAATTAACCGAACAGTCATCATATCAGAAAGCCTGGATGAATTTGCTGTCGTCTCAACTGTTAGTTGGCATTTTAGATTAACATCTCTGTCTGTGGTGCTTTGTGGCTTTATTTGGCACAAGTGGGGCATTCTTAAAAGCTCCTGTGACAGAGAGAGTATTGTATGTCTAATGTCCTACACCCCTGTTTTCTGTTCACATTTGCTCGGTTGCCCTTCTTTGTTTTCTTCTTACTTCACAACCTCCTTTTTTATTCATTATTCTACCCACAAATGGACAAATTCAAGTATTTCACTTGACTGCGTTCGACATCAAGATTCACCTTCCTCAGCAAAGCAAGATGACGCTTAAGTCTATTATTTCTCTGTCAACCCCTCTGCTGCGACTCGACCTGCAGGTGGAAATGAGGTGTTTTTACGTTTTGGGAGGAAAGGAGGACTGACGGTTGATGGTTGTAGTACATTCTTTTTGGATTTTTATTTGTCTGATCGTCGGATTGTGTCACAGAATCAGAAGAATGGAGAGAAAACAGTCTGTAGTTGTATATAATGTTCTAGGTTTTAAGTAGAAATGTAGATGGATGTGTAAACATGTATTCTGTCATCATACAAAGAAAGATACGGATTCATAATGGACCATTTTAAGCGTTTTTGTACATTAGTGTTGGTTGTTCACGGCTTATATAGACCTGGAGGTCATGTACTGTATTGCTGCTAATTATTCTAGTGCATGAAAAAGAGCACAGTTGTTTATGTACAAAAGTCTGGCATTAAAAAAATCACTGCATTCAACACTGAATACATTACATGTTAATAAAAATAGACCGTATAGTGAACAATAAATGCTACTTGCTGTATGTAAATCGTCAATTTCTTGTTTGATTGATAGAAAACAACACAATAAAACATTATAATAGGCTCATAAAAAGACTCTGCAACATACTTACATTTTTATTTTCATGTCCAGTTAGTCAAATTTACAGGTTTTAATGTGTCATATAAAGTTGATAACATCTACAATAAAAAATGTTTTATAATAATAATAATAATAATAATAATAATAATAATAATAATGATAATAATAATAACAACAAACACATTTAATATATATCACACAATAAAGTTTCTATGTGATGCTTGGAATTTCTTGAGCTCTCATAATGTAAGCCACTTTGCAAATGTAGTTATTGAGATGAAAGTGTGTCTGTGGTTCCAGTGTGTTGAGATTGTGTCATGGTTGTCTTCCATGCCTCATGGTTTTTTCTTTTAATAATATCTTTGTGTGCTCACCAGAAAAGCTTGACTAACTACGCAATTTTTTTTCTCCGTCAGACCACACTACAGAATTCCACATTAGCCTTTTATATAGAGCACATCGATACTACATTTGAGATAACAGGTCTACACTGCTGCTATCTCAAAACCACTGCAATTTTCAATTAGATACAATCACATTTAATCACTGGGATGACACAGTGCGCCCATGTAACTCACTTAGTTTTCATGATTTAAAGCAGCAAATTAATTAGCTATTACATCAACCTTTAATTCTGCTTGCTAAGTGAATGTTCATTATTGTATCATGCCGTCACAAATGCATAAATCTGCTTGTTAAAAGTGCGTTGGAATATGTTGCATCATCCACACCTGCTGTTTTTAAAACTTGGAGATTTTCAGCAATGGATTTTGCAGTTTTTATTACCCCTCGGCCAACTTTGGTAGTGTAATTGTTTTCTCGTCTGTCTGTTTGTCTGTCCATTCAACAGTGTACTTGCATTATCTGAAGAATGCATTGAGATATCCACACCAAATTTATACTGTGGATGCATCTTGGCATGGAGCAGAAGCCTATTGAAAATAAGTCACCTTGACCTACTTTTTCAAGGTCAAATGGCATCAAATGGAGACATGACGCCTTTGTTGGGGTGATATGTACAGTATGTTTGCTTGAAACAGCCTTGTACAGTTTATAATATCGTAGTACTTTCAAATATAAATACAGTATGTATGTAATAAGTTTTACACTAGGACAATCTAATCTATATTATAGGGCAGTAGCTTTCAGCAGAATCTTACACAGTTAATGCTGTAACAATCTCTTCAGTGTTTCAAGTTGGGGGAGAAAAAATCACCGCATTACTTTTGGTTTACATTAGTGTTTGCCTCGTAGCCACTTTAAAAACCAAAGTTAGTGATGGAGGAACTATAGTGATAGTGTAGTGGTAAGGGCGGCATGATAATACAAAGTAGACCTTGTCTTCTCCTTCGTTTCTCACTTATATTTTTGCTTAAGGTTGTGGAAACGCTGATTATGTTGCCTCTTTGTACTAATCTGCTTTCAGCCCACACATTTATATCAGAAAGGCGCATACACACACATACAAGATGCAGATGCATAGAGAGCCATTTGCTTTTTCTTTCAGTGCCCTTAATGCTCAGTAGTGCACTAAAAAAACCACAATCAAAAATGTCCTTGCAGTTTAAGTTCTGCCTGGATAAAATGAAGGAGTCAAAGGCTGTAGTCTTGCAGTAGAGTTTTGTTTACGTGGACTAATAGGGCAGCACGGGCTGTCAAGGCCGGTTACAAGTGTACTCACCTTCATGTAATGAAGTCAAATAGACAGCTTTTATAGTCTATGTAAGACAGAGTGCATACTGTAGTTATTCATGTTATGTTTATATCTACACTTAGTGCTCTTTATATTGCTGCATTGTACAGGAAGTTTGAATAAATGCTATGAATAAATAAAGTAATTTCATTTTTCTGACCCTTTTCATATGCTAAGCTAGAGTTACATTCTATTACTTAAATTATTAAAAAATTCAGAGATACAGGAATCCACTGGGCAAGGCTTGTTGGAGTGTATTTATGTCCAAAGTTGACGTTTCTTAGTTTGGAAACCATCACTTTTTGTCTAATCTCAGCCAGACTCACATTTTGCGTTGTTCTTTATATCCTATGCAATACAGCCAAGAATGCTCTCAGTATTAACACAAAGAAAACATAAGAAATTGTCTCCCTAATGCATACAAATGCACACAAAATTAGGGTGTAATCAAACACCATCTGTTATCCTGCGAAGACACTGAATTTGCCTGCAAAAGACAATTTATTTTCCCCACCTTAGGCTTTTTGGGGTGAGTTGATAAATTCTTTTGTTTTGTGTACTTCTGTGATTAGGAGTGTTCTGTCCTGTTAAAATACAAGGTGCAAGAATTTGTCCAGTACTTTATTTAATCGGCGCAAACAATTAGAAACACCTGACATATGTTGAATGGAACCTGGTATAAAACATCAGAAACTGAATGAAAATCTCATATTGTCTGAACAAAAGTGTTAAAGACATGTTAAGTGCAAAGGGAGGTCACACTAAATACTACCACTTTGATTTATAGAAGATGTTTTTTCCTTGAAACATATGTTTTTACCGCTGCACAATCATACCGAGATTGTATCATAGTACAGAAACTGAGAAATGCATATGGGTGGTCATTATAACTTTACTAAACCAACAAACCTCAGACTCATTGTCATTCATTCAATGGTAACTACATACACTCATCTCTATTAATGATTTTAAAAGTATCATGGGGAATGCAGTGAAAGAGGAATGTCATTGTTTCTCTTGATGCCATTCTGTTTGAATAACTGTACTGTGTTTTGCTGTTTTATTGTTTTATTGTTCATTGTGTATTATGTATGTGTTTTGTATCATTTGGACTTTGTTGGCAGCTACCTTGGCCAGGTCTCCCTTGCAAAAGAGATTTCTAATCTCAATGGGACTTCCTGGTTAAATAAAGGAAAATAATAATAATAAATGGTACATAATAGAAGGAAATATAGATACTCAGGTCTCAGTTTGTAACATGGAAGATAAAATGATAAAATATGAAATAAAATATATAAAAGGTAAATAGGGTAGAATAAAACTACCATAAAAATATACAAAAAAATTTAAAATAATAAAATAACTCTTTCATATTTCCAAAATTTCACAGTATGCAGCAGCAGTACAGTTAAAGTGATGGTGCATGTGGCAGCAGCATGAGCATGAGCGTTGACCTAAGGCTTTTGCACAGTACTGCTTATAATAAGCATATTCAGTTGAATTAAAATGTATATATACAGTCAGTTGACATTAGTAAAATTCCTATGATAATCGACTGGTTTCATTTGCCTGAAATGGAACATTAAGAGTTGTTTTGTTCCTCCAGTATGTATCCAGAGAGCCCAACAGTGCAGTCTGTGTGTGTCTTGCTGTTAACCATAGTGTGTCTATTTAGTGAGCTGTGTTGCTGTGTTGCTGTGTGTTTGAGTCTTTCTGCAGGTGGTGCGCTTCTATCATTTCAACGTGCCAAGGCATCCTGGCATTCTCACCCCTGCATCCCCCACCTACCGCTGTCTGCGCCACAATGACAGTACTTCCGGTGTGCGATTTGTCGCGTAGAATGTAGCACCTGTGT
Source organism: Apogon talboti (assembly GCA_037367365.1). Classification (NCBI taxonomy): domain Eukaryota; kingdom Metazoa; phylum Chordata; class Actinopteri; order Kurtiformes; family Apogonidae; genus Apogon; species Apogon talboti. The sequence continues at coordinate 7,310,837 of JAPQRQ010000023.1, forward strand.
CCTCCTGCGAGTTGCTGTCCCCCTGGGTCGGATATTATCCCTGCTGGTCCTCACAGACGTGCACATACCCTCCATTTCATCAGTTCCCCTCATTCAAGCACTCTCTGCTCATTCATATGCTACAAGGGATTCCTATTTTGCTGCCTAGAATCTATTCCTTCCGGTGTTGTGGGAGTCTGCACCTGTGGGGTACACGCACAGAAATACACACACACATTTGTGGGCTGAAATTGCTTGCATCCGTGCGTGAATTTGCTTCCCATTTAAGCTGTGGGGAACCTGACTCTGGAAGCATTCAATTTTGCCCTGAGAGTTCCACCTGCGATGAAAATAGGTGCGGAAGCTGCGGAGGTGTGGAGGAGACATAATAAATAGAGGAAGGAGACTATAATCAGACTTCATTTTCCCAGGAGAATTATGTTAAAAGTGGCTTAATGGTGACTGTGTGTGGTTTAAAGCCTATGGACCTGTAAGACACATCATGCGGAGGCTATTTGTCTTTTTTTTTTTTTAACAGATAATCCATTTGTTTTCGTGCCATTAAGAGGAATTTTTTTTATGTCAGCATTAATTTAAACAATAATTAAGTACATTGTGTGGGACAGGAGGCATTAAAATGTAGACGTGCTGGTGTATCTAGTGTGTTTTTCTTATTATTCTAATTATATGCAGTAAATGATGATTCCATTACCTAGCTTATATCAGCTTTCCATTGCTAGTCTTTGTTGTCAGCAGCTACATGTGAATCAGCTCGGTTTGACACTTTATCCCTATGGACACACACACACACACACACGCACACACACACACACACACACACACACACACACATACACACATGCAGTCATATCTTGTTTCTTCTTTTCTTTGCCCTTTACTTTAACACTATAACACTTCTTATAGCTCAAAATGCTCCAGTTTTCACAGCCAAAATATGGATAAATACTAAAAGTTTGTTCCCAAAACAAATTGTCCTCATACCCACCCGCTGCAGTCGCTGCTGAAATCCTCTCTTTGTAAAATGTGTGTGTAAGGGTTACGAGTTTAAAAGTCAAGCTAAAATTGGTTATCGCCGCTCTGCTGCCTGTCCACCAACCCACAAAAGCTGTGTGTTTTTACTTGACTGAGCATCTGTGGGAATCTGGCCTCGCAACCCCTTCCTGTTAGCTCCAATGAGCCTGCAGCCCTCAGCAAGTTCAGCTCTTTATTCAGGTCAGGGATGAACACAAACTCTCTCCGCTGAGATTTCAATGTCCCGCCCCATAATCCAAAATGCTAAAAAGAGCAGGCTCCATCACCAAAGATAAATCATACAAATCCATCACTAGAGTGAAATCACGCAAATCTTCCAAATGAAAGGAGCAAATCTGTGCTCAGGAACAGCTTAAAACACTTAAGTAAAGGTCAAACATTGATGAGAAATTACAACATGATGAGAATACTTGGATAAATATACACTATATGGACAAAAATATTGGGACACGTTGAATTCAGGTGTTTCTTTTCTAACAGGGGTCTGGGATACAAAACAATAATGACAAATGTCATAATATAGTTTTATATTGTGATAAATATCATTGCATTGGTTAGTTTGGTTTAATTCTTTTTATCTTTGCTTCCAAAATGCCTCAGAAATGTTTTTTTTTTCATCACTGATTTTGTTTTTTTAATCCATGGCTATGATTTCAATGTTCTTATATCTCAAATCAGCATGAACGGGACATCTTATGAGTTGTAGCCATGATGTGTCTCAATATTTTTGTCCATATAGTTTCTAAACATCAATGTTTCCTTAAAGTTTGATGGGAGATTTTTCTTCCTAAGTGAGATGCGAAGAAAGTAGATGCTTAGTTGTGGTAGAAAATTATTATTTACAGTCAGAGCACGAAAAATGTTTTAGAAAATTAGAGGTAGATCATATGAAAAACAAAATCAATGTTGAGATAAATTAGGTAAAACCATCTTTTGCAAGCAAAGACAACAACTTAAACAAAACTAACTAATGCAATGCAATGATATTTATCACAATATAAAACTATAATATGACATTTGTCATTGTTGTTTTGTAGTCCAGACCTCTGTTAGAAAAGTAACACCTGAATTCAACATGTCCCAATACTTTTGTCCATATAGTATAAAGTGCAAAGTGTTTATAGATCCACTACCTATTATCTGTGTCAAAAAGGCAGGTACCATCCACTGCTCTCCTATTTGTGGGAGTACACTTTGCAGCCACTGAGCTATAGTGTGTCGTCTCTTCCCACATACTGACACTGAAGACAAGCGTAGGGGAGTAAAGGTGTTGTAGTGCAGTGCTCCGAAGTGTTAACTACAGACAGGTTCCTTTCTCCTCATTGTGTTCTGTAACCGACTACGACCTAAGCTCTGTTCAGACACAGTTTGAGCCTCCATTCTTAACAATCCGATCACATCAGCCCAGCTCTAATGCCAGATGTGAATGCTTTGAGATCTGATCACTCAGGACCCACTCGGATCATAGTCTGGGACACATACTTCCACTCGGTCTCAACAGTGTGAACGTGAAATGTGCCTCAGAAAAGATTGAAGGACTGCTTTCTGAGCTGCCATTCTTGTGTAAAGTCACTGTGCAGGCTGTTGATGAGGTTGTGTGTTTGCACAAAGAGTGGGAGTGATGAAGTGAGATCTGGTCACAAGTGGTCACTCGAGACCTTTCTGATGCCAGGTGTAAACACAAGCGTATATAGCTGAACATTTGTAAATTGTTCAGGAACGGGCGATGGACAGAAGCTGGAGATAAGACACGACACTCAGATCCAAGTTGTTGTGTTTTTAAATGAGCGAACGAGACCCATTGCGAGGTGCTTTGAGTCCACTTTGGACCCGCCTGTGTCCGATTAACAAACCATACCTGTTTAAACTGACAATCTGTCCAAAGCTTGATCTGCTTTGGGGAAAATGTAGTTGCCCTACAGTTAGCAAAGCTGTGGAGTGACAGTGAGTTAATTTAACACTTCACCTCTAGAGAATATGAAGCAATAATCTGGATGTGAATCTGAGTTTTCTGACAGCGGTCCCAGACCATGGCAAACATTTCACTTATGCATTCTCCTCTCTGTCCTGTCTGTGGCAGAGTAGATGTGACAACCTAATAAGGAGAATGAAGTTCTTCCTGTATGAGTTTCTTGTGTCAATGTTTAGTTCATTTGAGAAGTTCAACCGATGTATATTCCAGCAACCACCCCTTAACGCAGATTCTTTAATACAGGGCTGTCAAACTCATTTTAGTTCAGGGGCCACATACAGCCCAATGTGAGCTCAAGTGAAATAATAGCATAATAACATATATATATAATAACTTAAAAAAAATGTATCTCTGCTTTAGTGTGAAAACAGTAAAATTACATTATGAAAATTTTAATAACACAACCACGTAGAACCTGAATTTTTTTAAAGAAAAGTAATTTCAATTTCAACAATATTATGTCTCAGCTTATTATTAATCCTACTTTCAGATCACAGTGGATCTACAATTGCACTTGTTTTCTTAAGACATTTAAGGTTGTTCATATTTTTGTGGTTATTCACATCATATTATGAAAGGATAGTTTGTAAATGTAGATATTTTAATAATGTAACTTTTCACATTAAATCACATTGGATTGGAACCATGTTTAACATCCCTGCTTTTATAACTCAGAATATAGAAACTGAAACAGGTTCAACTCTGTGCATAATTTTCTCCTTTGTGGCTGGATAACTGGATCATAAGTAGCGTACTATTGTTGGTCAGAATGCACACGTTCTTAGACACATGTAGAAATTGCCATCAGCAAGTTTTCTAAACAGTTTCCCTCCCTGTTCCCTTCTTTTTTGCCCTCTGGCACTTTATGTTAAAAATTTCCCTCCTCTGCTTTCCTGTCTCTCTCAGCATTCCCTGCAGTGTTTCCTGTTTAAATGTCTCTGATTCTCTAATTGAGAGTTAGGTTGATGGGGGTGTCAGAGGGCTTGTGGGGGGAACAGACACTCACAAATCCGGCAGTGCCTCGTAAAGTGTGTGCACACACTCTCATGCATTAACCACCATTTCTCGCATGGTCATCTGGGAGTTTAAGCATGAGCACGTGCTTGTAACCCAATCAAGAAATCTTGTAATTAGACCAGTGTGTGTGCGAGTGGGTAGAGTATGTGTGCTTGTTGTTTCTGAGGTTAAAAGAAATGCTTCTTAATGAATATATATTTTTGCATGCCTGTCTAGACTCCTGCTTCCTTGGCAACACATCAAAGGCCCAAACAACAGTACGTAAGGACAACAATGCAACAGTGAAGTAAAGAGGGGGAATTCTCTCATTAAGGTTTGCTTTTACCACTTAGCCGGTGTAGCAGGGTGTTCACACTGCAACCAGACACGTCTTACACTAAGGCTTGACTGGGGCTGGATGATCTGACAGTCTCACATGGTGGGCGTATGATCTATATTTCAGAGGAAAACGTACAGATCATGTCATCAAATAAATAAATAAATATGGTGCAGTCCAAACATTACTGCTTCCCTGACATCCATTCTAAATGTGGTACCCATAAAAAAGATTTTTACTGAGAGCATTATGATTTGTTTTTATGTTTGTAATAACTCTGTGAGATCAGTAGTGTTTGGTTTATCCGCTTTAACTCGGAGTTTGGCTAATATGTGCTGTGGCCACAGAGGAATGAATGCACGGTGACTTCAGACAACAAAAAATTCCAGCTGCTGGCGGATGTATATGTGTGGCTGTTCAGTAAGCCTGGTTTTACGCAGACGCTGAACACAGTGTTTTATATTACTATGTGAAGTGTAAAAACATTTTCGGTTCATTATGAAACTGGTGAGAGTTGTTCAATGGGAAGAACTGGGATATGGACCCTTCCTGCCCGGCCGAGAGAGTCCTAAAAGGTAAATAAAATGAACTCCAATTATCATGAGGCACTTTTTGACTGAGCGCTGTATTATATACTGTAACTATTCCACAAACATGCCATTGTGTGAAAGGAAAGAAAAACCTATTGACGTTGATATTGACTGGATAGTTTTATAAATCAGTTAATCATCCAAGACTGGGCACTGAAAGTAAATTACATGTTGCCACACGGTTATAACATGATGCATTGTGTTTTATCAGTGTCAAAAACAGTGTATATTAGACAATTGGCAAGATGTCCATACTACACTCGTGGCCAAAAGTTTTGAGAATGACACAAATGGATTGTTTGCTTAAATGTAATTTATTTGTCACTAAATTTATCTTAAACCTATATAATGCTCCTAATTGTGCTTCAGTGTGTGTACCCCAGAAACAATGGGGAGGGGGGGGTCAACGTTGGTAGCAAATTTTGCAAAAACAAAACTTCCTTCTAACCTGTGTGTACATCAAATACGGCAATAAAAAAAGTTTCACATTTTCTAACATTTGCTTTGTGTATTCCAGTTGTTGTCTAGAAATTCCATTAATATCAGTCCAATATCAGCATAAGCCCTCTCATAGTCCAGTTGCAACTATCCTATACTTTACTTTCAGCCAGATCACTCAGTGACATTCTCAGCAAATATTCACAAGCATATTTCTATCCATTATGTTGTTTGTTATGGGTTCTCTCTGGGTACTCTCACCTTCTTAAGACATGATAATTGGTTAATCTAAATCTTCCTATTCTAAATCAGGTGTGAATGTCAGAGTGGATGGTTGTTCGTATGTATACGTCAGCCCTGTGCTGAACTGGCGACATGTCCTGGGTGTACCCCGCCCTCACCCATCGGTAGCCATGATAGGCTCCACCCCCACCCCAACCCTCACAAGGACTAAGCGGTTCAGAAAATGAATGAATGAATGTTGTTTATAATTTTCAATCTGAATTCAATCAGTTTTTTCAGTTTATTTTGCTTTTCAAGTGGAATGGAAGAGGTTCCTGCAATGTATTAGACAGACAAATCCTCACGCTAATAAAAATAGAAAATAACCGACATCTCATCCAGTTATTTTTTTCTGAGCTCTACTGTGCATCTGTAGCTAAACACTTTGTTTTCAGTGCACAAAATGTTTTCCACTTCCCTGTAAAGTGCCCACTTATTGTATTTTACCAGCATGTCAAGTCACTAGCTGTCCTATTTCATTTTTTTCTACAAAATAATATATTCTGCCCTCCCAATATCCTCTAGAGCATCTGACAGACAATATGGGGCTCACTGAATTCTCAAACTCATAATCCAATTTCATAATTCACAATTCCCCTTTCCTACCCGCTTGCCAAGCCGAGAGGAGCAGAAGAGCATAGGGATATGTGCACTGACGTGTGCACTGTCAGAGGGTGTGAGGTTAGAGGTTTTATACAGCAGGCTGCTCCGAATGTAGAATAAACAGCAGATTTTGTTTGTGTGTGTGTGTGTGTGTGTTTTCCAGGTGACATTTTGGCAGTCGCAGGTGCCTTACCTGTAGTTCACAGAGTTCTAAAGTGACTCTTTCAAGGACTTCCTGGCTTTTCACAGGGTGTCAGTGGAAGAGATATTCTCTTAATTATTTACACAATGGCTGTCCCGCACTGCATTGAAAGTCATGATGTGTTTGTTTGCACTGCTGTTTAATTATTTCTGAATGTCAGCCTGATCCTAACAGCAATTCTGGCTTAGAACATATTTATTTGTCACGGACTTCACCTATAATGAAGCTGCTCTTTCAGCTTTTTTCCCCTCATTTTTTTTTTTTTTTTTACCTCCGTTTCATTGTGCGTATGTGCAGATGAAGGGCATTTGTGTGATCATGTGTGTTTGTGTTTGTGAGCTCCATGCCTCTCTCTCCAGGCCGCCTGATCCTCACTAGTCTTCCACGGCTTTGGCTTGTTCCTTGGCTCTGAACTCAAATGTCTTGGCATCCATTCATGGGTACACAAGCGTGATATTGAATCACACAAAGAGAGAGAGAGCTCTGATTTCCCCGCTGGGTTTGCCCTGTGTGGCCCCTCGCTGTCACCCCACCCCCCTCACATTGGGTGGCACAGAGTCACAGCATGGCCAGAGGAAGGAAACTCAGTCTCTGTAACTGAGGACCACGGGAAGCCGACATGAGACAGTGACAGCGCTCACATTGCTGTGTCATCGCCCGGGCATTCTTTTGTTTAATCTATGACATTTTTAGCCCGAATGTGATTTCATAAGAGTCATAATGTTCCCATCAGTTAATTCCGTTTAAATAAACGCTCAAATTTAAATGTGATTGAAAGAGAAGTCGTAAAATCTGCCAGGCAAAGAATACTAGAAGTGAGTTACGATCGGCCCCTCTCCACAGAGTAATCCTGATTTTTGTGAAACCCACATTGTAGGCAAACAGTAACCAGTCAGTACTTTTTGCCATGAGAATAGTCCCACTCTGCCATTATTAGCACAGTGGCTCATTGACTGGTGTGCAGCAGGGCGTTTCAGGGTGACAGCCTACTGATGCCTGATGTAGGTTAATGACTCAGTGAGAAACAGGACTTGACTGCAATAGCAGATCGTTTTTCTTACTATTAAATCTTATAGACATATTTTCTTTTTCACTTGCGCGACATAAACAGCAGCACCGGATCTGCAGGGACTCTGCCCTTATGATTTGATCACAGACAGAAAATCATTGTTATTTTTTTTTCCATGTTTCATTAGTAAATATGCAGACGTTAACATCCAGCAGTTTCAGCATTGTCGATGCACTGCTAGACCGCTCCGCTAATGCGGTGTTAATTACAGGTAATATAATAAATGAATGCTATTAATTTAAATGTTTGTATTTGGAGAATGTGTAATATTTCCCTGCTGTTAAAATAATGTGTTGCGACATGCTCATTGTAAGAGCTGAGGCCACAGGAGTCAACTGAACGGTGCACAGATACTCTGTTCGACCACGAAGTCTGATACCTAATACTATGTTCCTGTCTGAGAATATCAAGCACAACAGCTTAACATTATTTATTTTTTTTTTTTTAATTTTACAGTGATTCAGTACTCATTGGATAGTGATAGTAATAGTGTGCTGCTGATTGGAATAACCTAGTCCCGCTGCATGTCTTCTTATATCTACTTAACTGCTTTGTAATTTAAAGCGTAAACTATTATTATGATGAAGTATGCCTCCAGGTTTTGCAAAGAAGGGAAAGAAATTGTCCCAATGCTAAAGGAAATTGAGATTTAATCCTTAAATTACAATATAGGGTAGAATGCGTGAAATTCTAGCGCTTGAGCAGCCCCCGTATCTCGTAACCATAGGATAGAAAACTGTGTCATGTGATTCTGCTGCTACTCCTTGCTAGCTTGTCGCGTTGATTAGTTACCCTCATCATGAGAGGAAGGAGCTAACTGTCCTTGTGTCACACTATACGTGCCAAGGTTTCTTTCATGCCGTTGAGGAATCAATGGGGACTTGTTTTTGCATGTGGCACTTTTTTTTTTCTTGTTTTCTGCGGAGGTGGTGTGCAAATCAATGGCACTGAACTCAGACGAACAGCAATTCAGATGGGAGCCAGGCGTTTAATGAAATTCTGCCCACCACATATGCGCTCAGCCAATTTGGTTGATGCAGAAAAATGTGTGATCTTTAAGAAATAGATCTCCCAGATATATATTTTAAGCATACCTTCCAATTACCCTGTGTGTGCATTCACTTAGAAAATGCTGAGATGTTAAGATTCGCCGTGACATTACAGCGTGTTGAACTGTTGCCCGTCTACTGTCCCTCTCTAGTTCTGCATAGGTGAACAGTCTGTGCCAAGCCAATTACTTAACCCTGACCCACAGTGGCAGAGAGGCAGGGAATCATGGAGGCTCTGGACTTAGTGGCTGTCTGTAATCTTCAGTATAAAACTCTGAAGCTGTAACTTGGCCTGGCCTTAATGTGGGAACTGGGACACCCCGGTCTCTCAGGTCCGGCTTCATGGAGGTGGCTACAGGCACTGCCCTTAAAACAAACCTGCTGTGACTCAAAGAAAAAGAAGGAACACAAATAACAAAGATAAACTCATAATATGATTACTGACGATGCCTTTTCGTCTAGACTTCAGGCCTCTGGGGCGTGATTCTCTATCTCTGTTTCCCCTCTTTTTCCACCTTTATCACGTATACTGCTTCACAAACGTATTGTCATGAGGGTTGATGCAGCTCTTTGTATTTTTCTGAGAGAAAACCACAACCTCAGAGCCATTTGTTCTTTTTTTTTTTTACACGCCAAGCTCTCTGAGGCCATGTCCACTCTAATGTGGACAAACCTGAAGATGCTCTTTAAGTGTTGAATGTTTCCAATCCACAACACTTTCTTGAGATGCTTCTCTAAAAGTCCAGTATACTCACTGTGCTACTGAAATGAAATGAAAACTGACTCACATCTCTTCTTCTTCCAAATCTGGCAAATTGCACATTTTACATTGTCGACAGAGCTCTGTTGTTTTACCACTAATTGCATAGTTAGTGTTACAATACCCAGTGCTTGTGTTCTTCTTTTTGTGTCTGTTGAGTGGAAAGGGAATTAGTGATTGGTCCTAAATGATACCTATGTTAATTTCTGATTAAATTTTGCACAAAAGCCTCATCAGGCATTATCTACGCTGGATCTCATAGTTCTACATATTTTATTCATTAGAGCAGTATAAAGTTCTCATGTTGCACTTTGAGTTGCTGACCCCTGTACACTTCCACAACACTTATGGAAATTGCCAGTGCTTTTTATGACTGAACAATAGTTTGAGTGGCATTGTGAGAGTCTGAGCAGGATTAGACCTAACCTCCAAGGGCTCTCAGCAAAGCCCCTTTTGTGTGTGTTTGTAAATAGAAGCGCACTACCCTGAGATTGTCTGTCTGCCTGCCAGCCAGCCAGCCATGTCCTACATGCTGTCTGCATCCCTGCTTCATTTAAGATAAGCATCGGTGTGTGTGTGTGTCTGTCTGCTTACAATTGCATTTATATCTGACACTGAGGTATTTTTTTAGTATCTTTTACGCAGGGTTCTAGTTTAGGGTCTCCTCTCCGTATACATCAAAAGATGTGATGGAAAGGCAAATGAGCTGATGGTATTTTATGTGGCTGTAGTAAAGTGGAGCCAAAATATCACTGTTAATGGAGCTGCCATGTTGCTTTTGTAAATAGCCATGAAGTCCAACAGCAGCGCCATGTCATCAAAGCTGCCGATCCTCACGTCTCTGAAAACACCGTAACTGTCAAGAACCTTATGACACGATATGGTTTTATATCCAGAAAACAAAGCCAAGAAGAGTGGCAGAAGTCTTGTTTCCTCTCAGGTTGATTAGATAGAATTTGCTGAAAGGTAATGATGGAATTTTTAGCCCGGTAATGCCACAAGCTTTAGGCTAGGGCTAGGTGAGCCAAAAATGTGGTGAAAAAAGGATCAGTATTGATTATTATCGTGATAAATGAGGGTTAATTGCACATATTGCATATGTTGCATATGTCACTTTAACTCAATAACTCATTTATTACCAATACCTCATCTGTTACCTTCACTGTTGCACCTTTATTTTCTATTTATTGTCTCCTCAAGCCCCCTCTGTTTATAGGTATATTCTGTTTTTTTGTATTTTTTTCTACTTTGTTCATTTTATACCATGGGGCCTTAGAGTTTTGTAATTTCAGTTTTCTGTATATGACGTACATATGGCAAAACTCACAATAAAGCTGACTTTGACTTGACTTGGATAACCAGTCATGTTATGTTTATGTTAAAGACAAAAATAATGTAATAGATGTAAAATTTCTCAAGAGGATGCTAATTTGGTTCACCATCATGATATACATGCATGAAACACTACAACTTTTTACTCTGTGATTGTAGAACCCAAGACAGTATGGAAAATACAAATAAAAAAAAAATAATGCAGTGACATTAAATTTGACTTTCAGTTGTTTTTCATCGTATTTCATTGTAGACAATATGGATCTAACTTAAATAAATCCAGCTTAAAGAAATAAACTCTAAGAAAAAAAGAAACCACCTAGCACGTTAATGATATTTATCTTGAAACAAACATGTTATAATGATATTTACTTTACCTCTCATTCTAACTGAAGCTGACGATTATTTTGATACACAAAAGCTATTTCTGTTTCTCGCTTCTAATCGTGCCTAAATGAAACATGAATAAGGGTCTACACAGAACACCAGCATCTTTTTCAGTATGTTTGATCAAATAGACAAATAATTTGATCTAGGATTTTGTTACTTCCCTTGTTTCCTTTGCATCTCTGATTTCAGTTGGCCAAGAGCATCCGGCAGGCGTTCTTCTTTTCAGCTGGCTGAGAAAACACAGAGGGAATCAACAAATCATGGCCAGCCCGTAATCATGCAGTGGAGCTCTTGATAATAACAGTGCATCACTTCTCTCTGATTGTCTAAGAGGATCTTTGAAAGATGTTATCTCTTTCTTCCTTTTCGTTTTTACAGTGAAGGAAAAGGGCGGGAGGGTCAGTCTTGCATGAACAGAAAATTACCAGGAAAAATCACTTCCCCGTCACGTTTGATTTTAGATTTGGCAATTACCTCCTGTCCTCTATTCATCCCCGACATGCTGTGTTTTATAAATGAGTACACAGGTGGTGGGCTGCGTGTCCGCATTTGTGTGCGAATCACTTTCTATGCGCCTCTATGAGAGAGCAAGCATGATCAGCAGCCTTTCCATCTTCCGGAGAGTTGACCTGGTTTCTGGTGTCAAGCGCGAGCATGGTCAGGGTTGTGAGTAGGTGTACCATTCATCCAGAGTAGTAAGCATTTGACAGCATCGGTCCACCATTAGGCTGTGTGATAGATGCTCCACTGAGTGGGAACAGATGGGTGGAACCTGCACAGGATGAAAATAGGATTTACTTGTAGGCATATAGTGTAGATTTACTGAGGGAATTCATCTTTGGAATACGATTTTATAACAGAATGTTTTTTCACATTTCATTTTTACAGTTACTTCTAGCGAAAGCAACACTACATTAACTTGGAACCCCCGACTTACAAAGTTTACAATCAAATTACAAGCAATGGTACCGCACAAGACATTGAAAACCATGTGTTTAAGTTGGTTTTCATTCTAACTTTGTTATTAGTGTGTGCCTGTGTTTGTATGCTTGTTTTACTCTGTCCCACTGTATCACTGATGTGTGTTTCCATGCCCAGAGCAAAGACCCCGCAGTGTGTATGTGTGTGTGTGTGTGCGTGTGTGTTTGCTATCCTCCTCGGTTGTTTGCCCCTGTTTGTACGGATGAATACAAATTGGGCTGAGTTCCTTATGGCTAGAGATGCTGTGGTGAGTAAGATTTTACCCCCTCTCTCTGTTTCTGTGATATTTTAACACAGATATCGTGCCGCCACTGGCTGGATTTTGGTGTTACTCATGTCCCCAGATACAGCCCACAGTCATTTGCATTTGATTCGGTATTATGAGTAATACCGTCAGTGTCAACCCCCTCTTCAGTGTTTTCTTAAGACCCTTAATAGAGGCTGAAATGTGAGGGCTGTTGTTCTGAACAATAAGCGTCTTGGTTTTTTTTGTTTCCGTCAGTCATCGGTTCAGCCATTTTGTTTCTACTTAGACGTGTCTGTCTTACCCTCTCCATCCCCTTCCCTCTCATTGTTTTTGCTTTTTAGTCCTCCTCATGGCATTTTTCACATCCTGCTGCTGAAACATTTTGGAGAAGCAGAGGAAAACTAGCTCCTCTGCTCTTTTGCATCCCTCAGCTTGTCCTTTAATGTCTGTCCACTGCTACTCCGTCTTCGTCCTCCCCCTATAACTCACGCCTAACTTCCCCTCTTCTTCTTCTTCTTCTTCTTCTTCCTCTTTTTCCACCACTCATCCCCCAATCTCTGACTCACACCTTAGCCTTTGCGTGAGGTAGACTGGTCTTATCACTGCTCTAGCACACACTCATTCGCTGCTGCTGTTCTCCTCTCCGCTGTCCAGTCTTTTTACCCCTCATCTGCTGTCCTTCTCACCTCTCCACGATCACCTCCTTTCTACTCTTCTTTCCAATTTCCTCTGCTCAAATGAGATGTTGTGTACAGAGGAGAGTGTGTACATTTCTTATCTCAGGCTCCTGTCCAGGTATTAGGTGAAGGAAATGGACCTATAATGAAATAGAGAATACTGCTGTGCAAACACACATCTACCAGGTTCGCTGGTATTTCACTGCATGTATGCATTTACGTGTATATATAAATAAAATCCATGTAGAGGTTTTTATAGTTAGTTTAATGTTTGCTCCAGAAATATTTATTACTTTGCCTCAAATGTTTAGCTCATCATCATCCACTTGTCCAGTTGCATCTAAATTATATCCGCTTTTTCCAACTTCTATGTTGGTCTAATGATCTATGTCTAATATTTGACGTGAGCTCGAGTGTGTGTACGTGTCTCCGTCAGCGAGTGGCTGATTAAGGTCACCCTTTTTCTCATCTCATTACTTTTGTCACTGTCCTCTCTTGTGTTGTTCTGTCTCTCTCCCCCGGCCTCCTCTTCCCTCCTCTGTCTCTTACCATTCATCTCTGTTCTTGCCTCCCACTGTCTGTCACTTCCATCGTCTTCCTCTCTCAGCGCTACCCTGCCTTCAGTCTCTCACTGTTCCCCTCTCCTGTCATGTTTATTTGTCAAATTTAACTGCGCATAAATTATTTGGTATAAAGACTTCTCGGAATTGCATGTGTGTCCTCCACAATATTTCTGTCTTTCCGTCCCTGTCATTCTTATCAACCTACCCAGGCTCACTCTGCTCCGTGGTCTGTGCCCTCTTGCTACACCGTCCCTCATACATAGTAGATATGCTAAACAGCAACAGCAGAACGACAAAAGCTTAGTCTGTACGCACCCCCCCCGCCCGCTACACTGCCATGTTGTCTTTCATGACAATTGAATTTCTTCTGTCTTTGCATAACTTGATTCAGAGAGCGTACTTCAAACTGAGCCCTCCCCGCAGCCCACAGGAAACAGAATGGGCTTTTGTCTGGAACAGTAACGCTCTGTTTTTTCTGCAGCACAACTGAACACACTTCCGTCATGTTCTTACCCTTTTGGCATGAACTGATCACTCCTTTGGAACCTGCTCGAAATAGGCCAATTAATTGGATAGCGGTGAGCTCTAAAGACAGCATAATGCCTATTTAAATACCCCAGATCAGTGAAGGATAAGCGGTAGAACTTGTAAGACGCCATTATCTTAATACTTGATTTCACTCATCTGCAGAAGCCCTAATTAAAAATGATTTTTTTTGCTCAACTCTCTTTAACTTTATTTTATATTTAATTGTTTTGTCACGTTTGTTGTTTTTTTTTCATAGCTTCAGCAGTTTGTAACAGTTAATTAGTACAGCCTTTAAAAGGACAGAAACTGTGCTTTTCATAACCTACTTCCTGGATAATATTTACTCTCATATCACAAGTAATTAGACCAATGTGTTTAGCAGATTTATTTCAAATGACCCATTTTTGTTCACCGCCTTTACACCGCAGTTGCAGACACAGTTCAGATGTGCAAGATTTCAATCTTCAGCATTAAACACAAAAGGAAGTAGATTTTGTCAGGTCACTGTTGGCTCACTGGTCTTGTTTGGGCTCTGCAGTAGGTGTGTACACCCGCAAAATGCTAGTCATGTTGCTAAGGGTAACCCATTGAAATACGTTTCTTTGCCTCCAGCTTAATGTGGTACCCCAAGGCGATGGTTTTCAACATTAAATCTTGCTATAGGGTAAAAGACTGGTTGCCAAGAGAGACACCTGCATGGTGTCGACCATCCCTAGTGGACCATGTGGAGAGTGGATGCTGTTTCTTAGCTCTCGCCACCACCTTTTTCCTTTCTCCATATTTAGACTTTAGTATTTTTTTGCCCAGCGTTTTGTAATTTCCCTGTTCTCGTAGGTTTGACCCAGTGGTTCATGAATGGCTGCATTGTGGCAAAAGTTCAAATATGGGTCATAACACATTGCACATCAGACACAGATGAATAAGCCGTGGCAGCTCCTTTTCGCACTTTATCGTTTCTCTTCCTCCCTGAAATAAGTTAACATAAGGTGAAGAGGTGAGATAACATTGTAAAGTCTCATCCATCAGTGAATGTGGTTCACATAGAGGCCTTTATCTGTCTAGAAAGCGGGATGTTATAACACTATTTGCCTGATCTGACGGTCACATGCGTCCAGTCAGTGTCTCAGATGACAAATGCCCAGCAATGCATTCAAATCAGTTTTTGATCTTGCATCTGCCAGTCAGACTTTATCCAATTAATTCTTCGGTATGTCTGCTTGTTTTTGTTAAGAATGCTGCCAAGCGGTGCGACAGCAAAGCCTCAGATATTCTTGCATCATGCTTGGACACGTTGTGATCTGGCACCTCACATCAGTGTTAAAAAAAAAAACGCATTGATTGAGGCTCTGTCTCTGCTCAAACACTGAGTAAGCTGGGCATTTGTTCAATTAAGAACATTAAAATGAATTTGTTGCACCCTCTGCTCACCCTGCTAGTGCCATTTCCCTCGACAATTCCTTAAAAATAGAGGAGGAGCTGTCAGATTCTATTCCCAATTACTCAGAGACCAACATGTAATGTTAGTTTCATTTATTCATTTGCTTCTGGCTCTTTTGACTCAACTGTCTTATCTTTTTTGGTGTCTTTGATGTTTATAAATATGCAGGGTTTTTTGGGGGTTATGTTTTTGTTTTACATCAGGAAGCTGATGGGTATGTGAGATATATAGCTTGGTTTTGTATATGTGGAAAAAAAACTCCCAAAAAAACAGTAAAGCAGACAAATGCGTGCTTGACAGTGAGTCTCAGAGACAGAATTGGCCCTCTGCTGTTTTATTCCTAAACCTGTTCCCTCACCTTCACCACCTACCGCCACTCTCATTTCTCTACCGGCAAAAGATGTCCATCAACATTCACGTTGCTTGAGCGACCAGTTTGTGCTGTCACCAGTGGAGACAGAAAAAAGGAACACCCATGAATAATTTACACCAAACAGGAATATGTAAACGGATAAACCGACACAAGAAACAAAATACAAACAATTTCAGCAGCTTGCATGAATTAATTGCAAGGCCAAGCTGTGCATTCTACTTATTGGAGCTCTCTGTCCTTCATGACTGATTCAGGGGCAGCAGACTGCAGGGATTTTTGAAGCAGGAGAAGTAAGTAAACTGATGGTGGGCTGGCTGTTGTGGGAGCAGAGCTGAATTAGAATTTCATGCATTTGTTTGCAAAACTTTAATATAATTCTGTTTACTTAGCTGAACAATAATACATAAGTTTTGTTTCTCAAACTTGCCACCAAGAGCAGCAGCATTGAATTTGCATTTCACACCTCAAAAAGCCAGTAAGTCTAAGTATTGCTGTAATTAGACTGTTCATTAGAAAGACGCTGACCTGGCAGATTCTTCGTCAGTACCAATAACTAGATTCTTGTCTAATGAGAGCTCTATGCATTATTGTTTTGTGGTTGAGAATCCTATCGTAAGCATATAATCAAATTATTTCACTGAACTAATGTAATTGTTCTAAAGCCGGGTTGATAAAACATCATGCGCCAACAATAGACACTTCATCAACAGCAATAGGGAAATGGTTTGATGGATGCACCACAGTTTCACTTTAATGCACCATAGGTAAATTGCCTTGAAAAATGAAAAATATGCAGTTAAGGTGCCTGTTCCTTAAGTGGCTCCTAAACAGGTAGTCATATCCCTTGATAATGCATGGTGTGAGTGGTGGAGTGACATAGAAACAGCAGTCTAGTGTGTGGTTCAGTTGTACCATCAATATGCTGCTGAAAAATAATATCTCCCAGAGAGTGACAAAGCCTTTGGAAGTTACACACAGCTATGGTGTGTATAATCTCCACTGGAATATTTCTGCAAGTCACAGTAAGACATAGTTAAGTCGGCAAAGCGCGGTTGCCTATATGACAGTGACATGACTTTCTATGTATTATAACCTAGTAATGCAGCAGTACTGGTAAAAACAACCACTACTGCACGCTATCAGCCTTTTAGGGAGAACATCATTATACTGTAATGATTAAATACACACTGCAACCCTGCACATGCCCTGCTTTGGTGACACTTCTGTATAAGAGTCGAACAGATCCATGCTGAAACAATGCGACTTTTAAGTGGCGCATTGTGACACTTTATAGATGGGTCTTTTTAATTCAGTAGCTCAATTATTAAAAAAAAAAATAGTGGTTAACCCATAAAGACCCACTGTTACCTTTGTGTCAGTTTCCAGATGAATTTTTTTCTGTATTTAACCTTTCTTATGTGATTTATCACTATTTATTACAATGTTATCCTCAGTATTTTGCATTTTTCAGTGTAAATCAGGTATTTTCCTATATTTCATTCACTGATCATGTAGATCAGTGGTCATTAAAGCTCAGAGTACATTCAGAGATTATTATATCAGAAACAGAGAAAACTGAAAAAAAAGTTAGTTTTTCAGCAAAATATTTCATAAACTGAACGCAAAAACAAGTGCCTACAGCTGCTGTTACTTGTCAACCTGCTTGGGTTTTTACGCATAAATCAACATTGCAGAAAATGACAGTTTTCCGTATTCTCTATGAAGCCTCTGAGCGTCCAAATAAGACATATCTGACGCTGACAAAAATCTGACTTTTTCAGCAAAGATATCATTAACTGAACATAAACCAAGTGTGTCCATGCACTGTCATTGATCCAACTCCATGGGTTTTACTGGTGAATGAATGTTGTAGAAGATGACGATGTTTCCACGTTCATTACGGAGCCTCTGAACATCCAAATGGGTCATATCTGATGACAATGAAAAGATGAAAAAACGGCATTTTACACCAATTATTTACATGTATTGATAGGATTAGTGGATCAACAGGTATTAAACAGTTTAGATCAGTAGATGCTTCTGGTTGGCGGTGGATATTTGGGTCTTTATGGGTTAAATTTAAAATAAAGCGGTTAAATTTGTTAAAAAAATAGATCGTAAAAATGATAAATAATCCATATGGACTAAAATGAAAAGCTGTATTCTCATAAATTCTGCAGGTATCTCACCCAGCCCTAGTTTAAACTGAATTTGATCATCCATGAGTCATCTGTTGTCACATGTAACATTAAAAGTGACTGAGACGGAGATTCCTTCGTAATGCCGAGTTGTCACCGGTAACCAGACGATGATGCCTGTCAGAGGAGGAGAAGATGTGACAGAGCGGCCCCATTTGAGATTGTCACCAGGTACCAGGAGTAACAGCGCAGCCCAAAAGACAAATCGAGGCCCAACCAACTCCCTGGCTGGCTCATATAGCTCCTTGATCATAAATAGCCAGGGCCGCAGTGCAGGGTGGAGGGGGTTTGTCATCAGGCCTTGCCCGAGCCGGGGCACCGACTCCCCGACTAGCAGGGAATTTATCACTGTACGGTGATAAGACAAGGCTATTATTGTTTCTGTCCTCCTCCTCCTCCTCCTCCTCTTTCTCCTGCCTCCCTTTTCTTCCCCTTGTGCATCTAACACATCATTTCTCCATTTTCTTCGTAGGTACCCCCATCTTTTTCTGTCTTCCGTCCTCTTTTAAACTCATCTTTTTTTCTTTGATGTTTTATTCTTATGTTGTAACAATAACCACCTTTTCTTTTTCTTTTTTTCATTCTCTTCTTGTTTTGCTCTCCTCCCTTCTTCACCACCTTTCGATCTCTGTTTCTGTCTCTTCACCGGAGATATGATCAGGATAGTAATGACTCCTAGGGATGATGATTATCAGATAGTCGGTGGAGGATAATGGCCACACTGGGGTTTTACAAGGAAACCATATTCAGGTATTAATCACTGCCAGTGTATTAGATAGCTGCTGAGGGTGATTGATAGCAGGGCGGCAACGTAGAAGAAAAGAGAAAAAGAAGTAAAAGGATAAAAAAGATAAAAGATGTGTAGGAAGAGGAAGTGACAGCAGAATAGCAAAAAATATGATAAGAGAAGAAAGGGAAATGGAGAGAGGGGCTTTGTGGATGAGACATAAAGGGAAGTGAGAGATGAGGTTATGTAGGGGTCAGTCTTGTCTCAAGTGTTTTGGAGTTCCAGAAATACAGTCTTTTACTGAGGCATAGCTAAACTTTTCATTTTACCTTCCTCCCTCTGACACCACTGTCTTTGCTTGTTGCTCCCACAAGAAAAGCACCTCTTTTTTTTATCATTCTATAGCGTCTCTCATAGCTAGGTGCCACAAGACTCAAAGCTGGTCCTTGACTCCCGCGTTTATCTTGTGTAGGTTGTTTTTTTTTTTTAGATGCAGGGTTGGTGCAGACATCCCCAGCGTCTCTCTCATTGTCTCCCAGTGCAGCCGCTCAGCTGTCAGGGGCGTAGAAGATGGATGAATTATCACATAAAGGTCTCCTCTAGCGCTCACCTCATTTAGATTCTCTGTTTGGCTCTGACTCTTGCTAACTGTGTGCCCGTACGCTAGTCTAGCATCAAGGGCCTCGATGTTTCTGATTCTTTGTTTACAAGTGTATGCTAATAAACATAGGGGCTCAGGAAGCATGCGACCCCTCTGTGCTTACTCTAATTTCTTTTCCAATCAACCATGACAGTCGTGGTTCAGTGTTGGCTCAGGAAAGCCTCCTTATCTCCTGTGCTACGATTGGAGCAGCTACCTCTGGGTGTCACTGACAAATGAGGGGATGGCTTAGTGGCATCTTTGTGTGTAGATACGACATGTTCACACAGTACCTGGTTAACACACTAGTGACTAGGGATGGGCATTTAAAGCATATTTACTATTCAATAACGAATGGGAAGTAGTCAACGATTATTCAGACATTTGGCCATCTGCTGTTTTATCTTTTACGTTGTTCAGCTGTCAGACAGCATGGATATACAAAATACTAATCAAACATTATTGTTGACTTTAGCTACATTCAAGAATGACGTGCAAGCTAATGGAGCTGGAGGGGAATAAAATGGAGGTGTGACGCTGGACAGTGACCACCTGTCTATAGCCTATGTGACAGTGAAAGAGCTAAAAGGATGAAATATTGTTAGCTATGACATTTACAGGTTTTTCTTCTGCTTCACATTATGTCTGCAGTCCTGAAAACAGCTGCTTTTTGCAGAACAAAAAGTGAATTGAAATCCCAGTGGAAATTGCTGCATGTTATTTTTACATTAATGTAGAATGTTAACAAGCATTAAAGTGGATCACGTATGCAGCATGGTCTCATGTGCATGCTGAATGACAGACACACACAGAGCCGCTGGGATTTGTCCCAGTATGTCTGATAGCACCCGCTACTAGGCGCCACTAAAACCAAGTAAAAACACATCATTTAACCCATAAAGACCCAGCGCTACTTTTTTGTCAGTTCCCAAATGAAATTTTGTCTATATATAACCTTTCTTAAGTAATTTATCACCATTTATTATAATATTATCTTCAGTATTTTTCATTTTATCAGTATAAATGAGATATTTTCCTGTATTTAATTTACTGATCATGTTGATGTTCATAAAAGCTCAGATTAAAGCTGAGGGTCCGAAAAACAGAGAAAACTTCAGAAAAAGTGACTTTTTCAGTAAGATATATCATTAACTGTACATAAACCAAGCCTTTCCATCCACTGTCATTGATCCAACTCCATGGGTTTTACTGGTGAATCAATGTTGTAGAAGATGACGGTGTTTCCACATTCACTACAGAGCCTCTGAACATCCAATTGGGTCATATCTGATGACCATGAAAAGATGACAAACTGTATTTTAAACCAGTTAAATTATTTATATGGATTAATAGGACCAACAGGTATTAAACAGTAGATGGTTTTGGTCAGTGGTTAGGGTGGATAGGGTGGTTGTACAATGTTTAAAAAATGGTTTGTTTTCTTTGCAAATATTGAAAACTGAAGCCATTGGATGACTGAATACATTGGACGCTATGTGAAAATATGTTAAATGATGCACTTATGGTGTACAGACCAAATACATGTTGATAGTGTAAGTTGTCTGTAAGGAAAAAAGTTATTATACTAAATAAACTGAAACCCTGAAAATCCACCTGAACACCCTCCAACATGGCTGACAACAAAGCTTCAACTAGACCTGAGATGTGCTTAACGGAGAAAGAAATTTGGTTGAGAAAAAAATGAATGAGATTTTAGATTTTTAGAGATAAACTTAATGTAAGTCTGTGGGAGCAGGACCTTCTGGAGGCAGTTGGAGCCATGCCCAGTAGCCGTTGGTGATATTACAACTCTAAGTTACTTCTGCACCGGCTTCATTATGGAACCGAGGCTCTTTTTTATTGTAACTCACAAATTGTAAATGTGTGAGTCTGTGTGTGCCGGTGAAAGAGAAAAACTCCAGAAGATCATCCACTGTCCAGTCTCATTTGTCTCGCTGTGAGTGGCTCCTATAACTCTCCTTTCTCTGCCTTTATTTTGATATACCGTGTCACTGAACATGACGGAAATGTTTCCCTTTTGCACTGGTGTCTCCATGGCAACACTTTATAGGACCAAGGCAGACCTTAACATGGAGTTCACAGGCTTTGGGCACTAAGCAGCAAGAAAAGATGGGCAAAGGCCAACAGCCACTTAGTGGTGAGCAGTGTGAGTGGGCTGGTAGGTTGAAGAGGGATTGGATTTTTTGTTCCACAGCCTGTGGCCGGAGACCAGTGAGATGACAGATTACCAAAGAAACGTCAGCACCTTCTCTTTTTGTCGAATATGACTTAAGTCTAGCTAGCCCATAAAAATATCCACCCCATACTCAATTAAGAGCAGAATGCTAAATTTATCAGTGAGAGAGCTTGTTTATTACCAGGTTTAAAACAATAAGGTTACATGCATGGTGACTTTTTTAATTGCATGCACATTAACTTCAAAGCAATATGGATTGAAGCTATAGTAGTCACATATGAGCAAAAAAAAAAAAAGTCACAAGCATTAAAAGCAAATTTTTTTTTTTTGCAAGTATTAAGTTGAAAAACACCAACTACAAACCCCATTGAAGCACAGATAGTCTTCTGTTAGGCGTTCTCTCTTTTGTAGCCTTTCTGACTGGTGATGTAAGCTAGTGAATAGACTGCTTAAGGACATTCTCAAGTTTCTACTCTCTGAGATCATTATATGATAAGTAGTGATAAATATGCGTGAATTGAAAGGCAACACATACAGTAAATTGCCTTGCCTTTTTGTATGTGTTACTGTAGATGTCAGGAACTTGAGCAGCTTTTTTACTCAAAGGGTTTCATTGTGAATGCTGCAGGTCTAATGCTAATCCCAGTAGTTGCTTAGTTTTAAACTCATCTACTCTGATTACTGATACCGCTCACTGTCATCAGGTCTGTGTGTGTCTTTTCCTTGTGTGTACATATTTGTACATCAACACCGTAATAAGGTCATTCCATTTTCTTTCAAGGCTGTCTATTAATCTTTGAGTGCACCAGGCCTTGGGGCTCTGATTGTATGTTTCTCTCTCTTTTTTAGCATTTTCCTAAGTGGCTGCTTTAGAGAGCTATTAGGAGACTGCAAAACATTACAGGAGGAGAGGGTGTACAAGAGCGTGTTAGACCTCTTTGCCCCTGACCCATATTACAACACATTAAACATCTTTTAAATCTCTCTCCGTGTTGCAGACCCACAGACATCTACAACCACACAATCTCTCAAACCATCTTTTCTTCCTTCAAGTTCTATCTTTCCATCTTTCGTTGCTCCTCTTTGTCACAGTCCCTTTGTCTCTGTTTATCTCATCTCCGAAGCCTTGTTATGCCTCTCTTCCTAATGCACTCTCGCTCTCCTCAGAAGGCTGTGTTGTTAGAGCTGAACTAAAGGCCAGGGAGTGCAGCACTCAGAGCCGGGCCTATTCATCAGTGTCACAGCAGCCCTCCACTCTGCTTCATTACTGACTGGCTAATGGCACAGATCAGTGCAGTTTATTTGCTATAATTAGCTAGCTCCATTTGGCCAGCATAGCCCTAGTGAAGCCTGTTATACTTACACTGCCCCCTGCCATGCCACCCCGCACGCATGTGTGTAAGTACGCACAAATGCTTGGCTGTTAGCCTGAGAAAGTCATTAAGAAACCATACTGGCCCACCAGTTTGACATCCTTCATTACCTTGTGTCAGCCGTGTCCTATAACGTCATGCCTGATTGCAGAGCAAAAAGCCGTGAGCCTTGTAAAAGTTTATAAGCTCTGCACTAGTAAAAAGTATAAAGTGAATGCATTGCAGAAAGAAGGGGATGGGAAGAGAGAAGAACCAAGTGAGTGACTAAACCCATGAGTGAAGAGCTGACTGAATTATGAGCG
Source organism: Apogon talboti (assembly GCA_037367365.1). Taxonomy (NCBI): domain Eukaryota; kingdom Metazoa; phylum Chordata; class Actinopteri; order Kurtiformes; family Apogonidae; genus Apogon; species Apogon talboti. The sequence continues at coordinate 7,334,133 of JAPQRQ010000023.1, forward strand.
ACTGAAGAACTGAACTTGGGAAGAAACTGAATCTTCCTTCTGTATGGCTGCACTCTTTTCTTTGATTCTCTATTTGTCTCCCTCTCCAACAGACTGCCATCTTTGCATCCCACTCAAGATCCTCTTATCATGTCCACCAGTTGTCCAGTGCTCCCTTTGACTTCCACTTTAATCCTCCACTGTACCATCTTGTTCCTCATCCTTGGACTTGGTCACTTTTCCACTTAATCTCCCTGTTGTACCCCCACTCTTGTGCTTTTAAAGTTGTATTTCTTGTTTCTTGGTCCTATGCATCTTTAATCTTGTCCCTCATTGGAGAAAAGAGGCAAAGTGTGTATTTTGTGTTTGGCCGTGATGCAAGTGCAAGCTCTGGGGGAATAGAACCTACGTCACTGAAAAGCAGTCACAGTGTACGCACTGAATATAGGAGGCAGATGAGATAAGCCAATTCAATAATTTATACGCACAGAGAATGCTGTGGCTATGCACTTGTCCACGTTACCTGCAACTTTTGTCTCTTCTTCCTTTTAAAACTTATTTTCTAATGATAATCAGTGATGATAGAATTGGCCTGAGTTCAACCAGGCAAAAACATCTTGGCAGCAGGGAAGGTCAGGAACAGATGGGTATCTTTGTTTTAAGGCAGAGCCACAAGTATACAACACTTAGCATAATGGAGCATTGCAGAATAATGTGTAAATACAGCACATCAAACCCTGCAGCAACAGGCAAACAACTGACTTTCTATTGTGACATACTGAACAAATAGTGGAGACTTCGAGTTAAACAACACGAAGTCATTCATCTGTCCTGCCTTATGTCAAAGGAACACGCTTTTGGTGTTGGCCTCAATGTGTGGGTGTATTTTCTTGCACAAATTAGGCCTCATGAAACAAGATGCTTTATTTGAATACCAGTGTGTATCGTTGCTTACCAACAACCCTTTCTCACATGGCTACCTCCTGCAAGGTTAATGTCACAACCGGTTATTTAATAACCACAACATGCCCGGTCGTTGACCACTGGGCCATGCAGTGTGTCGGTCTTAGTCTAATAAAGTCTATTTTGGAAGGGATTAGGGCTGAGCAATTACTTGAAGTATAATTGAACTTGCTATATGGCCAAGTGCAATATCCAAATCACAGGACGTGCATTTTTGATAAACATAAAATGTATCGCAACACATCATTATGTATGAAACACTGGCCACAGAGATACAAGGATGGTCCTGTCCCACAAAATGTATTCTCAAGATGTAAGGAAACTAGCTTGGTTGATACAGTTTGGTACAGTTCAGTGAATATGAAATGTAGAAATTATCATTCACGCTAAAATCATGAGTCATTTCACTATCACAATGTCTATTAGTGTTTATATAGTTTTATATTTCAGGTTTGCCATGTGAAACTCAGGTTAAAGAATCCTCCGGAACACCAAGGTTACACTGAAATGGTATGGGATAAAATGAAGGAGTAAAGTCAATTTAACTATGATAAAATGATTACAGGATTTATCAATAATTTAAAAATAATTTTTTTCTTTAATGATTACCAATTAAATTGTCTGTGAAATATAATACACAGCTCAAAGCCATTAGATTGGGCTCTGAAACCTTGTAGTGGCCATTTTGTTTATGTCACAGTACAGCATTTTTCTGACTTGTGCTCCCGTTTCCTATTTTCCATTAACACTGAGTATAATTGTGCTTGACTGTACCCTTACAAAGGAGACCATGTAGGAGCTACTCCTGAGATAACACTGGCAAATAAATTGTGATAATGACCGTTGGCATTGTTCTGACACCACTGAGAGCTGCTATGTTTGTGCGCTATTATTCCCCCTGTTTACCAGAAGGGCTGTTATATTAAAGGATCCTGAGGGCCCTCAAACATATTATTATTTCATTGGTTGTGACCAGACTTTCTGAGACGTGCTCAAAATAAACCTCTCCTACTTACAACACATAATTTTTCTTGATGTCTTTTGTAACATTTCCTCTTCTATCCTTTTCTCTCCTAACTGCCCTTCACTCTCGTCGCCGTAGCTCCTGCTGCACTCATTGCTTTGATTCTGTGATTAGCATTCTGCTGTATCACCATACCGTCTATCACTTGATATACATTGGAGCAATGCCTTGCAGTGAAATCCGGCAGTTGTCAGTCTTGTTCAGAGATAAAAACAAGACTCTTAGAAACAACATTCACACACACACATATTCCATGCATTTGCTATATGCGCAAACACTGATATGCACCCATACATGTAATCTGGCACGTGCACAGCTCAGATGAAAGCTCTGACAGATGCATTGTTTTTGTGAAAGCTATGCAGTTTGGAATATCATTAGTTAACATCAAGGGCAACCTGGCAAGGTGATCTTATTACTCATCTCTCAAATGTAGACGAAGCTGGAGGAAATTTCTCCCTGATCCTTGTCTCTATCTAAAGATTACACTCGCATCAACCTTGAAATAGGCCTGTGTTTGTTGCAGTTTGTAACACTCTCCATCAAAAGCTCTCCAAAACCAGTCACTATCTCTGTCCTCTGTAGGTTACAGAAGTTTGTTTGTTTTTTTTTTCTTTAAACATCTTATCTGCACAGTAAATAGTACTGCAGTTTTAGGGCCGAGGGACGTGAACAGATAAGGTCATAAGAGAGGAAGCCTCTGAATGATTAGTATTCTGCTTGGCCTCCTGCTGGTGGCGGAGCTTGTAGTTGATTGGCTTCCATTAACCTGCCAGTTGGCTCTTCATTACTTCATTAGAGCTGGCATGGAAGCTTGAGGAAGTCCCGTCACAGTCCACGAACAGGGTCTGACTCCTGACTTGCTTTATCCCACCACGGGCATCGGACTTACCACAGCTCGCAGCTGCTGCATACTGCATCGTGATGTATACACTCTGTAAATACCAGGTGGGAAAATCTACACTGTCCTTCATTAGTCCTTTAACCTTTGCTCAATTACAGTATCATCACTTTGCATGCTTTTAGTTAGGACACACAGTCTCACACGCTGACAAAATTAGATAAAGTTGTCTTTTAAGCAAGTTAAGGAGTGCTAAGGGATATGTTGGCAGAATGTTTGAACAGTTGTCCACACACACACAACACCACACACACACAATGCAAGTGCTTTGCGGTTCTCATTATCTTTTCCTTTTGGGATTGTTGGAGGATTTATTAGAAGAATATATTAGCAAAGAATGTTCTTTTTCAATTTTTTAAAAACATTTATCTTTACAAAGACGCCCTGGGTATAAAATGGACAAATGGTTTAAATGTATGTAACTCTAATGATATAAATAGCAGTGAAAAGCCATTTCAGCATTACAATTCACTTGATAAGGCAAACTTTCTAAAGCTCTGCATAGGCTGCAGAACGGAATGCTTTAAAGAACTCAGGTTCAGTCAAAATTATTCTCTTCAGACTTCAAAAGACAATGCTTGAGGGACTGGAGGAAAAGAAGTGAGATTATTTGAAAGTGAATTCTTTGTTGAAGTTTGTCTCCTCTCACTGGTCGCCGTCTTTCTTACGTCTGGCTGAAGGTGATTTTCAATCACTTTAACTCGAATGCAGTTAATTTTCTTTTTATTTATGATGTGTAAGCTCAGATGGATTTGGCTGTAAGGCTGGCCATATTTACAGCATTTCTTCTGCCTACGAATCCATTTCAGGTTCACAGGTTCAGTATTACATGGTGCGTTAAAGGATAGGTAACTTTCAAAGTAGGATCGGGGTGAGATTTTATGCTCAGTCATTATTCAAGGTGATCAGTTGTACAAATATGTTGAAACAAAGGGGAATACCACTTCACTCCCTGGTGCATTGGCTGTTCACAATAGTCTTCGATAAACAGTTAAAGGAAGATGTGCCGCCAGTTGACTCATACAGTGACTCATGCAGTGTTTACTCATACAATGGAAGAACAAAAATAAACAGTCCTATCAAGCTAAATTGCAATGCATAAATACATTAATTTGCCTTTTTTTATCCAGAAGATTCTGAATTATATGTTTAATAGAAAATAGAATGTTATATGCTCTATATGCTTTTCATGCAGGATTTTGACATGACGGTGCTTGCATTAGTCAGTCTTGCAGATGTTGGTATTTTTATATTGTTCTCTTTCAGTTCTGGAAAATTAAAGACTAACACAACATTAACCTTTAAAAGCTGAAACCGGACATATTTATCACTGTAAAATAACTACTGAACCTCTAGTCATATCAATATGGAATTTCATTAAGACATTAAGATTCTCCATAATTTATGTTAATAGATGTTTGACTGTTTGCATTAGTTGAGTTGATTATATAATTATATTCAGGTACGTCTACATGGTCACTTAATTGAATATAAATAAATACCCTGAAAAACTCACAACAATATTAAAGCGCAGGTCCTTAACTTACCGAGTAAAGGCTAGATGTAGAGGGAATAAAATCATCTGGAAGGTGGAAACAGTGAATTTCTTCAATGTTCACAGTTATAAAAACATAATTTTTAGAGTTAATTTCAGTAAAACGATCCATTCACAGGCAAAGAAAATGGAAAATCTGGACTTTAAAAGAACCACATGAAACATGGGGCTCTTCTAAATCAAAGAACTGATTCAGACTGATGGAAAAATATTAAAAAAAACCAGAATAAATACAGGAAAGGCAGAGGTCTGAAACACTTCCTTTGAGAGTTAACTAATTTGAAATTAAATGTGCTGCCATTAAAATCAGCCTTATTCAAAGAGAAGAGGTTTTTTTGTGTAGTTATATGACATAATATTAAACTTTGGAAGCTGAAGTGTTTGGTTATTTTACTGCGACAATAGGTGTATTTCAAGGCTTGAAATGAGTTCAGGATGGTTAGGCTTTGAGTGTTTCCTCTTTGATCTGGAGTGGTTTGATAGACCCCGGAGGCCACACTTAGACTGCCCATGTCGAGTTGGACTCCAGATTGACAGCTCCTCCGGTTCAAAAGGTGTTGTTCGACATGGAAATGGGACTTGCTGAAAGTGCCCTCGACTTCCAATGGCTGGTATTATACTTTAGTGTCCCACCTTTTTCTTTTGTTCTCTATTCGGGGCATTTCGCGCAGAGTGGACAAAAAAGAACCAAAACAAAAACCTACAATACACCGCACTGTTTTCTTTGCACAATCAGAGAGAAAGGTGGTGAAAACGATTTTTCTCCTTCGTTTCATTTATTCAGCAAAAGGGTATATTTTTCAGATCAAAGCAGATTTTTATTACAGTTGTCTGGAATCAGTGGAATTGCAAAAGTGGAGTGGAGAGAGACTAGCAAGATGATATCCAAACAAATGGGAAAAACAAATCATCAACACAGATTATGTTTTCTTGAGACTTCCATGGGTTGCAAAAGGAAAAATAAGTTTTGCTGCAGTTTATTTCACTTTTGCATCGACTCTTTCCTATTGTCTCCTCTCTGCCCTCTGTCTGTGTACGTGCATGACGCATTTGCATGTACAAGTACACCTATCAGCCTTTTCTTGTCTCTTTGATCACATCAATCTCCCGGGCAGTTCACTACGGTGACATATCACACACACGGCGCACCCACCACGTCCCCCTGACCCCTCTCATCCAATTCAGCTCAGTCAGACTCATTGTTAAGGGGACATATTGGAAAACCATTAGCTCTCATTATACTTTATAGCCACCCATTCTCCCTGCCCTGTCTTTTAATCACAATCCATTCCCTTGTGCATGTGTGTGTTTGTGTGGGTGTACGAGCGCGTCCGTATGAGTGTGTACGTGTGTCTGCGTGCATGTGCGTACACGCGGCCACCTCTGCTCAGACGACAGTAATGAACCGCCTTCCACTGTAATGCATTTGGGACACGACTAAGTCCC
>JAPQRQ010000023.1:7343191-7377014 GCA_037367365.1 Apogon talboti
ATATAGATTAATGAGATGTATCGGATTTTGTTGTAAGTATTTCAGTAATAAAAACCTTGTACTTCTCTGCCTGCTAGAGGAAATCATTACTCTGGTCTATAAAGTCCCAGAGAAGCTGCTGTACGTGAAGGGAAAGACGATCTGTGTTTTTATTCTAGCCAGTGTTTCTGTTCGATTTTAGTGTGATTGTACCTAATTTTGCACTGAAATGATTTTATAACTTGCACCTCTTTTGCCCTTAATATGATACTGCATATAACCAATAGTCCCTTATACAGTATGTAGTTTGTGCAAGTTGTTTGTTTTCAATCTTGGTATTTATTGTCATAATGAGGTTTATGCTACTCTTTGCTGCTACAAAAGATTTTAATCTCAGTGAGGCTTTCGACTGATTAAACAAAGAATATTATAATAGTAGAAAAAAGTATTCCATAAGGTATTGGTAATGCAACTTGACACCAAATTAAAAAAAACGAAGTATTTGTAGCAGCTGTAGTACTAGTAGTGTAAGTAGCATTTCACTGGATGACTGACAGTGGTCACATTGATTTCAGATGCTGTATGGACAGTATGACGACTATCAGAGTTTTGCTGACAGTCTGAAGTCCAGCTTAACACCATGTTACCATCATACACATCAGACAGTTTGTACTTGGCCTCAAACAAGCCGTGGTTGCAGGAGTTTCAGACCTAAACATAGTTAAAGTTCAAATCCAAATTGCTGCAATATTCCAGTGCGGATGTCAACCAACCGAGCTAAGAGAACAAGACGATATATCTTATTCCATAAAATGCAGTCGTCTTCAGAATCGATTTAAGTGAAGGCTTTAGGAAATGTGCTCGAAGAGATAAGAGTCATGAAGGGAAGCCGGCAGGGGTTTTTTCTGAACGGCCCTCCTCTAAACTCTAAACCTGCCTGATAGTGTTAAGGCTCCTCTTCTGTAACAGTCAAATGAAAAGCGGCTCTCAGGATGAGTCAGTCTTGTGCGCCGCAGCTCAAATATTCAGCAGCTCTGTAAGCATTCTGCTGAAGTGACAAAAATGTGTCAGGAAGTTTATGGTGTGCTCTTTATGAATTTTAACAGCATCACTTTGTCATTTATTCCATAACTGACTAGTGATAGATTTGGTTTGCATCAAATAATGATCATTTAGATGAACTGTGCTCATACTTGGATAGTAAACACACTCTAAATCACAACAATTATATTATAGGAGATAGAAGTGGCGCACTACAGGCGGTGCTTATTTGGATTTACGATGCGTAGAGTGTGAGACTCTGCTCCATTATGGTTATCTATAACCGTGCTTTATTTGTAACAGGCACTATGATCTACCCTTTGAAGTGTGTTTGTGTGTATCTGTACACATCACTACAGCACACGCTTAAGGCTTTTCTGTTACACTGTGTCTTTCTTCATATATAATTTACATGCACATTTACCAGCTCTTTGTTGCAACAATGCTTGACCTCTGAGAGCGTGTTTCCGCGCTGTATGTGTGTATGCGCAGCACATTGTTTCACCTTTCTCTGGAGTTTGCTGCTCATTCAGCACCGACATCCTGAGGAAATCTAGAGGCAACATAATTGACACTTTCGGTCGATGTGAGGCTGCGCCAGCGAGAACGCATTCTCTGCTTAGAAAATGTCAGTGCCAAAGGTCAAAGCTGTAGTCCATGTTTTTAGGCGTTATAGACAAAGATAAGTTCAACACCAGACGTGTGTGCATGTCTGAGAAAGAATGCGAGTGGAGAAAGAGAGGAATGGTTTGGTGTGTTAAATGTGCTCTAATATGGGTCAGGGGGACAGAGGCTCTTCGCCTTTGTCTGCCTCCTCTGTTAAGCTCCTCTAATGTTTTCTGCAGTACTAATAGCTCACTAAAGCTGCCATTTTAGAAATTTCAAACAATGAAACCAAAATGGCACGGATGAAAACAAACTAGAAAAACCCCAAGGCTGTGTGCACTCCACATTAATAGAAAGCCTGAAAGAAAATGGAATGACCTTATTGCAAATGGGCAGCATTTGGCACAAACACTCTGTTTTGGGGGCTTATAGTAGGATCACACAGTGGCTGTCACACACATACACAGAGACAGAAATATTGCTGCATCACTTACAGCTTAAACTGATTTAATGAGGGCTTTTGGAAGGCCCGCAGCACATATTAAATCTCTAAATGACACTGTCTTAACTTGTACACGTCTTTCTTTCTGTCACCCTCTGCCTCCTGGCTCTGCGCTAAGTGAAAGACGGAGTTAAGGAGCATCCGTAGTGTTGCTAAAGGTGGGGAGGTGGATGTGTATTTCTGATAAAACCCTTGTGAATGTGTCCTGTGCTCCATCTGTTTGTTGTCAGATGGATAGTGTAAGCGGTGGCAGCAGAGAGGAAACACACAGGGAGTGTTAATCACCGCACATTAGATGGATGTCGGAAAAAAAAAAAAACAGTCGAGTCTGAAGGAGAGGACAGACAAATGGGAGGACAAGGGTTGATGGAAGGAAACGAGAGAAAATTAGAAGGAGAGATAGGTGAGAAGACGAAGAACACGAACTTCTGTGGAGGAAGTAATTATGTTCCTCTTTGCTTCTGTGAAAGGCTGAGCAGCAAATGTTTGGCTCGGCACCTTTTTTTTTTTCTTCTTCCTTAAAATCAGTAAAATTGCAGTTTAAAGACCCGGCAGTGTGTGTGTGTGTCAGAGCTGGCAGTTGCAGGAATCCATTTAGGCCGATTTATCTTTGTTTGAAAGACATAAAATATCATTCCCGCCACCTGCTTTTTCAGAATGAAACCCGCAGTAGAATAACACTGTAACAAAGTATATGTCTAGCTGTGTGTCCATGTTTTTGTCAGATCAGCCTCCCGGTGGTTAACTCTTTGTTGTTGTCCTTTAGCTACACCAGGGGGCATGTGGGCTGTTATATGCTTGTGTGTGTTGTTAATACAGATGAGATTTGGAGTCCATGCCCCCCCCCCCCTTCCCTGTCAGTTGCAGATTGCTTTTGTGAGTCCGCCCCATCATCGTGCATACCTGATGAGATGGAAAACAATGAAGGCAAAAGAGGAAGGTATAGTGCATCGGTGGAGGGGGGGGGGAAAAAGGCTGAAACAGAACGGAACAACCAGCTGGATGAAGCTGTGAAGAATCCACAGTAGTAAACGATAAATGACAGAACAAATGTGTCACAGAGGTACTTTAGTTGTCAGTCGTTAGATAGACAGGCTGGGACGAAAATAGCTGTAGTTATCAGCCACATGCACACATTTGTGAGTGTGTTGTGTCATTCTGTACATCGTAATACCACTGTAAAAAATTTGCAGAGCCATGTTATTGATTATAAGGTGACACACTGACATATTGATGCAGCAACTATCTACAACAGCAGCACACACACACACACACACACACACACACACCGCCCAAAGTGTTCATGGATTCTGTATGGAGGGAGATATTTCCAACAAAGGGATGGATCTTGTGTTGAAGGGGATTTAACAACTTTAAGTAAGAAAGGAGCAGAGACGCAGCATTCACAACAAAAGCCACACATGCTTTTTGGGGATTTGATTGAGGGAACAATGATTATTATTAGATTATGTGTTCTCTTTGACATACTCAGAGCATCAGATCGATATGATGAGGGAGAAGACAATATTCTACAGTTCATGTGAGTAACCTGCAGCACAAAAACCACCGCCAATTAAACACTGGGTAAGGATAAGTCATGATTTTCATATATTCAAATAGTCAGTGAATTATAACAACTCAATTAGTCCATGCAGCTGTCATGCTGTCTTAATTATATTTTCCTTGGTTTTCATTGGTGGCTGGCAGCAGTGGCCATCAGGCAAACCAGGACAAATCCCACTGGGCCAGGGTATGTGTGGGTGTTGTTTTTTTTTTTTTTTTTTTTAACCGCTGCCTCAGTGTGTCTGTCCTTCAGGGTGAATCTGAGAACATGCTGCATATATGTCATGGAACTGGGCTCACTCACAATCACAAGATAAAGCTTAAATCTCATATTTAACATTCTAGGCTAATGCAAAATAGTTTGGGGTAATATTCTTTAGATTTCCATCTGTTTTTCTCCATTTTCATGACTTCAGAGTTCATGCATATCAGACAATAACCCTGCTCTGAATATCACGGGTCACTAAGTTTAGTCTTCAGGCTGCAGGTAGTCGATCACTGTCCAGCCTCGGCTTGTTCAGCTCATTACATCTCCATTTAGCCCCCTCTTGCTCCCCTCCTGAATTCACTATAAAGCTGTGCCCACTGACATATTTTTCTGTGTCTGTTATCAGACAAGAGAATGGGTATGAAATATTAATTTAATCACTGCATAAAGGCAACACATTAACCAGCAATCCCTTCTTAGCCATTTCCAAAATGCTGCACTGGAGTGATAAAAATCTCCATTTTACAACTGCCATTTTATCAGACAGAATCATATCTGTATAAATATACACAAATATATCTATAGTGTATAAACTTTTAATAGTAGTTGAAGTGGTAGAAGTATGTAGTGCAATATCATTTTAATGCCATATGACTCATGCATAATGAACATATTTATTATTAGCTGTAAGATTCTAACATCTTTAAATGATCACAAATGAGATGGAGGTCAATGACCGTTATGCTTCCATATGTCGAGTGACCTATATTATACACGTTGATGCATTCAGACACATATACAGTGCATACTTCCACACACTCACAGGCCAGCTGCTGTCAGAGCACTGTCCTAGACATTAGCAAGACAGTGGGCTGTAAAAGGCCAGTTAGACAAGGTAAAGCCCCGCAAATGAGGTCATGGAGATCAGAGGCGAGCAAGAGTAGATGAGCACAAGGCGATATTTCACAGGAGGGTTGGGAAAAAGGGTTGCACCATTGTCTTTCACTTGACGGAGATTTTAATCATCGTGGCAATTTTACAGCAGCTCATAAACTGCAGCAGCCAGGCCTCATTGTTAACCTCCAATTGCTTTCAGGGCTGTAAATATGGCTGCCTCACATCGTTCTGGCCTTGCCGGTAGTTTATGGGGGGATGGGACGGAGCTGGCACTGCCACTGGGAGGCTTGCCTGAGAATGATGAGGAGCCGAGAGCCTGGACTGGCCAGTAAATAAACACATGGCAAAGACTCAACCCACTCAACTGCAATAGGCTACATGTAATCTGTAAATAAACCCAAACACAGGGATTAGCATCTCTGTGTTGCTGCTCAATTTGACATCGAGGTTTGACCACAGGGATCAGTGATACATGACTAATTTCTCCAGATACCTACTACATTCATTTAGCATTTCAGACCTTGTCATGGATTGAAGAGGAGAGTCGATGAGTCAGTGATTCACGGCTGTGAGTCCTGGGGGTGAGTCAGTGTCCTCATATGTGACATTTGGTTGACAGAGTTCATTCTTGCTAGCTGATTGGATCTGCACTCAGCCAAGTGGAAATGAATCTCTCCTGAGACAGTTGGTACGTCAGCCCCATTGACCCATGTCAACACCTCACCCTAGAATGTTTTGAGCCACTTTTCTCAAGGGTGTCATCACCTCTGTTGGAGGACTTTAATTAATTTTTTGTCTTTAATTAAGGACTCCACCGCCATCCTGAGTCAGAAAATCTCTGAAGCGAAGTAAAAAAGAAAAAAAACCAAAACACTACAGGTTGACAGTTGGGGATTGAGGGACGAAAGTGCTATTATGGTGGATTTCTTTCAGCTGATAACAAAGCATGGCAGCAAACTGAGAGAAGAGACTCATAACTTTAAGATAACGGTAGGACAACAGAGGAAGGCTATGGGAAAGAAGCTGACACAGTGGCAAACACTAATAGTGCTAATATACGAACATTTCCCCTGAAACTGTAATCTGAAGTGGTGCAAGCACACAAGAAGTTGAACAGGGACATCTAGACACACTGTTATTTAATGGTTGATAAAATACTTATGGTGTATTTTTTTGTTAGTAGCACTTTACATTAAGACTGCCCTCATGAAGAATTTATAAATGGTTTATGATTAAGTGAATAGGTGGGTTGTAAATACAACTTAAGTCATTAATAAACAATTATAAAGAAGCTCTACAGTATTGATTGAGACTCATTATTCGACAACATCAAGATACTGCTGCACTTTTTTTTATCTGTTCTGTTAAATCTTAGCTCATGTTTTTAATGTTTTAAGATTAGTAAGTTAGCGGAAGAGGAGCCTCATTGGAAAGTCCATCCATCTTCTGCAGTATATCCATATGCAGGTCATGGGGACAGCAGCTTTAGTCGAAAAGTCCAGCCCTTTATCTGCTTGAACAGATGAGAGACGTATCCTTTAGCGCGTCCCGGGTCTCGTCTCGGTTTGACGCGCTCAAAACATGGCATACGGGTGACAGCCAGGAGATATCCCAATGTAATAGCTCTTATTGTAAAATGAGACCTTTTGAGTGTATGCTGATGGTGGCTTTATCTTAGTAACTAATTAATACATATAAGATGAAGCAGACTCATCATACAAATGCTCATTGATGGAGAAGACACAGGAAGCCTAGTGACTACAGTTGAGGTGTAAAAGTAAAGCTATCATATGTTATAGCAGCTTATTAATAATTCACAAGGTGTTTACTACCTAATTAGAGACAGTAATTATTGACACTTTACTTCAGTATTAGCTGTCATTCCCCTATTAAAGTTATTTTCCCCCTGCAGGAGCTGAAATCAGGGGAAAATAATGCCACAAATTGATGATACCTGCCTTTCTTCGAGATAATCTAGTGCTGTTTCACCCCACTGTGGAGAAGACAAGCCACGTTTCCAAGCTTCCCTGTCCACATAGTACAGCAGTAGAGTCACATATAAGAAAACCTTACCAGAAATGGGTAATTACAGCTGTCAATCATGTTTTTCTCCCCTTACCTACCTGAAATCACCTGTGATTTACCAAACTCTGCATTACAGGGTAGATTTTCTGCAGCCTGAGAACAGTCCGTAGTAGTGGGTAGAAGGCTGTTTTCTCTCAGACCTCTTATATTACATTGCACTGAAAGGCAATTATGGGTTTCCACCCCAATAATGCTCAAAGTTTTCAACTCCAGGATGTTTTGCAGTTAATGATAATTAAACTGTGTGCATTACACTTAATTTCACCTCAGATTATTCAGTTGAGGCACAAACCTCAGATAACTGGCTATAACCCTACAAACAGTAAAATCTCCTCTGTCATTTTTCAAGCTCGGAGGTGTTGACAGCTCCCATTATATGAGGCTATTTGAGGATTCAGCCCGGAATTGTTTTTCCTCTGGGCGCCTCAGTGCTTTCACTCATTCTCTGTATCACCTCTCAGGCATTTGTCAGCCTGGTGTTGGTTCACAGAGGCTGCAGATCCAAGCCGTACAATAAACATCCAGGCAGGGCTCCAGCATTCAGGTCTGCACTGTCTTCACACTATGATACCCAGGACAGAACAGCTCTGTACACATATACCATATACACTGTACATGCACCATCAGGCATGCAGACACATTTTACAAACGAAGAAAACAACAGCGTGCATACACCTACGCGGTGACCTTTTCTTTTTCCTCCTGAGTATTCTGCTTATTACAATCCTTTGCGTTCAACACAAGACAGAATAAAAAAAAACACCACCTTCTCTCCTTTTCTGCACCTTGTTGAAGATTTCTGCTCTAAATAGACTCATTCTGTTTACTTCCACCCTCGCCTTGCGCAGCAGTGATCAGTGTTGAGCACTTACCAGCAGGCTGTGCACGGTTATTGGTTAGTTTCACGCTGAGGCTACGAAGGGTGAAGGTCATTAGGTTATAAAACATGACATTGGACTACATGGGGGTTATTTTCAATTAAACCGGTATGATGCCTGCTGTGAGTCATCAAGGTGTGAAGCCAATGGGTTCATAGCTGCAAGTTCAGTCTACTAACATAAGGGTTAAGGGAAATTATGCCGCTGGTGATTATTTATTATTATGGCAATTAGGTTGTTGGCCTCTGTTTTCCTCACCATCTAATTCCCTGACCTTCTCCTCTTATGAATGATTTTGTGAGGTTGTACAATGTTCTGAGTCCACTGAGTCATGCGCTAACAGATCCATACACGTCTCATCTCATTATAAAGTGAATGACAGGTTGAACAATTAACTGATTCATTAAATATGGATGTGACTTTCCTGTGTGATATAAAGGTGCAACATGTTTCTTAATAAACCTTCTAATATCACGTTACATGAATACTTTATGAGTTCTTCTGACAACAGGGACGCTCTCTCTTCCAGGTGAGGCCGGTCTTCTGCACTCGTGTGGGATTCACAGAGTTAACAATGTATGGCTATTAAGTCAGTATCTGCAGTGTTCCACGGGAAGAACAAGGTTATTGATAAAGCAAGATAATGGTCCACAGCCTTGGATGCACAAATGCTTCAACCCCCCCAGAGGCAAACTTCTGTATTGTGCTTTATGTTTTAAATGCATTTAAAGACCTGCGTCGTAGAAAATAGTCTTGCACAAATCATCAGAGTAAAAGTATGTGCTCCAGATTTTGTACATCTGTAGGTGTTCCACATTAAACCAGCCAGAACTGCTCCTGTTGCCTCTTGATAAAAGGAAACAAAAAAAGAAAAAGAAAAAACTCTGCACACCTCACCTTACTCCATAAAGGCTCTCTAAGAAGCTGTTAACAATAGACACAACGCAGGGATTAGAACAGAAAAATGCTGAACAATAAAAACAAAGCATCCTCTGTTCCTCCCGTCATCATTGTTGCCAAATCTCCTACTGCTTGTGCGTTTACAGCACTTGACGGCAGATAAGGGAAGACTTGGCAGAAGAAGAGCACTATGGGTAGATGGATAGATGGTTGGATAGATGTAGTCTAGTCATGTGAGTAATTGAATTGGAAATGAAATTTCTTGGTGTGGGCTTGCTGCGTTTTTATTGGTCTTTTTATTTGTAGGAAGAGGTAGAGAACATTCATTTGCATTCCCACAGGAGCATTTCCTTCTTTCATCACTATTCCCTGTTCGCCAGACTTAGTTAGAGTCATATCTCTCAAGACTTGGAGGTAATGTAATGTTTTGCTTCAGTTTTCAGCTTTCCTCTCAGGGTGTTTGGGTTGTTCCATAGGTGCCAGCTTTTAAGTGTCGGCTTTTTTTTTTTTTTTAAATAGTCTGCACTCTTTCATCTGAGAGTGGCCTCAAAACATCAACCAGTGTGTGAAACGATGCGTTGGATGTAACAGTGATTGAACATAATGTTGAGAGCTGCAGAGAATGCAACGCTGATACAAATAAGGACACTTTTGCAGGTTTACATTTGTGTTGGTGTAGGTGAATACGGTTGTAGAAGCTCACTGTTGTTTTAATTTAATGGGACAGTCACTCCAACGGGATGATGTGTTTAGACTGTGCACATGCAGAAGCATTCTTCCATTCTTAAAGCGTTTCTTCTCCATCCTTTTTTTACACTTATTTACCGCTGAATATCGTCTCTTCATTCGTCCAGAGTGTGTATTTCCAGTCCATAATGTATTGTCTCCTGTGGTGAACTAGCCCGTGGGCCTTGCTCCTCATTGATTTCTGCTGTCCCCACACTGTCCGGGCAGAGGCCAGACACTCGGAGCCTGTTGATTGATCTCTCCGGGATCTTCGCATGCCTCACCAGCCTTCGTTGTCCTCTCTAATTTAACTCCTTTTTTTCCCCCCCTTGTCCTTCATTCTCTGTCACCTTGCTCCTTCTACCAGTTGTCATCTTGTCACATTAGAAAAATAGACTTTTCTCTGCCACTGTACATACAGGGCATGTACACAAAATGGTGCTGAAAGTTGAAATGATGTTCATCATCCTTATTGATGTTAAAGCAGAAGATAAGAGAAATAACACAACATCGTTATAGAATATGTTTTCAGTGAGTCACTCAGTATCAGTGTGTTCACAGCTCATAAGATATGTTTAGCTCAACATTTATATATTGAATGGAGTCACACTGGTATTTGTAGCTGAATGATATATATAAACTTAGAGAGCAGATTGGCTGATGGCTGAAATATACTTTTGCTATGTCGTTTTTATTTATTTATTTATTTTTTGCATCTGATAAAATACAGCGATTTAATAAAACTGTAATAACAAATGAGACGCATTCTAAACTGACCATTTATTAAACGCTATTGTCTGCGTCATCTCTATCTGCTTAAGTAGATCTATTTTTTAACGCTCTGCTACGCGCTCATTTTAACTGGAGAGTGCTACCATCATTTCACAGCAGCGTTGACAAGACAGCCGGCCATGGTCTGGAACAGTCTGTGCTGCCTGTATTATATGTGCCTGCATTCATTGTTTGTTCAGTGGCCTTGTGAAATGAGTGGCAGCTGATGTCGATTTTTTTCAGAATTATTAATCAACCAGATGATTAGTCAGTCTATCAATAGCTCCTGCTGTACATTTAATGGCCTTACCTTAACTCTTTTGATTTGGACTAACAGAAAAGAGCTGGAAAAGCTGTGTATTTTATTTTTTCCAGTTTCCGCCTGCACATGTACAATTTTACCTTCCATCTGTAAAGTGTGTGTTTGGAATTATGTACCTTTTAACCTTGTTGGCCACAGCTTGTCGTTGCTGTAGCATTAAAAAACAAAGTTGCTTGTCCCTGTGGGTATGTGACAATAGTTAAGTTATAATCAGCATTTTTTGTCTATATCCACTATAATAAACCTGCTGCCTGCAAAGAACACTTTCCATATACTGTACAGTATCACCAGAAGCAGAAATGTATGCTGCACATTTATTTTGATAAAACTCCTCTAATTGCATGCAGATATCAGCAGGAATATGCAGATATCAGGAGCCCTCTCTTCCAGTAGAAAGCTCTTCATCTTGTCCTCATCATTCCTCCTTCTCCTCCTCTTCTCATATCAGCTCCATTACTGTCTCTGCACCCACTACTCCCTGAGTCTAATACCCTTCCATACTCATTCTTTTCCCCCTTAGTACCCCCCCCTTCCTCCTCCTCCTCATTTCACGTCATGTTCCAGGTTTGAGAGGAGTAGTATGCTATCTATGCATTTGCATTAAAGTTCCATTTTACGCAGCTCTCGCTATTAACACTAATAATGTCATGCCATAATATTTTACTCAGTATCACCCGCTGCATTTGACAGTTCACAGCCGATCACCATAGAAAACAGTTCAGATTTGACCTTTAAAAGTCTGTGAGTAGGTGTAAATGAGACAGGCCTCATTTGCCAGTTATTCTAATCAAGTCACCCATCAGATTTGATCTTTTTATGTGCTACAGTGAGAGCTTGCTTGTCAAAACCAAGAAAATCCTAGAAAAAAGTAAATAGATTTAAGATAAAACACCTAATATAACAATGAAATGTCTGAGATAAAGTGAACGAGGCTGTTATTCTTAACGTATTTCATTTTGTGGTAATGGCCTGAACAGGTCGACCAAGCAGTCTATTAATCTAGCTACAGTAGCAGACAGAGGGGGCTGCTGAAGCGCTTTGTTTTGCTCTGTTGTTATTGTCAGGATATCAATTCCTTTAAGCGTCTTCCTGGATTTATTCTGTCATTAAACAACCCACTGCCTTGATTTTTCTCACTTGAGCCAGTAAAAGTTCGCAGGTATATCGACATGCCAGTCGATGCTGCTGGCTGGGAGGCATGGTTGGATCCGGAGTGGCCATTTCAGATTCTTTCGAGATGGCAGCTGGCGGGAGAAAACCAATTTTTATCGGCTTTTTCAATTTGCGCCTGACCGGACAGGAGCAACACTATGTTAATTGCAACCAGTGAATCAATGGTGTACTTTGAGTGAGTGCCTCTTTGTCTCTGGTGTGTGCTTGTTTAAAATTGAAAAACCAGATGGAGCGGATTTCTCATGCCACTGCATATAAAGTACACATTTGCAGAGTACATTTTATATTACATTTATTGTCATCACATCTAAATGGACGTCATTGCACAGCTATAAGGGTGACCAGAGTTAATTACAAACACACACACTGCAGATGTGACAGTAATCAAGAATATAGCAATATCAGTTTGATTCCAGTGCTGTGTGTTTTTCTGTCTGTACTTTATGTTGGTTCTCAATCAGCTCTCATAATGCAGCTGATGTAAAGCATTAATTAGCAACATCATACACACAACTGAAATCTCTAATGCTTGACCGACTGATAAGTAATACCCTAACAATCAGAACAATCGGTCCACATCAGCTTCTTTATAAATACAATCACCACTTGCCAGTCTTTCTTGATGCGAGAGGGACAAATAACACAAAAAAACGCTAAGTTTCCAAAAAATGTACCAGCCAGCTATAGTCACAAAGGAGTGAGTTTCTAAGCCCTCAGCAGATGGTTGAAAATTGCAAACAGTTTAAATTTCTCCCTGAAGTATTTAGGATAACAATCCAACTCACAGACACAGCCTGAGGGGCTTGATATGTCTCCATCATTTCACATCTGTTTTGTACTTGTTATGTTATTAGTGGAAGTTTGGTGAAAGTGGTGTTGCTGCCCTGCTCCGTGCAATTTTGACACTATTTTTGCATTAAAAACATCTTTCTGTATACGGTATTGACTGCTTGTTAGACAGTTATAATTGTCCACTGAATATAAAGTAGTACAAAGATGCTTTCATCAAATGGAAATATGCAAAAGGGGCAGATTAGAGCCTTGTACCTCTAACTTTAATGTTCTTAAAACTGTAGTTGTAAAAACAAACTGGCACATATTCCATAAAACTCCACAAAGCACTGAAACAAGCAATAAATGGAACAAAAGTGATTTAGAAAGTGTTTTATTCATTCACTCCACTACATCTTTGGGCCAATTATTGTATTTTTTATTTTATTTTTTTTTTACAGAGAAGAACTTGTACTTGTCATGGAATATTTTCACCTTGATTTTTTGTTGTACTTGTACTTAGATCTCCACAGGTTTGCTTAGTTTGGAGACCGGTCGTGTTCCAATTGTGCATTGAGAACATTTGGGTTGTGTAATGATACAGGCAATGGTTTTAATAGTTCAACAGTTTTAAATAATTTTTGTGAGTCTTTGTTTGAATACATTTACATACTGTATATATGAGTATTCCCATGTATTGTCCACCCATGCCATCCTGTGATGATGTATTGCCCCTCCTTTGCTACCCCATGCATCTTGAAGATTGGAATGTCTTTTTTTTTTTTCAACATTTACACCAGCAGAAGTGGTAACAGACACACACACACCCACAATAGCCAGTACAAAAATGGTGTTTGTATGCTGCTGTAATTGATGCAGCTGAAAGTGCTTGGTTTGCAATAGCTAAGTGGAGGTTACTGAATTAAAAAAAGAAAGTTGAATAACTGCAGTTGGCAAAAATCCCAGTGAATACTAACAATTTCCTAAAAGCATCCTGACGAATAGAAGCAACAACAATGCTGGATACACGTCTTCGCAGATTGTCCACACCTGTAGCGGTAAAAAGCTCGGAAACATCAGCTTACCTCATCAAATGACCTGTTGTACTGTGAGGACGTCCTGGCAGATTGAGAGAGTGAATCAGACAAGAGTGGAGAGACACAATATTGGACATGGACTTGATTGACACAGTCACAGAAGAGGCGACTATGAGTGAGTCATACTGAGTGAGATTCAAAGAGTTGACCCTGAGCTATCGCTGTGCCGCAGCCCATCACCGTCCCCCCGCTGGCCATGAAACTGCTGGAATTAAAATTATTCAAAGGTATTCAGGATGCAATAATTGGACTGCTGCATTAAAAGTTTTCAAACTATTTTCGCTGATATGCAGGAGCCTCATACCAGATAGTACGTGACTGTCACCCGATGCGTTAACACTAACCGTAAAAGCTAAATATTTATGTATGTTATTTAAACTGGTATTAGTATTTGAGGCTTTACTTTTGTGTGGAGTACTGTAGGAGCAATTCCTGAAGACTCTTTGAGCATTTCAGGTGGTCATACCTTGTGTTGGTACAGTATGTGTCATCTATGATCTGACAAGCTGCCTGCAGGAAGATAAAATTACGACCACGCATCTGGTTTATATTGATGGAGGCTAGAGAACAATGTGGGCGTGCTGTAACAGAGGAGAGCACAGTGTCCTGGAATGAGCTATATATTACCTTTTTGCCTTGTTGTTGGTGTCCAGGGATAGGATGCATGGACAGACGGATGGATGGATAAATGGATTAAGAAACATTGAGGATGGGTGAAGTATGAGGTCTGAGATGCACAAGCAGAGGCTGAAAACAAAGGAGCAGCTTGGGACTGTGGGTGTGTACAGGTGGAGGAGGAGGAGGAACAGTGATGGCCTATGATGAAGATTCATTGTTCTTTTCTTGCTACCATCCATCTCCACTTACCTGTGCAGACATCATTGAATACCCATGCAACCAAAGTGGTAGAGTTTTCTGTCTGGGCGCTAAAATAGAGCTGATGTCAGAGGGGTTAGAAGCAGGATGATGAAATGTGAAAGTGAGGCAAGAAAAGCAATCCAACTGTCAAAATGGTGCTCAGGTGATAAAAGGTGCCATTTATATCAGCAAACACGTAAAATCCTGGTATTCTCTATGCAGCGGATTTTTTTTAGGTGAGGAGAAAATGCAACCAAAGCTCTTGGTGAATCCTGACAGGTCAACCTGACAAGAGATAAGAAGCTCAGCAGCTATCTGTTATCTGGACTAAGAAGATTGTCATGAAAACTATAAATACCAAGAGGACAGTCACACAGTGTTCCCATCGTTAGTGCTGCACCGGATAATATTCTGACATTTGATTTTTAGAGCTGAAATGATGTCTTGTTTTTAAGGGCAAGACCCATATGGCTCCAGAGTCACCCCTTATCCACTAACATTGAACGAGTACCATCCTCAGACATAATTTTCAAGTGTTCAGAGTATTTCTGCCTGAAATAATTTGGCTCAGAAAGTTTGTTCTCAGCTAAAAGCAAAAAAAAAAAGAAAATAGTACATTTCCACTTGACCTGAAAGTCTGCGACACCAGTGAGTTTGTCTTATTCTGGATGGAGAAGATAACAACAGTGGAAAAGTCTGAGAAACTGGTGGATTAATAAAAAAGATGGTTCTGCTGACAAAACTCCAGCGTTTGGTGGTGATACGGTCGTCTCCTGAGTTTCAGTGAAAAATGTCAAAAATGCTGTCTGTCAAATCATCAGTATAAAAATATATAAGGCTTTTCGTACCGTTAGCTATCTCTGTCAGGATAGCTGCATAATTCCGTGAATAAAACCGCAGAACTGTGACCTCGGTTCAGCAGTTTGCAGTGTGACTTGGCGATATGAAAGAGCTGTTAGGCCAAATGGAATCAGCATGTTGCTGTGAAGTGGCTCCAAGGCTACAGTGGGTTGACAGGGACATTAAACACAAAGCAGCAGGGACAATTTTAATTACAGTTTGTCTGTCTTGTTGTCTTGGTGACAAAGGCGACGAGGGATGTTTGTAGATGAATATGCAAAAAAGAGCAACATGAAGGCACGTTTAAGGGAAGAAAGAGAGAAAGCGCTGGTGAGGCAGACTCAGAAAAAAAAAAAAAAAGGCTTTGACAAGGGGTAGAGCAACAGGTGGATGTGAGAGCTCCTAACAGGTGTGCAGTTGATGAAGTGTGCTTTGGAGGAGAGAGCCGGAGAGACATTCATTTTGACACAGTTTATTAACCGGAGGCCTGCTGCTCAAAGCTGCTCATGTCTATCCTGTCTGCTTGACTTGCACTGACAGGACTATTGAGGAAACAGGCAACAGGAAGCAACAAAACAGTGAAAAGAGTGTTTCCCGAAGCAAAGCAGGTCTTTCACACCGCTAATGTTGTAAAGGTCAAAGATGTCGCTTTTCAGAAATACATAGATACATGTAAGAAAACCACCCACAGTATGAATGTAGCAAAACGAATAGTGGGGGTGGGATGAAAAAGGTAAAAGTCTTGAGTATAACTTGTCCTCTTGTGTCACAGGCTTTGCTGACACATCCTTGTGTTTATTTAAGTAAAGAGTCTAGAGTCTGGAGTCTCCCCTCGCCTACCACCGGTAAACTTCCCACATAAACCTCAGTTAAACAAAGCAGAGCAAAGCAAGTCATTTCACTCTTTTCTTAACCTTTGTGCTTATTTTAGCAACTGCTTTGTTTCTTTTACATTACCAAATTACAACGTTTTCCTTTTGAAACGTTTTTAACATCCAGTGTTTGGTTTTTCACTTGTGCTTTAAAGTAATCTGTGCTTCAATTGGGAGGGATAGTTTAGTATTATATTCATTGTGATGGATGATAACTCTTTCTATAGTCATTAATCCAGGTTAGTTTGGGATAGGAGCTGGTCTTTAAGGAGAAATTAATGGAATGCTTGGCAAACATTCGAAAGAGCACTTAAAGAACTTAAATATTAAGTAATTCTTTATATGTCTAGTCAGGAACGGGCAGGTTTTATATTAAGTGTTCTTTTCTCTCTTGACTTAGAGAAAAGTAAAATCACAATATATTAACAGCCTCGCTCAGTATAAGGGAAAGAGGTAGAGTCTGGCAAATTGCCTAAAGAAGAAAGATGGAGGGAGGAAAATACTAAACCAGGGCGCAGAGAGTGCAGGTCAGCAAAAACGTCAGTTGCAGAAATTGGGTGAGCAGTAGGGCACCCTTATATCACAGGTACTGCATGTGAAATGTGCTGCTAACACACATTGCAGCCAATATGTCTTGTTTGCTCTAAGTTCTAAATGTAGCCGTGCTTCTCTGCTGGCATGCCCTTATGATTACACTGCTTATCTAATGCCAACCAGATGGTCCTTTTTGGTCATTTTTGGTTGGTTTGATAGGGTAATGGCCTGAGGTTCACATTTTAATTAAAGGGTTCACAAAAGTACCCAGGTGGATTTTTTTTTTTCATTTTTAAAAATTTTAAACACAGTATGCAAGCAGGTAGAACAGATAAATGAATACAATGACTTAAACTTTGACTTTATTTGTGTTTTCTTTTCTTGCAGAACATGTATTGTCCTGTTGCTGACTGTAGGTGCAGATAAATAGCCATATCTTAGTTGCTGCTGCTGCTGCACAGTGACAGACTCACTCATTTTTCCTCTTGTGCCTCAGTTTGGTCAAATTCTGCTGTAACTGTCAGTCGATTCCAGTTATGGTGATGATTTATGTTGTGAAAGTTAGGTGATGTCTACTTTCTAGTTATCTAATGTTGGCCAAAGCTACAATTTTTCTCAGGACATCAAAAAAAATACTGTTTGTAAAGCATGTTTTTAATTACATCTATGCGTTTTATTAAAATACTGTATAGAGAATGCAGAATGAGGTGCATGTACATGAAAGATATTACTTAAAGCTCAGGTAGGCAGTTATTTTTTATATCAGAGAGCAAAATTTCCTTATTAACCAGTCAGTTTGTTCCAATATATGCAAGTGGTCTTAGAGAAATTACACTTCTGCACCTGTTCTTGGCTCTGTTTTAAGGTTCAACCCAAGACTAGTCTGTTGTTTGTTTTTTTATTTTGCCTTTTCCTAATTTCTATTTATTGTAGCTTTTAATTACTGTGGTAGTTGGAATAAAAAGAGAATAAACATAAATGTCACTGCAAAATGGCGAACTGCATGTTGCCTTAGACATTCCTTTAGAGGTTGTGTTGTAATCAATATCTACTTGCTCTGTGTTCCCATATATTTCTGTTCATGTGCGTATTCAGAGCAGGAAGTAGAGTTGTAGTGCTCGTGGATGAGAGTGTTATTCTGTGTATTTAATCAGCAAGTGTAAGATAAGAACATGTAAGTATCGATTGGAGTTTTAGCTCATCTCCGCACTATCTCTGTTATAGCTTTACTTACAGACACGGACAGTAAAGACTTCCTGATGGTTTATTGATCATGACAAGTTTCCTTGAAGTCACTTGTTTAATTTGTGCACCAAAAACACGTGTCCACATAACGCAGACTCGGTAATATATGACCTTTTGAGCATGGATGCGCGTATTTATAATTTTAGTAATGTATAATTTATAGGTTTTTAGTCTTTTTAGATGTTTTTTCTTGCATAATTCACCTCAACATTTTAATGTGTATGTTTGTTTGAGTAAGTACTAAATATGTGATGAGAGCTGTGTGCTTGTTTGTGTGTGCATGTGGCATGCAGAGCGAGTTACTTCATGTTACATCCCTGTTTTTAGCTCCAAGGAGCTTTTGGGAACAATTTAAAATCTGGCCTTTATGCTTTTACATCCTGCTGCCATGTGGTGCGGTTTATGGTTTGGTGCACAGATTGTTTTTACTATTTTCACTGTTTAGAAAAACTGCCACATAGAGTATAACACACTGTGAGCATCAGTGGCGCCTTCTTTCTGAGATATATTTAGTTTCTGTGCAGCAAGCGCAGTGTTTATTAGGTGAGAATGAGAACAAAAGAGGTTAGGGATGATTGGCAGTTGACTGTTTGTCTGTTGTGTTTGCCAGCTGCCCCATGTCACACCCCATCAGTATTTCAGTCTGGACAGAAAACCCAGGTCTAATATGGATGACAGATCTCTGTTCGTCACTCCTTTCTTGTACTAAACACCACGTTGTAAGGAAGTAAAGCATGGAGAAATACATTTTTGTGCTCAGTAAAACACGCAGCTGTCTTCTTACTGAGGGTGAACATATTGTAGGATAATATATGGCTGGAAAGCGGCTCAGATGCTGCCCGCTCTCTTTATGCTCTGCATCTGCTCTCTGTCCCCTTCCAACCATTTCTCCTCTCCACTAATCTGACCCATACTGCATCTTGTTGAAGTTCACACAGAATTTATAATGATTAAAGCCACCTTTAGCTGTCGTTTTTTTTTTTTTTTTTCCCCTCAGGGTCCACTGAGCCACCTCACAGCTAGTTTTAATTACAGTGTGAAGATTACAAGCAATCAAAAAGAGCTTTTCTCACTAAACCTTATGTAAAATCCTGCCCGTAATCAGTCAGCTCAATATTTTTTTGTATAATTTTGATGCAGGGCTTATAATAATGATGCGGCAGACAGTGAGACACAGTTAATTAGGTTGTTTTACATATCAGTCTTCTTTGCTTTTCAAGTTCAGTTTGAGAGTTTTTATAAATTACATTTGTAATTGTTTGGAATTATAAAATGTAGAGCTGCATGATATTGGGAAAAAAAAAATTCGCATTGTAATCTACTTTATAGATGAGAAAATACAGGAGCTTTCACCACATGAATAGTTCCATTTGGAACCTTTCTCTTACAGTGTAACACTGGCAAAGGCATCTGAAATCATTTTTTCTTTGGATGGAATTCAGATCTGGCTTTGCACTCATCATGCAGAGCTTTGTGTCTTGTCGCCTCGTGTTGTGGCAACAATTGCAAGGAGCTGTGGACTAAGTACCTATTTTTGGTCAACATTGTCCTTTCTGTAGCCAGAATAGTTCCATACAACTGACACTGCTTTTCTTTTTGCGAACCTTTTCCTGTGTTTTTCTCATCATTTCATGTTGTGGCTGACAGCTAGCGGGGGCGGGGCCTACTTCAATCGTTTGATAAACTGACCGGGAAGAAGTGTGATTGGTGGATTTCTGTGCATGCAGTCCACAAGAGTTTTACCTCTTGTATATTAGTCATACAAGGTGAGGAATATGCAAATTTCACTTTCATATCAAGCGGCATAAAATTGTAGCATGAAGATGTGAGTAAATTTGCCTTATTTTACAGTCCATGCTGTGATGTGAGTACTGAGCAGGAGTGCCTCAGAATGATGATGCTCTAATAATATATATCTGCAAACCCCAATCATTTGAGTTCATCTTGTGTATAAATTGCATTAGACTAATATGTAGCTTTTGATTTAAGACCATTATTGATAGTTGCGCTTCTCCTCTCCTTACACATCAGGTGTATTGATGTGTGCGACAGTCCTGTCTTAACACCTTGTCTCAAATCGAATTTAATCAGTTGCACATTGTCTGACATACTCACACCTCCATACTTGCTTCTCTCACATGTATAAGGTGCACACACACCTGCATGCACAACCTACTCATCATCATCACATTAAAATCAGCCTCTCCTTCATTTCATTGGTCTGTCTGTTGTTTTTCTTCACCTCATCTGTCCATCTCTCACCTTCCCTGCCTCTCCCCTCCTTCTCTTCCTTTGTGTCTTATTGTCTCGCTGCCATAGTCATCTCTGCACCATTAATCTTCCACCCAATGAATCGGAGCCACTGACTCTATCACTCCTATTATCGACTGCAGACGTCCCTTATTTATGTTCCATTTTTCTCCCTCTCTTCCTCACTCAGCTTTTCTGCTGTTGTTCCATTGACCGGCATGTAATTTCTTACATGAATAATGCAAGTAGAGAGACAAAAATACTTGCACTCCTTCTTTCTCTTGGCTGGGATTTGTTCTGCAATAGTTTAACCGAATGGGCTTGGGCTGATTTCTATTCAGCACTGCCAGGCACTTTGTTAAAAGGAATAGGGATTTGGATCTGAAGGTATTGGGGTTCCCAAAGCTGCATTCATACTGAAATAGACTAGAACAGCTGATTGTGAGATCAGGGTGCAGATTTATTCAACCTCTCAACGCTCGCGATTGCTTATCCAGGATCACAAAGGTGGCTCCCAGGACAATCCTATTCATTAGCCAACACCCGGAACAGCTACATGAACATATGGCCGACTGCAGGCAGAAATTTCATTTTCCAGCAGTGTTTGCTGATGTGCCAATAATAGACATATATCCAAGAATTTAGCCGCCAACTATCCTTGCTTTCCAAAACAATAGAAGCTGTTGCACAAATTACCAGATGATCTGAAATTATACAAAAATGAACAGCTTTGTAGGCACTAATTGCTTTATTTACCTGCAGAACAAGGGCACAGAATATGATTGAATGTGTCAATTTGCTGTATTTTAAGTAAAAACTTCTCATAGGAGATCCACATTTGTGCATGGACTAGCACCAGTGAATGACTCAGTCTTCATAATATTTCTATTCAGCTTCCAAAAAGAAAATATTAGTGTGTGTAATTGGATTTAATGAGATTAAAAATAATTATTATGAGAAAGGAACCAAAAAGTGGTTAAATTAGCAGCAACGTATGAGGAGTAAAATGGCCACTCTTTCACAGACTATAGCCAGGTTTGTGTTGCCATGGTGAGTGTGAGCGTAGAGTGGTTAGTGAAGGGCCAGGTGCGGCTGGGTCACACTGAAGACATTTCCAATAAGCAGCTTGAGTCTTGTAGTGCTCTTCTTCACATGACTGTGTCCAAGGACTTACAAAAAAAAAAGAACAAAAAACAGGTTTTCAGATCCCCTGTTGTTACACTTGTGAGGATAATTCAGTAGTTTTCCAGTACTGAGGTGGCATTAGATGTCCTCTAAAGTCTGGACTAGAGAGATCTTTCTCTGTATTTATATATCTTTCATTCCTTTCTTTTTTTTTAAATTTTCACTTCCTTTCGTAATTAATCTGCAGAGCATTTCAAAATCACAGGTTTTTGTGAGAACAAGAGGATGAATCATAAAAGTAGCAGCTCCTACCAGTCATACGTCTGGCTTAGTCTGCAGAGAAATATTATATCTATGCATGATATTCTGAGAACTGTGAACTGAAAATCAATCTTTTCGGCTGCAGTCACATCACATACAGAGCCATAGTGCTAGTGAGTATGTAATACTTCACAGAGCTTTGTGCTGGTGCTCTGAAACCAAGCCGACATTGGTTTGTTTGGTCTGTTCAGTAGATGGAGAAGGGATTCTGGCAGCACACAGTCACTTCAGACATTTATCTGTGCTGGAGGAATTTCTGAGGACTAGGCTGGCACATTACAATGAACACAACCTATCAAAGGTCTTCTTCAGTGGTGCTTTTTTCTCATACACCATTGGTCACCCTTTCTTTTTTTTTTTGTATACATCACAGTTTCCTTTGTCTCTCTTCCTTGTCCTCCACTGTGTTTATCCCAATGTCTTTTCCTCTCATTTCATCCTTTTCTTTTATGTGATGATTTCTCCTTTTACAGCCGTGTCTCATAGACTTTACTGTCTGGTCTGTGATGATGTAAGCGTGGAGTATTGGCTCATTAAAACATGAAATAGCTAAATATTGGCATCCATTAGTCTGGGTGTTTAATTTAGAAATATTACTTATCAGAGGTCTGGCTGTGTATCTCTGTGATAAATCCTTACTTTAGGCATCTCTTTGTTAAGTCACATTTAGTTATATAAATATGGGTTCACCAGGAGCTGCTGGTGATACATCTACTAATGGACAAAAAGTGTCAGCATACTGCATATCTGTGATGTTAATATACATGAAAAATTGAATGTAATATAATGAGTCCATGCTGGTTATTAGCTTTTATATTGCAGGTCGCTGAAAATGAATATATGATTAGTGGACTTTTGGGAGCCGTCGCGCAGGTGGGTGGGTGGGTTGGGGGGGGGTGAAGCGATTTGTGCAATGAGTCCCGGATCCCTGCTCTAGCCCCTTTCCTCTCTCTCCCACACAGTTTCCCCACATCCCTGCAGACCGGTGCTTGTTTGTGTTTAATAAGGGAGATTAATTAAGCTCATTGGTATTCTAGGACACTGGCTCCAGCTGTTTCCCTGGGCTGGGATCAGTAAGGTCATCCATTTGAATTGCGCTGCGAGGACGTGGGGAGTCTGGAAGCGTTTCACACAAGTGGGAGGCTTGCATGGTCTCCGGCGAGGCGTTTGATTGGTGGGACAGACGTATGGATGGCTAGTGGGTGCCAAAACCTTGCTGATCAGACAGCTAATCAGTCAGTCCTTTTGAGATTAACAACTCTGCCATGCATGTTTATACATGAAACAACTTAGTTTAGCTGTAATTAATTGCAACTCTCTTTGCTCTTTTTGTCTCTGATGCATTACTCCCATAGCCACCAAATACACACACTATTCTATATCATTTATCATTCCGTTTGACTGAAAGTCAACAAGGTAAAATGCATTGTAAACATATGATAAATAGGTTATCTCATCAGTGTGATTGATATTCTGTGCTTTGCTTCTGTGCAGTGTTTAACACATAAGGCCATCTGACAAGCCCTAAAGCCTCTAATTTCCAGTGTTACCTGATAACACACTTCTGGGCCCGGTGCCAGAAAAGTGTAGACCTGCTTATAAGTTAGAGATTGTAACTCTTAAATAATGAGTCATGCAGAATGTTACAAATGTTTGTTGGATGCTGTAAGTGATGACAACATTTCACCAAAGTGTTAAGTCGATAACCGCAATAGGGAAAAATAGATACAGCTGATGAAGGATGTAGTGCAACCTCAGGTCAATGAGTTTAACTGTACCTTTTAGTATTGCATCGATATGCAGACTTTGAGTTGCCTCAAGCTGAGCCAGCACTTTAGGAAAGTAGTGTCAGTGTGAATTACAGCCCAAACTCAGACAGTGATTTAGAGCTTATTCTTTTTAGGGTTGACAACACGTTATTCCTTTTAAAGCAGTCTCTTTCCATTAAAGCCACTAACCGCACTTCACAAAGTCCTTTTTGCTAAACAGATCATCTTTCATCCTCTTTCATACAGTCATCACACCTGTTCTAATAATGAAAGCTGATTAGCTGGCAATGCAACAAAAAAGCTTTTGGCTGCCGGTTTGCTCACAACAGTGCCGCAGAAACAATCCACACTCGCCACTTTACTAAAAGTGACAGCAGTACCAAGCTTTCCAGTGTTTATGACAAGAAAATAACACCTCAAACATAAAGTAGCAGTCAAAAGTATTAAGTGTTAATGCAAAAAAAAACAAAGCATGTAAGGCTTTACATGCAGTAGAACACCTGTATTAATTACTTTTACTGCTGCAGTGTTGAGAGAAAATTGGGAGAGCACTTTAAAGGTCTGTGATTTAGTTAAAGGTTTCTCATTATTTATATTACAGTCTGCAAATAAAGTAGTATCTGCAAAGCCAAACATTACACTGCAGCATTACATCTGCATAAATATGAAAAAATACTTTTTCCTGCAAGAGCTAAAGGTTTAGTTTGGTATACTGGTATTTGCACAAGATTCATGATTTGGATTGTACTGACCTCTGAGTTCTGTCTCATAGTTTTTATTAATGCTCTGGCTTTGGTTCGTGACAGACATCAACTGATGCAATATGAGTGTTTCCTTCAATGACTGGTTCTGCTTGTGACTCAGAGTGTTTGTGTGTGAGTGACAGACAATGCTAGTGCGCTAGTGTGTTTGTGACTCTCTGGGCGCGAACAAACATCAGGCACTTTACATTCCTCTGCTGGCAGACTGGAGGAGAGAGCGTTGTCACATGTTTTCATCATTACCTTCCCTGCCCTCCTTCATCTCATTCCCTTGGAAGTTAAAAAAGTAATCAAAGGCTTGGCATCTGACAGTTGTGTCTCCGTGCTTCTTCCACTCCAAAATCCCCTCCCCTCCCCCTGATTTTATTTTATTTATTATCATTACATATATATATGATTTTGTTTTTTTTTGTTTTTTTTTTGCAAATGGTGGCGCCTTATCAACAACAGTTACTCATTTTAGGGGCACTGAAATCCTCTCCTGAATCTCTCGGTAGAAGCATGCCTCATTTTTGACACTGGTGCTAAATGGAGGATGCTTTGCTACTCATTTAACAGGTCTACACCTCATCTTCTCCTGTGGGAGCCCTGCAGCCTTTTATCTCATCATAGCTGGCAGAGATCTTGAACTCCCCTCTTCTCTGTCCTGCCCGTCACCCCGACATGCCTCCTAGCCGGCTGCAGAGGTGCTGCGCTCTGGCCAGAGCACTGGGCTAAATCCCAGATCAGGGGGAGAGTTCAGACTCCCTTGGGAGAAGATCTCGCCTGGCAGGGTGGATGGTTAGAGTATGTTGGAGATTATGCCCTTGGCGAGTCAAACGCTGGATTAGGAATGAAGAGAGCGGAGGAGATTCCACAGTGTCTTTATAGTAGCCTCTGGGGGAAATAACCTTCTTATATCTTTGGCTCCCTTCTTGGCAATATGGGTTTGTGTGTATATGTGTGTGTGTCAGCGTGTTTAGGGTTCTTTCAATTGCACATAATCTACACCGTATACGGCTCAAAGGTCCGTGAATCAAAAAGATCACTAACTAATGATGCCACATTATCTTATACACGTCATCGATTATGCAGCTTATATAAAAGAGCTACGATACGGTGATAATAAATACACGTGTGCTTGTACACAGTGACGATTATTTCAGACTTAGACCTCTATTTCTTTTTGGTTTTCCTTTTATATCATGTAGTGAAGAGGAATAAATGTGTGTCTTTCTGTGGGTTTTTTTCCAGGATGAAGAGCCAATCACAGGGAGAGCTGAGGGCAGAGGCCATAGCCACATTCGGAAGTTCCTCAGCCAGCGCCACAAAAAATTGCCATGGAAACCAGAGGTACAAATCATATTATTTCCTCTCCGGTGTTATTATTTCCATCTCACTCTTTCACCCATTCTTCCTGCCTTTTAACCTATCTCCTTCATCTCGCAGACAGATAGAGATTATTATTTCTTTTTTTCTTTGCCATTTGAATGACTCATCAGTTAAACCTGGGAAGGACACTCATGCATTCATCAGACCCTCATTAGTGATTGACCTTTGCAGAAATGGTTTTTATTAACAACCCTTCATCATGGGCTTTGTAATTGAGTGCCAGCATTTGAATTTCGCTAAAGATAATTTATGTGCAAATGCATTTCATTCAGTTGTCCTTTAAAGTGCAGTTGATGACAAAGGACAAATAGAGACCCCGGTTGTTCACTGATACTATTATTGCAAGAACAAAATGTACCGGCTGGTTATGATGATAAATTGTTGCATGAAGATAATAATATTTCACCCAAGACCATTAGCAGGTTATATTTAAAGGCACCTCTGACCTTAAGATTACAAGTTAATGTGATTCATTCTAATTTCTCAGCTCACTTACTGATGTAGTTTGTACATCCACTGTAACAAAGGGAGCAGCAGACAGGGCAATTAAACAGCGGATTTGTGATAAGAAAAGCGACTCCAGATTTGTAACCTGTTCAACAGACTTTAATTAAAGGAGTGTGCATGTGTGCGCGCATGTGTTGGTGTAAGCGCGCAAGACTAATCTGCAAAAATATGATTTATTAGTCGTTTTATACCTGGGGTAAAGTCTAACTATCTCTGCTGAGCACCACTGTTCAAGGCAAACTGTAAAGAAAAAGTTCAAACTCGGAGCACGAGATTGATAACAGAAAACAGCTATTCAAGTTGTTTTAAAGTAAATCACTCGGACTGAAGTGATACTTTTTGCTTGATTCTTTATTACAAGCTGATTTGTTCTCCGCTATGTTTCTTCTTCCCACAAAGCGTTATGTACAGTATGTAATCTTCTGCTCTTCACAGCATTACAGGGCCACTGAACACAGCACGGGCCTGGTAATAATACAGGAGATGTTTTATATCTGCAGACTCTCCAGGGTGAGGGTGTCTAGAGTAAGCCTGGTATTGTCATTATTTCTCCTCTCAGCTGTGCTATACATCAAACACAAAATCACCCTTTCAACGCAGTCATATGGTTGAAGACAAAATCCAGTCAAAACCCACATGGTCGCACATCTTTCCGCGTCTGTCACTAAATGTTACGAAGCGAAATCTGTCACATAACAAATATATTTCATTTTGTCATTTTGGCTTTGTAAGTTATTGCATCTAGATGACATCTGTTTTTCAATGTCATGACCAAGAGACATCTGTTGACTGAGTATTGGCGGAGCTGCATCTTAATGTACATGGAGGCTTTGACATTTAAAATCAAGCTACTTGGATTATGAGAAGTCAGACTGATATGAATAAACTAAGACTGGCGCCAAACTTGCTACGTGAATCTGGAGCACGATGACTAAATGCCAAAATGTAAATTAATGTCATGGCTTGATTACAGTGAGAAACTGTATTTGGATGATCTTGTTTTTCCTGTGCTTGATTTTTCTTTATCTTTTTTCTGCATGGAAATATCTAAAAACCACAGGATTCCTTTGCAGTTAGACATTTACATGACAAAACACATATATATATTTTATTCATCATTTGGATAAAAAAAAGATGAAACGACCTCAAAAGGGAAATAAATTTTGCAACACCAACACCAGTTTCATTCTCCATTAAGCTTCGACTAGAATCAAAGCTCACATGCCATTTACTTGACTTATTTCCAGCTTTCATATGAAGCAGCGTGCCATTTTAGTTTCCCTGAATATTCTGCATATCCGGCATATTTCTATGATTTCATTCATTTGTGTATCTCTTCCTCCTTGATATCAGAGTGCGGTTATGTCAGGCTCGCGCCAAGTCTGTCAGAAACCATGGAGTGCAGCATCTCTTCTTCCTCTACTTCCCTCACTAGCGATCTGTCCTAATTACCAGCACTAACTTGTTTTCTTGGTGCACAGCCAAGATGGCAGAGGTCTGAGGGGCCGCTGAGCTGGCACCGTCAGAGACGTAGACTCTGGCTGGTGGAGGTAGAGTGGTGCCATATGCCAGCTGTCACCGAGTGGCAAAGGTCATACACGCATCCAGAAGCCACACACACAAATACTCAGCTGTTGTGTACAAGGAAAATGCAACCACTTTATATTGCCAGATGCACACACACACATGAAGAGACAGACTGAAATACTGACATATACAAAACTCTCTATTTTGTAGGATAGAAACAGTGCCAGGTTTGTGACCTGTGATAGTGTCAGCAGATTGTTTTCTGACACTGTTAGTGTCTTAATGAGGACCTCCATCCAGTGCCAGAGGTGACAGGATTAGCTAAGACATGCAGCTGTTTGGTGGACTCCATCAGCCAAGGACACGAGTATGTCAAGGACACTGATTTGGGACCGAGATCAGACAGGAAGCTGGCCCACCTTTAAGAGAGAAGCAGGAGCCAAGCACAAAATGAGAAACTGAGAAATATTTTCAGCAAAGCTTACAGAGATTTGTGAGAGTTTGACCAGGGAAGCCATTTTTAAAGTGCTATGACGACAGGGATTTATAACACTTAAGGTAATTTAAAATACGAATGCAATTTCCAGAAAAGTTTGGACATTTTCGAAAAGGTGATAAAAACTACAATCAAAAAATTAAATGGTTAATTTCAACTCATTTGTATGTTGTGATTATATACAAATTTAGATTTTGACATCTCTGGTGAAAGGAGGGACATTTTTTAGACATTATTACTCAAATTATAGACATGGCATGTTTTCAAAGAATTAAGATCACAGGCAGTTAGAAATTACTAGAAGTCCCTAAGTAATTTTTCACATCAGGGAACTTTAATGATCTTTCCATGTTTCTGTTGCAAATTACAGCCATAAATGTGCTCAAATTTATCACAAATCGAAAAGAAGAAGAAAAAACAAAAGCTTTTGGAGTTGTAGATTTGCACAGTCTATTATTTACCACTCGAGAGGGAAATGAGGAAGATATTGTGGCAAAACACGCACACTTGACTCAGGTGGGAGCAGTGATCACAGCTGGCTCCTCGCACAACAACACATGGAACGACAAGATTGGACGAGGGATGACATCTTTCGCTTTCTCCGATACAGCCCCTCCCCCTCCAGTAACATGTGAGGATGAGTAGACGGTGGAATGATGCAGGGGATGAAGTGCGATATTTGTCTCCTAATTTATCTCCAGCCTGTCTTCTATTCCATCCGTGTATTCAAAATGCTTAACAGGCAAATAGCAGGCAGACTGTCAAAGAAAAAAAAAATTCCATCATGCACTGAAACCATATCCATCCCCCTCATGTTATATCCCTGGCATGACAGAAGACATGTAATTGTAGGACAGATGGCAGATTATACAAACCCTCATTACAGTAGTTGATGAGGCTGGAATCTAGCTCATATGAACCTTGTCTTCCATTTTTTGCTGCTCTCCTCTCTGTGAAATGAGTTCTCATTACCTCTCTACACATAATCTCTTCTTTCAGACCCGTACCTTTGAAATCCCCCTTCCTCTTTGTACCCACCTTGAGTACTTAACCCTTTATAGTTCACTCATAGAAATACTCGGAAATTCTAAATTTCAACCTTAGTGTGTTATTGCAGGACATAACAAGACTATTATTTTTGTGAATTTTTTTCAGGAATTTTATTGTTATGTAGAAAATCAAGGTTAATGAAGTTACCATATTTGGTTCCTTAATCATAAGTGGCAAAAAAAAATAATACAAGAAGTATATATAAAAACTACAAGAAAAACACATGTAAGGTGAAAGGACCATGTATTTTAGAGCATGAGAACATTACAACAACATAAGTGCTGATTCAGACACCTGTCAACATACACTATCACTTTGAGCATCATTATTTACATTAGTACCATTACTTCATGGTACCTAACAAACCTGTTCCACTCACTGTTCATGCAGAGGTGGACCTTACAGACCCTGTAAACCACATTTGACCTGAGATTGTTCCCTCACTGTAACTGTTGCTGTCACTGTCTTGTAATGCATATGGAAATTGCCAAAAATAGTCACTTGCCCGATAAAGTGTTAACTGTTTCTTCGCTTTTTTTTTTCAGTACAAGTTAGTAATGGCCAGAGGAAGGTCAGATTTTCTGGGAGAAATCCAAGTGCCTGCTATAAATTCAGAAAGAGTTTTCATAAAAAATTCGGCAAGCAATAGCATTCCTGTGATAGTCACAGAGGGAATGTCATTTTGATCATCCATTCTACGCTGAATTTCAACATTGCCGTTCAGTAAAGCTGCTGTATTAATATGATGTATCAACAGGGAGCTTGAATGTGCCTCCTATATGCCCAGGGGGAATACTCTGAGTAGTATTGTATATACCCCAGTGTGCTTCTGCCAGGAACATCACGTCTTACTTTTCTATCCAAAGGGGATTTACAGTGTCAGTTGCCGCGATTGCTCGTCAGTGGGTGCACCGAGTGGCCATTTGTCAGTGCCTTGCTGCCAGCAGGAACGCAGAAGGCTGCACCAGATTTTGCGAAAGGGAGACAGTCTCCCGGAGGAGAAGGGGAAGAAAGAGAAAGTCTGATTTGTGTTCTGGTTGATAGTGCAACCAGATGGGTGAGAGAGAGAAACGATATCGGAGAGTAGTGGAAAAAGAGATACGCAAAGACAAACTCACAGAAATGTGTCTATGTGAAGTAACTGTGTATGAGGAGCTGCATGCCATGTTGAGCTATTAGGTTTAGCATTAGACGTTATAATGGTATTTTTTTTATTCATGATTTTGTATGTATGTTAAAACAATATCCAGATATGCATATGGACAGTAAACCTCATTTTGTTTGCTGTAATCCTTTTTTTTTTTTTAACCAAATCCAAAAAATCAAAACAATCACATTTTTCATAGCCTTTATTCTAAGAAAAATAGTGTCTCCATTTTGATATATTGACTTTGTATAGTAGGGACAGTCTCCGGTGAATCAAAAAAGAAATACACGGATGAAGAGGAGGAAATGGAACGAATGGAAAATATTTTTGTCCACTTATAGATTCTGGATCTGATCCAGGCCGAGGCACGCATGAATGGTTTGCAGAGTTTCCATTTTGTACAAAAAAAAAGTGAAAAGGCACTAATAGTACCTCTTTACAGAAAGCACTTAAAATCGGTGTTACAGTTGTGAGAAGAGTATAATTTGTTCAATTGTTAAGAATGCATGTGTTTTATTTTTTCACTCACACAATGTAAATATATAACTATCTTTTTTCAGATTTTTTGTTGTATTATATGTTTTTGTTTTTTTTTTCTTTTTAGAGTTATTGAACAAAAATTACATATTAACAAAAACCTGTTTTCACAGATCCATCTGCCTTACGAAAAAGCAAGAACAAAGAAACAAAGCGGACATTTTTTTTCTTTTGCAGTTGTATTCTGTGCACTTCTGCTTGAGTGATTGCAGACTCGTAGCAGCAGGGAATGTTTGGTGATTCATAACATACGCAGATGAAACAGTGTTTTACTCAAAATTACAGAGAAACCAGCACAAAAAAAAACAGATGGCTGTGTTTCAATAAAATACATAAAAAGAGTTGTTTGTATTGTTTGGCTGATGGCAGAAGTAGCAGAGGGGGTCAAAGGGACGGGTAGTGGCAGAGGAATAGTGGAACTTCAGGCTTTGACAGCACAGACAAACAGTGCTTTTAAAAGCCAAGTGAAATAGCAGAAGAGAGACACGGGCAGTTTTGTAGAATCTGGGAAGCAGAGAGATAACAGGTGTCTTGAAGTTCGAAAGGTGACGAGGGAAGAAAAAACAGCAGAAACTTTTTTTTGCACTTTATTCCACATTCAATATTGTATAAGGCCAGACCTCTTGTAGTACTGTTAATACACAAAAAAGAGCCAATCTTGCGTGCCCCCCCAGGAGAAAGCTGACAGGCTGTGGCCTCTCTGGGCTACACAGGGACATGTGTGTGTGTGTGTGTGTGTGTGTGTGAGTGTGTGAGTGTGCATGTGTATGTTTGTGTGAATAATTAGAGACTTTTAAAGCTGCCTGCTTATTGCGGTTTGACAGGAGGATGGGGCCAGACCGAAAAAAGGTTTGCTTTTAAAACCCACAGGAAATCTATTAAAGGCTTTACATAATGCATATTTACACAGGGACTACTGCCTTCTGCTAAGTCGCTGTAACCTCCCTCCTATGTCTCCCCCTTTCTGCCACTCCCTTTTAAACATCAAACAGTTTCCTTCATCTTTCCAGCTCCTTTCTATTGTCTGAATGAATTCTTTCAGTCACTCGCAGGAGAGCATTACGGGGGAAGCAACACACATCCACAAAAAAATCAAACGATTTATACGAGGGTTCCCATTGCTTTCAACTGGCATGTTTGCAAAACAACATTTCTCATGCATTAATACATGAGCAGTAATTGTGATGCAGGACATTTAAATGACCGAACAGAGGCGGCAGAAAAAAAAAACCTAAAAGGACCACTTTGGGTCAGGCCATCTGTTAAAATCCCTGTGTGATCCTGAAGGAGCATGACACCTTCTGTCAACTGCTTTTCTCCTTTAAACGTGGACACATGTGCGCTATAGCAACCTGCAAAACTTTCATCACTTTCGTCTCATTGAGGTCATGTGTGCTGTTGGTCATGTGGTCACTCTCACGTTGAAGATTGATCGATCTGGCAGCTTACACACGGCTAGTTAAATTTACTACTTACATTTTGCAAGATAGAGCGGCAGACTGGCTGCGTTGTCGGGACTTCTGTAATACAGGGGTGTCAGATATATTGAATATACTTGATGCAGTTTCTCATTTTTTCACCGGCATCAGATATGACCCACTTGGACGTTCATAGTGAATGTGGAAATACTGTCATGTTCTGGAGCACTGATTCATCAGTGAAACTCATGTAGTTTGACAAATGACAGTGATGTGGACAGTGATATATTTTGTATGTATAATAACCTTTGAATGTACTCTGAGATTGTATGAACATGTACATGGTCAGTAAATTAAATATAGAAAAATGCTTTATCAGTAAAAAATGTAGAGGATGAAATAACGAATAGTGATAAATCACTGAGGAAAGGTTAGATGTAGAGGGAAAACTCATTTGGAAGTCACCGCAAAAATAGTTCTAGGTCTTTTAGGGTTAAGTTGTAAGCTATTTATTGCATGCTATTTACTTTTTTGCCGTGTACTTGAGCCTTAATTTTATAAATAAATGCGTTTTGGTGTCATTTTATATGTTCTTTGCTCACAGTGCTATTTGTCCATATTGTCCAGCTCTATTGTCACATATTATGTCATAGTATACAATATTTTCAAGTGTGCTTAAAATGGTTTATCATCAAGTATGAAAGGTTGAGTGGTTTGCAGTATAATAAATCACTGAGACAGCATCTGTATTCTTTAAACCTACAGTGGTGTGTACTGTATATGTGTGTGGGTACATTTGTTTTGTTTTGTTTTTTGTATAAATGCATCTCTACATGAAGTTGTAGTTTCACCCTCTATTCTTCTTTTTAGGAAATCCATCTCTCTGTCACAGGGTGCCTCATTTGTTTTTGTGGTATGATGTGTATGTGAAAATATGGAATATTATGTGTTTGGGCAATATTTTATGCTTTACTGTGTTTTTTTTCCCTTGCGCTTGACACACAGACCATCAGAGAGTCATCTTTTCTGGTGTGTGAGCAGTGTGTGCTAAATGTACACCCCAAGGCAGGCTGATTTCACCATCTGTCCTTGCGGTGTCCTGTGATTTCCCTGTGTAATTCAGACAAATGTCAGACCATGGGCAGGGGATGAGCTCTGACAAACTCCAGACATTCACAGTTCCCACTCTCTACTGATACTCCTCACAAGCTCTCTGTCACCTTCCTTTATTTGGGACGGTGGAAACATTTGAAGCTTCATGCTGTACTTACATGTTCACACGAAGAATTGATTTTTTTTTTCCTGTTGGTAGAGAGAGACACCAGAAATTACACACATTCCAGCAGAAAGAATATACTGTGGATGCTCCATGAGCCTCTGTAATAGCCAACGTGATGGTGTTGCTACTGTTACTGTTGTGTTGTGTTGTGACTGTTCACTAACCTGCTACCTCTGTGTGTGTGATTGTGTTTTGACAGTATAAAGGCCAGGCCAACCTGCATGTCTTTGAGGACTGGTGTGGCTCCTCTGTAGCTCAACTCAGAAAGAACCTGCATTTTCCTCTCTACCCTCATGTAAGTACCAGTATCACAAACCAGACTGAATGAGTATTTGGTACTATACTTGTGGTATATCTGCTCTGGAACACACTCACCTCTCTTTTTCCTGATCTCCAC
>JAPQRQ010000023.1:7397793-7423748 GCA_037367365.1 Apogon talboti
TTTTCCTCTGTCTGGGTTCTAGGATATACACCCTACTGCGAATCATCAATGTCGAGAAGCGGCGAGATTCAGCAAGAGGTAACCGTTACCTGGTGGAGCTGGAACTAATGGAGAGAGGCCGCAGCGTGGTGCGCTTGTCTGAGTACATTTACCTGCTCCTGCATCGTGGCAGACAAGGAGATGAAAGTCCTGAGAACACAGACTCTGCCCCGGCCTCAGTCCCAGCCATCGCCCCTTCCTCTGCCACGCCCAGCCTCACCACGCCGCCGCCTCCTCCCACCACGAGGGCCGCTGCTCGCCCTGGAGCGACCCCCTGGAGCACCGCTTATGCTAAACCTCTGCTCTGCCAGCCAGTCATGCTGCAGTGGAGGAAGGATGTAATGGTGCACTTCGTGGTACCAGGTCAGTCAAGAGAGTTCGGTTTATGTTGAATATGAAACATTTGTTCAACTAGTGGAGGAAACCTTAATAAGAGTTAAAGTTTTTTAGAATGATTTATTTATTTTTGATGTCCCTGACTTTTTGTCTATGTTTTTCTTTTGTTTATTCTATATTTAAGTGAAAAACCAAGCTCGTTGGGTACAGCAGTTTATCTCTGACATGGAGAATCTTCATCGTCAGACCAAGGACGACAATTTCAGTATCATAATTGTGGACTTTGAGAGTGAAGACATGGATGTGGAGCAGGCGCTCAG
This sequence comes from Apogon talboti, assembly GCA_037367365.1. Taxonomy (NCBI): domain Eukaryota; kingdom Metazoa; phylum Chordata; class Actinopteri; order Kurtiformes; family Apogonidae; genus Apogon; species Apogon talboti. Next base: position 7,398,489 of record JAPQRQ010000023.1, read on the forward strand.
AGAAAGCAGTGTGCCAAGGTGTGTGCCAGCTCAGAATACATTTTCCATTATTTTAGAATATTCTATGGGCTTCCAGGTGACTTTTCTTTTTTGTGTATTTTTGTTTTGACAGGTACGAGTATCTCAGGAGAGAGGGGAACTTTGAACGCTCAGCAGGACTGCAGATCGGAGTGGACACTATTGAGGTTAGAAAGTCAATCAGACAAGGCCAGACAACAATATGTGAGCTGGCATGAAAAAGCTACTCACTGAAGGTCAGCCACTCACACTGACCAAATGACCTTTTCTGGCTGATGGACAGACAGAAAGAACACTCATGCATAATGAATACATCATTGCTAGGCTGGTCTGTCACGGGCTGTGGATCTCACCCTTATCTCCAAGCCTCCTGCTGCTTGCCGTCGCCCTCTCCCACAGAGCCCAGCTGTGGCAGACGGGGGAATCGCTTAGACAGTTAGCCGCATTTCCTCTGTCATGTGTAGGCCATAGCTGTCACATCCACTCCCTTTTGCAGGTTATTTGTGTGCATGTGCCCTTATGCCGCCTCTTGCTGTCTCTCTATCACACACACATGCATAACCACCCAGGGGTGAGGGGCGGTTGGAAATTTGGACAGACGTTGATCCTTCAGTTGAGTGTCACTGCTGTCATGGTGAGATGACAGGGCTGTCATTCATGTATGAATGACCTCAGGCATTGGAAGACAAGTTACTGATGCTCAGCCCAGACTTCTCCACTTTCTTAATCCTAAATCCCATTTAAGTCTCCGTACACACTGATTTGCATTAGCTCGTACACAGAATTGTGCGCACTTCTCTTTTTTTCCAGTGTAACAGCGCTTACATAAATTTATTATGTGGTCTTAGAGGATATCATTTCACAAAAAGGATTTAGATGTAATGGGTAAAACAGTGTTTGTTTGTCTTTACCATTGTAGGATAGCCATAGCATTGTTTTCCTGTGTGATCTGCACATCCACTTCCCTCTCAACATCTTGGAAAGCATCAGGAAACACTGTGTGGAGGGCCGTCTTGCATTTGCCCCCATCGTCATGAGACTGGGCTGCGGCAGCTCACCACGGGAACCTGACGGTAACACAGCAGCTTAAACATCTACACTACATCTTTACAGGCATAGATCTGCACTCATGTATTTACAAAAAAATGCATATCATTGTTGTTTTTTTGTTTTTTATTTGCACCACTCAGACCCACTTCCCTAGTGTATCACAGAACCCACAGACAGCTACTGCGGCTTACATACAAAGGAAACACAATCCAGTTAGAAGCATCGGATTTTCCTTTTATCAAAAGTACTGTTGATGTAACATTCATGTAACATTGTTTTCGTTTTTCTGCAGGTTATTGGGAGGTGAATGGCTTTGGTTTGTTTGGAATCTATAAGTCTGACTTTGACAAGATTGGAGGGATGAACACAGAGGAATTCAAAGACCGCTGGGGCGGAGAAGACTGGGAGCTGCTGGACAGGTATCTGCCACTCCATCAACACAAGGAACTCTATTAGCATTAACTCCATTAAGAGGACATTAAGCCTATGTATATTTGTTGGTTTGTTTGTTTACAAGCAGGATTATACACACTGCTGCGGTAATTTTCATGTAAATTTTTTCTAAAATTGGGTATTTGAGTGAAATATAAAACAATGAGGTCGAGATAGAAATATACTCAAGACTATGAACTAATTCCATCATCTGCCCCTCTCTAAGGTTTAATGGGTTTGTTCTTGTGTGAAGCCATATCCTCCCACCATGTTTCATAAAAATCAGTGCAATAGTTCTGATGTAATCCCATCAGAAATAAACACAACACAAACAAGGGACTTAGTGTTAAGACGTGTCATAGATATTTTTAGTAACTTCTGAACTCAGTAAGCTATGTCCATCTGTGTATTAAAATCACCTCAGCGAGATACAAGAAAACATACGTTCTCTTTTACATTTACCACTGTACCATACCATTTTCATATGAATTTGTCCGTGTTTGAAAATGTGTACCTCTCACATTTCTGCCTACATACTCAAAGTAAAAGGGGGTGGATGTAATTTGTGAAGATGCTGCAGAGATATAATTTAAACAGCACTTCAGATAAAAGATAAAAGAGAGATTTAATCAGAAAACTGAATATTAAAGCAAAGCAAGCCTCACAGTTATTTTTTAACATACCTACATAATAGCCTCTTGTGTTTGCACTTCTATAGTTATGAAAATCAGAAAATGGCCATTGCTGAGTGAGAATAGAGCTTTTATGTGATTCCCTTACAGTATATGTATATCTTTGTGTTCCTTTAGGGTACTGCAGAATGGACTAGAAGTAGAAAGGCTTCGTTTAAGGAACTTTTTTCACTACTACCACTCCAAACGAGGCATGTGGAATGCCCAGAACAAGAAAACTCCCAAGGGATAGCGCCGCCTGCTGGTCAGAGGATCCCAAATGACCTGCAGATCCACTGTGTGTGAGGGAGACCAGTCGGAGCTCCTCACTGCCTGAACTCTGCCTTTTTGAAACAAGCTCATTTTCGGGAGGCCTCTGTTTCACCATCGGCCCCTCTTGTAGGCTTGCCTTTATGAGGAAACAGAGTTCACGATGAAGTTTGAAAGCGTGCTGTTTACGCAAATAGACTCGAGTCATCACTTTGCCTCACTGACTGAACTACTGTACAGGGAGAAGAGAGTTATTTTTGTTCTGCTTCTCTCTGTCCCTCTTCGGTGCAATGTTTTCAGACAGACTGGAAAGCAGCTGTTTTGTGTGTGTGTGTGTGTGTGTGTGTGTAGGCATGTATGTGCAGGAGTGTGTATGTAGATATACATATATGTGTGTGTGTGGGTGAGTGTGGCTTGTGTGCGCTAATGATGACAGGAAGCAGGAAGCACCTTTTTTAACAAGGAGATGTGAAGACAACCTAAGATGTTTTTTTCTAACACGCTCTCACCTGGGAGCCTAATCGAATGTGTGTCAACATGTTATTCAGATAGATTCAGACATGGTGATGTAGGTCGAGTAGGCAAATCCAGTTTTTTGTAAAAAAAAAAAAAAAAAAAAAGGTATTTCTTAATCAACTACTACCTGTTGGATATCATTAACCAGTATGACCGGGTGCCGAAGTACTCGTGGTACCTGCTGTTGTGGTTTGTCACGTATTATGAACCACAGAGAGTTCGGAAATTAGAAACATAAACATCATCTGAATATCTTTCTGTCCTTCTCTCTCCCCCCCTTCTCCCTTTATCAACAGCTCATTTCTGCCTCACATTTTCAGAGTCTTTCTAATGTTAAGCTATTTCATGTATTTGTATCCGAAGAGAGATTTTATATAGCCCTGCTGCTGTTTTGGAATATGGGTTGAAACACCCATATTAATGCTAGATATCATTTATGACTTGATGAATTTTATTTCCTGAACTGCAGGTTTTTTCTGTCATCTGCTATTTAGACTAGGTTACTCACTTGTCATGGCTGAGTACAGTATGTACGCACTAACATTGGGGTGCTATTTTTGTTCTAAAACACTGTATTTGTGAACAGTTTACACCTTTTAACTCTGCTGAGGGTATCCTCCCGCCCCTTCAGATCACTAACCTCATCATTACCTGGAACATTAAACTGTAACCGAGGGGAAACAGGGGACTACAACAAATTTCAAATCTTTGATTTGTTATTGTCATATAATTCTTTTAAGCATTTTCTGATTGGATGATTTGTTTCAGATATAGGTTTTGATGGGTTAAAACTGTATCTGTCATGTAAGAATAGGCTACTACCAAGACAGAAAATGCAAAGCTGTTAAAACACTGATAATTATCTTTTGATCTGAGGAGAATTGAGTGTAGCTCGGACAAGGTGTGGCAAGGCATGGCTGTTTCAAAAATGTGTGCCTTCATCAGGGTTAGGCTGCAGGGCAGTTTTTAAGCTATTGTCATGACAGGAGGGCATGAACAGACAGAAATGCAGGCTGTAACATCACTGTAAATTCAGATACACTGTAAAAGGAAGCAAGGCGACTCTCTTGAATGGGTTACAGGTGTATTGGTATGTTTGTTATATTACCCTAAAAGCTAGGAGTGGTCTCCATTCGCCACTACACCTCAGTGGTTCGACAAATATGGAGGAAGGGACGGTAGGAGTGACTACTGGGAACAGGACGTATGATGGAGACTTACTGGCAGCTGCAGTCGACCAGGAGCCCACCCGCTCCCATTTGTTTGGCCAGCGGCTGAGCTCCTAATGTCTCTGTTTATGCAACATGGTACTTATATTAAAAGGGAGAGGCTAGATATATATAGATGAGAGCTAATGATCAGTTATTGACTATATGATTGTTAAAACGCCCTCCAAGACCCTTTCTTTGCCTCTACAGGAAACAGGTCTATACTGTACGTCATTTAACAGTGACATGGGACTATTTAAAAAAAAACAAAAGAAACAAAATGTGTTAAATATAAGACAATATATATAAGAAGCAGAAAAAGAAAAATAGGAATATACATTCCAAGGTAATTTCTGTGAAATTGTTTTGTAGAGAAAAGGTTTTAAGAATGTATTGTTCTTTTATTTTGATTTGTTGGGGTTTTTTTTGCAAATAAAATTTTATGCTTATGTACAGATCATATTTAAGATGAGTTTCTATTCATTTTTGTGAGTCTAGTTGGTCTTTATTGTTGTGTCTATGTAACATGAAAAATTTTTATTCTAAAAGAAAAAAGAAGTAACTCTGTCTGCCCACATGGTGGTGCTCAACCCACATAGACATAACTGCGGAGCTGCAGCAGTTGAGTGGATTCTAGACTTGGGTCCTGCCTCAATAATATTTAACAAACTCTGAGCTCTTAGTTGATAAAACCTTTGTTGGGTTTCACTAAAGTTGCATTCAGATACAGGGCAGTGACAATTAATTGGTAAAAAGATACCTAGAACAGAAGTAAATTGACTGTTTACAAGAGAAGACACAGTAGAAATGAAAAGGCTTATGATGAGTGGTGCAAAAATTTAAAATCCCCCTCCTACACACTGAAACACACATGAATAAACACTCCTACTGCAGTGACTGAGTCACTTTCTATATGCAAACAGTACAAGTGTTCTTAACCAACCCATTGTTTTGTTCCTCTGGTGTTCTATCAAGAGGAAAACTTATATTCTCTATCAAACTTAGTGTGATAAAAAAAATATCTAAACTTTGCTGCAGAATGTGATCTATTATTAATCTATTCCCTCAGATTTTAATATGATTGATTCTGTTTTCAAATCTTAAAATGTATTACCATTAAAAGCACTTGTCAAGACTTCAGGCCCTAACGCTCATCTATTAATATGACAGTGTGATGTTATCTTTCAAACTCTGCATCTCTTAGGCTGTCAAGTTTTTTCAAACCTTTCATTTTTATAATAAATCAAATGAATTCAACTTTGCATTTCAGAGTGTCACAAAGTAAACTCTATGGAGGTCAAACATCTCAACTGAGATGACATGTCTTTGTAAAACCCACACCCCCCTAAATTGTTTTACATATTTTATTTTGAGTTCTAAGTTGATCCCCTCCTCCTCTGTGTAACTCTGTGGGCCGTGGGTTAATATTTGCATGCAAAGAGACCATCCATGAGGTAAGTGCTGTCCACACCACCACAGCTATATGAGGTCTGGATGAGGCAAGCGTTAATCTCCTGTGATCTACACTACACCCTGTATGCCTTCTGATGTCATTACAGAAAAACTGGGGAGGTAAACTGGACTCAAAGTTTGACTCCCTATTGGGTTCGACAGGCTGAATGATTCACAGAACATGATGCATTGACTGTGTATGTGTCTGTGGGTGGGAGTAATTTTTTCCACTTTAAGTACATACATAGTGTAATATGTGTGTAAGAACAAGTTCTATAAGTTTAAGAAAACACTCCAGACACTTTCACAGTGTGCCGCAGTCTTACAGTCATGACGAGTTACTCCCTTGAACCCATTATGTAATCAAGCTGGACTCTGTCCCAGTGAAGACACACCCTACCTGTCTCTGTAAGTGTGGAGTGATGGGTAGCAGGTAGTTACAGGCCTACAAAGCGTGAATGTTTTAGTCAAGCATGTTACAGCATCTGATGTGAAACAACAAAAACACAGCCACAGGATCATTCTAAACTGAAGTTTCGTAGGAGACTTTGTTTTGAAAGCAAAAGCTGCAATTTTCTCCGGGGCATTTGAGGCTTTACCTCTGCTGTAAAGTAAATGAGTGGGCGTAAACTACACAAACCAGTAGTGCCCTATGTGTATGTAGTTATTATACATATTACAAAATCTAGGCTATGTCTTCGTTGCAAAGCCTAAATAAGCATTTCAAATGTACTTTCAATGGCAACCCTAAGCCTCTCTCGATCAAAGTAAACACAGCTCCACCTTTTACACCATTACCAAGAGCTTTCCAGATTCAATTTCTGTTCCAGGCTGTAGGTGGGAGATTAGCTAATGTGTGGGCAGCAAACCAAGACCCCCAGAGTCAGCACAGGGAGATAAAGTGGGGTCTGCTTGGTGTGCATTTCTGTTTTATGCAACTAGGGAGGGAATTTCCAACAAATAAGCCCCAGATTGCTTCTGTTATGAAATAATCATTAAATGGTGTCTGTTCCATGTTATGTAGAATGTATTCATTATGCCAAGTGATTTCTATAATATATGCTTTATTTGATTTGAAGTATAATTGTAAGAATATTTTTGAACAAGCATGACAGTCAAAAGGAAGTGTCAGTGCTAAGGAAGTGTGCTTATACAGATATGACAAAAAAAAAAGTCCATTATTTGCTCAAAGTTGGGGGAATTGTTTCAGAGCACTCTGATTGGCTGCTACGAACTCTGGCTTCTCCTGATTGGTCGTCGTGCTGCTTCCGTGTTGTCATTCAGCTCCAATCCCTCCTCTCACACAGCTGTAGCTCAGTGTCTTCGATGAGAGCACCGGGGACAGAGGACCGAGAGGGATGAGCAAAACTCGGACTTTTACTCAGTTATATGCGACACAAACCAACCAGCTGCCATTTCTCAAGTGGCTCCGCGTAATTTGCGCGTGTAAATGAACTCGGAGCTGTTTGCGTTCAGAGTATGGGGAGATATTGCGCTTAACAGACTGAGGATACTGGAGGAAAGTTTAAACCCCTGCGCACCCCCTGAGGAAAGGTGAGACGTCAGTGTATCTCACTGTTTGGTCTGAAAAAAAAAGTGAAGTTATCACGTCTGTGGGATTTTAGTCGCTTGTGCGCCGCGCCAACTCAGTTTAACAGCATGAGTGACAAGTGTTGCGCTGCGTAAAACCAGTTCATCCAGCTCGACGAGGAGTTTCGACTGCAGCCTCAGTGACTTCCAGGTACAGGAGGTTTGCCGGTTTCCAACGCACCCCTGCAAAAAAAGCCGTTACACATAATGGCTGGTGTGAGCAATGTCCACATGAAAACCCTGGAGGACCTGACTCTGGACTCGGGCTACGGGGCGGGAGACTCCTGCAAATCCCTCAGCCTGTCCTCCTCCAAGTCCAACTCCCAGGCCTTCATGACGGCTCCACACCGGGGCAACTGGTGGTATTACTCCGGCTCCATGAACAGCAGGAACAACAGCTGGGACACTGTCAACACGGTCCTTCCTGAAGACCCAGAGGACATCTTCTCCAAATGCCCCCGCTTACCGGACCTCGAAGAGTTCCCCTGGACCGAGGAGGAAGTGGCCAAGATCCTGCGTAAAGTGGCTGAAGGTGCCACTAAAGGGGGCGCGACCCCCGTGTTCTCACCGGAGGCCGTGAGGAAGCTGTCGGCTCTTCTCCGCAGGGCTCTGATCCGCATCTCCAGAGAGGCGCAGCGCCTTAGTGTCATGCACTGCCGCTGCACGCGCTTTGAAGTCCAGAGCGCCATGAGGCTGGTGCTCAGCTGGGCACTGGCCGACCACTGCGTCTCAGCTACGGTCAAAGCCATCTCCATGTACAGTATGAGCGCCGGGGAGTTGCTGAGGAAGGGCAAGTCCGCCCGTTGCGGCCTCTCCTTCTCCGTTGGACGCTTTTTCCGATGGATGGTGGACACCCGCATCTCTGTGCGCATCCATGAATACGCAGCGATATGCATCACTGCATGCATAGAGGCTTTAGTGGAAGAGATAGGAGCACGGGTGCTCATGGCCGAGAGGGGTCATTCAGGACCAGATTCGGGGTCAGCACTCTGCCCCGTGAGTGCAGAAACCCTTGAAGGGGTGGTGAACAATGACGCGGAGCTGTGGGGAGTTCTGCAACACTATGAGCACCTGATCTGCGGGAAGAATGCCAGTGGTAAATATGCTTTAACTTCCTATGTTGTTAACAGAGTTTGTCTTCTATGAGTGAATGAAAAGTGACAGATTTATGTTTTGCTTTAACTTTTTTCCCTCTCTCACACCCTCTCCTTCCAAAGTGCTGGTCACTACTTTCCACTCCCTCACAGTCCACGGAAAAGGTGAAATGTGGCCTGTTTGCTGAATACAATAGCAGCTTTTTACACTTGAGCATTTGATGGACTTGTCGCTTATTTGACTGGTCAGTGTAGGAAAATAACACTGCAAAGGCATCTGATAGGAACAATGAAGGTATTTTCTCTCTGACCAAGGTTATATGAGGATAAATTACTGTTGCATTCAGCAGTCAGATTTCATTGTAACTGCTCCAGTGTAATTGGTTAGTGGAGTCCTCACATGTCAGTGTTGTTCTGCTGTTGTGATTTGGGCTGCACAGAGACTTTACAGCCCAAGCAGGAGGCTCGTCTGTTGACACAGCTCTCTGTTTACGCTGACTTCACCTCTCATCCCCCTGCTGGGTTGGCTGTAGTCCCCCACCCCCAAAATCTCTCCCTCCATCCATTTCCTCATCCCTTGCTTCCTTTTTGACAAATCCCTTTTACTGATCGCCATCTCCAAATATCACTTCTCTTTCCTCTCTTTTCCAACTCCAGCTGTGCGCCCGGCTCCCGGTCCATTTGTTCCCTCCACCCTTACATCCCTCCTCAATCAACTTGCTTTCTCTTGCCTCTTTGTTAAACTCTAGTAGACTCATAGTTCTCTTTCCATTGCTGTTTTGGCAGCCCAGTGTTGAGTTGATTCATGAGCTTGTGTTGGGACAATGTAACCAGCCTTTGTTTGTGGCCCACTACCAGCTCCCTGGAGCAGAGCTTTTACTGCAGCACAATAGGCCTTTGTTGTGTGATCGTGCAGCTTAGGCCAATGTAGAGGGAGTGAAAACATGCTGTGGAAGCTGGGCACATGAGGGCACACGTCCACGTATGTGCACTTCTACACAACACTGAGAGGGGGGAGATAAAACAACTGGAAGAGATTGCTGTAATTACAGAGCTCCCCTATTCATCGCAGTTAAGTTATCATTCAGGAGCACCTTTCTCTGCAAGCATGGTATGCATGTGCACACTGTGGTTATTCCTGCGGCACTGCCAACTTTCTGACAGTCTGCCATCAGTCAGAACGGAACACAGAAACTATAGCCATGCATGCACACTTGCATTTACTGATACGGTACAGCAGAGTTGGTGTAAGTTTAGATTTCTGAGCGCATAAGCAGATATGGATTTGTTTCTATTTTGAGGAAATAACTAGTTTTAGTTTTCCTTTCAAGTTTTGAGGAAAGGTTTTATTCAAAGAAGATGAAAGAAATAATAATAAAGACATTGATAAAGAGGCAAGAACAAAGCTGATTTAATTTTAGTTCACAAAAGCTGTCATTTTTATTTTTATTTCAGTTATGTTAACTTTTTTTTTTCACTCATTCTTTTACTTTTAGTCTGAGTTTCTGTACACCATAATAACTCTCTTCTGTTCAGTTTTCTTTGCCTTGGGTTGAAAAGAGTACAGTGTATTCGGCTGGAAACAGTACAGTGTATTGGACTGGTCTGTTATCTGGCCAGCTGGAGCTTGTTCATTGCAAAATAAGTTAAAGAGCAGCTTTTGTCCCACTATTTAACCATAAGTCTTTTTGGTTGGCTTATTTTGGTGAGTTTCAGTCTTTGGTTTTGAGAAAGACCAGTGTGTGTAATGACAACAGACCATTATTCTGACCACCCTAGCTTTTTATAGGTCCAGGACCGGGCTTGCTCAAGCCACATACCCCTCTACCACCTTACCACCTGACACCCCACACCCAGAAACTTGCTTTCTGCACCCTCCCCTCCTGCTAAGGTCCTCTTATCCCCCCCACAGCCACCACAACCATCAGTTTGTACAAACGCAAAGATCCAGTCTTGTACCAACCTCAGAATGGGAGACTGATGATCATTTGGAAAGGCCCACTCTCATTAATACTCCTCCCTCTCTCTTGATTTCTCTCCATGTCTCTGACTCTTTCTCTTTCTCAGGGGCTGGCCCACATCTGGAACTCTTTAAGACAGAAATGACTTCTACGGCTCCAATAACAATTCTGAAAACTCTCTCTCTCGCTCTCTCCCTCCCTCCCTCTTGCCCTCTCTTGCTCACTCTTGCTCTGGGCTCTCTTTTTTTTTTTCTTTGCCATTTACTTCACGTCCACTTCATCTTTATCTGTTTATTTCTTCTGGTCTACTGGGAGTACATTAGAGGAACTCAGTTGTGATGTGCCAGGATCTTATTCATTACTCCTGCAAACATCTACACAAGCCCATTTACATACACACACACACACACACACACACACACACACACACACACTGAACTGAATTTAGTCTGCTTAAAGTACAAAGGGCTCCACCGGACGTGTTGTATTCACTACACAGTGCCGCTATACATTGGAATCCATTTGTCATTCATTTCACCAGCAAGAAGCATGTAAGCTCTTCCTCTTCTAATTTGTATTGATAATACAGTAGAGCATTTAAAGTGCAGAGTCGTAGCTTCACTAATGGACAGTGGAAGTGGTTATAAAATGATTGATCTTTATGACTGGCACACACATGTCAGTAATAATCTGGTCCGCCTGGCTCAACAGCTTTACCAGCTGCTGCCTCGTTTGAGTGTATGTGGTACTTTTGCACTCTTTCTCATATTTTATCACATCTCTTTGTTGTTCAAGTAAAAAGTTGCTGCAGTAGTTAAAAAGTTAGAAAGTTAAAGATTAGTATGCAGACTGCAGGATGCTCCTTCATCAAGGCTGTCAACTCCTAACAGCTCCATTTATAATTGCCACTAGTGGATGGTTGTGGTGTAAAGGCCTTCAGTGTATATAAGTGTATGATTGTATATCTTGCTGAAAGAGACCATTCATGCTCAGCAAAATTTACCTGTATAAATAAATGTTGATTTGGTCTAGTACTTGCAAAAAAAAAAAAAAAAGCCAGTTTCAACTTCTCCTCGCTGTGTAGAGGTAGTTAAAAAGACTGAGTAATGGTTCTGGGGTGCATTGCGAGAGCAGGGCATATGATTTGCTGCTCAGTATTTCCCTAAATATGTATTTAACCCAGAAAGAGGCGTGGGAACATCGGGCAGAAAAGATGCAGGGAGAGCAGCCCAGCACTGTGGTCACACAGATGGGGAAACCAGCACTCTGAAAATACACTCCCTTTTCCACAAACCTGGAGCACGATCAGATGCAGTTTTGGAAAACATATCAGGACATTAATATTATGGTGAAAAAGACCTCAGTTCATCCTTGTATGATCATGCATGTTAGGCACGCTGCAGATTTGCATTGGCATTAGCTTGTATTTGGCCTGAATAACTGTACACATGAAAATAGGTTAACTTTGCGATTCCAAGCAGCAGGTCAGTGTGCTTAAAGTTAAGTCCATAAGTCATATGGCTTTAAAGGATAATAAGGGTTAATCCCTCACAAAACTCTCCTATTTATGTTTGTATGTGTGACAGTTTTGTGTGGATGCATGTGCCACCTCAGACACACACACACACACACACGCACACACGCACACAGATGGTCCATGTCGGTGTTTGCACTGGCTTCTTGTCTGGTCCCAGCTGTAAAAACACTGACCCATTAGAGCGCTAGTGTGCACATGTGCTCATCTGTTGGTGCTTAAATGTATTTGTGTGGGTATATGCAGACTATTCTTGGATGGCCAGTGAGTCATGCTTTCACAGATATTGTACCACAAATAATTTTTGTGTCTGTTACAAAACCAAAGTCGTGGATTGTGGAGCCTCGTGCTGATTTCACATCTTTTGTCACAGGCCATTAAGTTAAATTAACAACCAGAAGCTCATAATCTACCAAAGGTCTGTGTACTTGCCAATTGCTCTTCTTTTCCTTAATGCCTCACAGTGTTTCTTCATCTTGAGCCTCACTCCTATTACATTACAGCAGCATGAGTCATGCTTCTTAACACTGTTTATGGTTATGCACTAATAGAGGGAAAGCCAAGAATGACAGATACTCAAGGGAAAAGGAGCAAAGGGCATTTATAGAGATGGATATCTTGAAAGAATATGTTCATTATATTTTGATTTACTCTTCATAATTATTCATCTTTGAAAGCAGAGGTTGAATCTTCATTTTACCCTGGGAGTTTAGATTGGTGTTGCAGTTCATTGGCATGTTTAAACTGGAAACTGCACAGCCAATGTGTCACATGCTTAACCGCAGAGTCCTGGCCGTGGCTTTGAAGAGAATATGACCTACACGTGGAGTTGCGGATGAAGTCTGTGTAGCTAATGAGGGAAGCAGGAAGACTGGTTGGAAGATGGCTGGAATCTTGGACCAAGCAGCCCAGTGCATTGTCTGGATGGCAGCGCTGGTTTTCCTTAAAGAATCCACTGTGCGTCACCAAATTCCAGGGTGAAGTGTGACTGACGTACAGCCCTGACACATGCACCTGTGGTAGGACTGTCAAGTGTAACACTGAAGCAGTCATACAGTGTGATGGAAAGATGATATAGCCCATAATCACCGGATCAATAGGAGGTTTAACGTGAGTCTGAGGTGCAGGATTTAACATTTTCACATTTCATTTCCCAGATCACGAGGGATAAAGTCATATCAAGCCATTTCTTCAAGGAAAATTCAACTCCCGCTGCTCGTATTTGTTTTCTCCCATGGACTGACCTGCTGCTGGGAAGGTCAAGCCTGTGTGATCTTTGTACAAATCTAGTCTGGAAAAATTGCTAAAATGGTCTGTGCATGTTTAAAGGGTTTTCTAAAACTGTCCTTGTGCATAAATACATTTCCAGATTTAAACAAAAATGAAAGAAGGTACTTTATTAGACAAAATTAAGGCATTTACTCAACACTGTAGCATAAGTTCTTTCAGAAATCCCTGTAAAAACTCACATATATAGAGTATATACTGACATAAACAGTATATACTGTATTGTTTACTTAAAAATGTAAAGAGCAAATGGTGTTGAGTATGTGTGGATAATTTACAATGGCGTGCAATAATGTAAGTGTATGAAAGTACTTAAAAATAGTGCTGCCCCACCACTCTTTCACTTAATAATCTATCTCAGACATGACTTGATTAAGTGTTACAGAATATGGTTTGCAAAGAAAAACACATACACAATACCCCTTTCATTCATGTAATTTGGTAGATTGGGTTGATGTAAATCTGTTCTGCCTTCCTATTAAACATTACTACAGGTTACAAATCTTGCATAAAGTAAACTTTGAGCAGCTCTCTCTGTCTGCATCTTACCCACAAAACCCACAAAAAATAATCAGTTTTCATGCTCCTTATCCTGAAAAAATCAATGCCAACCATCACAGCTCTAATTGCTAATACACATTAGCTGGCATGCATCACTTTTCCTGAATGTGTGCTCTGGCAAAACTGAAACCAGTTACCAAAGTTGATACAGAACCATTTTGTGGGTGACTCGATTGTAATATTTAATTACACGCAAACGGATCAGATGGGCAGACTGGGGTGAAGCGAGCATGCAGAGGGATCAGGGAGTGTGTAGTTTAAGTGGAAACAGATTTGTCTGACCAGGGATCGGATATAATAACCCCTCACTGTGTTCCCCGGTGAAATCTGTTAGAGTCATACTGACTTGGCTGAATGGAGCCATGGAGTTCTAGACGGCATTTAAAGGGGAGATGGAGCTATAATCCCGCATATCCTCTCTGATTGGGATCAATGTAGCCAGGTTGGAAAAGGCTGAATTGCTGCTGCTGAGTGCATGCAAGATGACTTCTGTGTATGCATGCCTGTGTGCCAAAGGAAGGGCTGTGATCACTTCCATCATCTAAAAAAAGGACACCGCTTCTTTTGGATGTTTTTTAGCCGAGCTCGGAAAGTACGCTTTTTTTTTTTTCCCTTTTCCTTTCAAGTTTAAACTGTTGTTTTTGTAAACCAGTTGACAGAGGGAGCTTTTTGTGATGCTGTCACTGACCTCTTTGTCCTGCAGAGTCAGAGCAGCAGTGCTTGCAGACTAAATGGCAAACCTTAGATATATTGCTCTGGAAAAGCAAAGCAACTCCTCAGGGGACAACGCTGTTAAACCCCCATGTTTTAGATGTATGCACAGGTGACTTACATGTGTACATTTATACTCATAATCATCTATTTGTATATCATCTATTTGTCATGGTAAAATACAGGCATTTTGCTCATTATTATTTTTGTCACTCTTCTTTTCCATTCGTAATTTTGAGCAAAAAACAAAGTAAAAAGTATACAAAGCCTTTTGAAACTGTTTGTGGGAAAAGCAGCAGCTTCGGCACCTGAGAACCAACCCATAAACACACAATGACAGAAAGAAGATTCCTTTATTCCTACTTGCATGACTACAAGGGCCCTGTCCGTAATGGGTGGAGTAAGCAAACACCGTTAAAGATACTGTGAAGGCATTCCATTCCCGCTACTGTCCTGCTCACTCAGTTCTTCCCAGTTTTTTTTCCAGTGTGTCACCATTTACAGAAAAGTAAATTTCTTTGTTGTTTCATTTACCCGATGCTTGTGGTGTGAAATCAGGACCAGTGTTCTCAGCGGTTGACAGGTTCTGACAGGTTCACCAACATTTTGCATCTTCCACTGAGTCTGGAAGGAGTGTCTTCATCATCCCAGACAGTCAGCCAAGTTTCCAAAAGCAAAAGACGGAGAGAGAGAGAGAGAGAGAGAGAGAGTCAGATGGAGGGCTGAAAAGGAGGAGAATGGAAAAGTAGCAGTCGTTTTCATAACAAGCTTGTTGGTGTGTGTGCCATGTCCAATAGGCAAAGTGCCCATCATGTCAGGTTTAGGGGTGTGTGTGTAAGTAGGCCAGCGTAGACTTGACTATTTTGTTTGCGTGTTTTTCTTTTGATGTTGAGCTGTCTCTCATCTCTCTTGTGTCACTGATGGTATCTGTGTTTTTTAAGGAGACTGTAATGCATGTGTGGCCTAGATTTGTCTTTAGTGACAAGGACTGTCAGAGTGACAGTTAACACAGGAATCCATTACACTACTTAGGCTTTATTGTCATATCCATTAATAAGTAACTTATCAGAGCACTAAAATGTTTTGCTTTCTGTCTTTCTGTTTTCAAATGCACTAAAATATGTTAAAATGATAAAAGAAACATGTACTATATTATATGATTTTCTACTTGGCAATGTACAGTAGTGGAAACAAGTTTTCGGTGCACCCTTAAAATTTTACATAATCTCAAATGTTATCATGAAATATTTGCAGAATAACCTTTTTTGTTTCAAAAGGTGTGGCTGCGTCAGACAGACACAAATAAATCCTTTTTTTGTTGCTTATTGTTAACAAGAAAAAAATAACAAAACTACATTCTTGACAGTTTCAACATGTCGTGCCCTTGAAGTGTTTCAAGGGGCCTCATCTTGCTGTAACATCCAGTTTTGACCTAGATGGAACAGTGCTCCAGAAGGGAGCATGTGGGTTACAAAAATGGCACAGTATTTGGCAGAGTTCAATGATCAAAGTGGGATTCTCAATGTAATACATCACACATGCATGGGATGTCCAAAAGGTTTTTTCCACCAGTGTATGTCCACATATGCACTCATAGAATATAAAGAGTTTACCACTTTATTTTTGCTAAGTATGTGTGCTTTAATGGTGATACTTACTCCTTGTGGTGAATTTGGGTTCACTACCTACCCTGTACAAGTACTACTACTACTACTCCTGAAAGAGTATCTCTCAGTATTTAATTCACTGACCATTTCATCTGCTTCCATTACTACTTATTGCTACTATCACTATTCATACTCTTTCTCCTTCTCCATCTTCCTCTCTTTGTTGAACCACCACGCCTCTATCAGCTGTCTCGTCTGTCTCTTGCAGACAGTGGAATGTGTTTGTTTGTGCATCGAGCCTGCAGCTTCGTCAGCAGCGCCGTGTACGTAAACACAAGCGCACAGGAACTTGTTTGAATATTTTAGCCCACATCACACAGTACGTAGCCCCTCCCCCTGAGTTGTGCTGATAGCCAAACCACTGTGGTTTGAAGCCATTTAAAATAACTGTGAGTTCAGATGTTTCTCCCCCTTGGTCAGACCTGGACATCTGTTTTTGTAAACCCCATATCACCGCACCAAGTCCCTTCAACATCCTTTTGACTTTTCTTATCAGTGTATTTTCTCCATTGTTGGTGGTGGTCCCCTATTGGCTTTTACCTCCTACGCACACTTTGAGGAACTCGACTTCAGATCCCTTTTCATTTCTGTACTGTATCCACTTAAAACAACAAGCAAACGTTTTAATTAAAATTTCCATTGGCAGCTAATGCCATCATAAAAACATCACCTGTTAGGTCAAGGTCATCCAGATAGACACATAGTGATTAGAAGAGCCGCAGTGGTGCACACAGCATATTTAGACCGAAACCATGTACAGTAAGGCTTCCTGGAATTCCCATGTGGTTAGTGGAGGGAAGGAGCACATTTAGGGCTTGGCCATATGGAGAACACATGTGGGCACAGGAAAATAGACTTTGTCAAGGCTCTGTGTCGATAAGATCTGTACAGCACATCCACCACATGTGACTCCTTCCTGAAACCAAAATAAACAGTTAGAGCTAAGGTAACCAAAAGAACGTGTGTATTAGTTGGGAAGGTTAAAAATAAGACATATATGGAGGTGTGACTTTTAGAATCATTACATACACCGTGATCAGTTTTGAGAGTTAAGAGGTGCATTTAAGGCTTAGATAATGTTTATGGGATGCAGACAGAGCTGAAACAGTCATCATCAGGTTGGCTGTTTTTTCTGCTCCAGACGCAAGAGGCTCCTTATTACGCATAATCACCATGTCTTTGTGTTTCCTTTGAAAATGCTGAGCAGTATGTTTGGGTTTGTGTCTATACGGTGTTTGTGTAACATCTTTAGTTTTACACGTGGGCTTGACTGCCCACAAGAGAAGCTGTTGCAATAAGAAGATCTGACACTTTGTTTGCACTAGACTGTGCGCCTGTACAGGATAAGTGTCTTTTTGGTGTGTTCCCATTCATTTGGGTTGCATCTGTGTCTAACTGTGCATGTGTGGGCTCGTGTCCACATTAGTATGTGTTGAGCTTTGTGCTGACTGAGGTAGTGGGCTCTGTCTGTCCACATCTGCAGTGTGTCCTGTCCCTGTGTCTGTCCATGTTGTGTTGGCCATCTGTGTGTCACTGCAGGGTCACAGACAGTACTGGATATAATACGCTCGGTTCCAGTGACGGTGGCCAAGATTCCGCTCCAACATTGAGATAATCTGTCCATTGAGGGAGAAGATGCAGCAGGGAATAGGGTGGTGTGCACTGGAATTTTAACTGAAGAAAGCATGCCTTGTTTGAGTGTCTTCTGAAAAATTTTGTTTATTTTCTTTGCTTCAACCAGTGTCAGACAGTTTAAAATGCATAAGGAAGATGCTTCTCTATAGATTCCTCTTTTTCCTGGCTTGAGCCAATTCCACAGTCTGACTCATGTCTATTAGCATATAATGTGTGAAGTGGACAGCTTTGAAAATGTGCCGCTAGAAGTGTATCTATGCAAAGAGGCGGAGACTGTAGAGGAAGTCGGTCAGACAGCAGTTAAACAGAGCATGGCCCAGCCAGGCTCAGAGCACCCCTCAACATGGTCCCTTCTTCTCCACCTCCACCTAGAGCTCAGTCCTCCAAAAAACAGTCACAATGCCAATGTGTTCATCAGCTCATCAAAACTGCTTTAGTTTAACCCTCCGAAAGACCAACGGGATTATTAAACATGTTAGGATTAGACATTTATTCCACCCGCGTGGCCTGTGGACACAAGTGTGACTAATTTCAGCTCCATTGAACAAGCATTCTCATTATTTTCCATGTGTTTTACATTATGTTGCACTCCATACAGTCCACATATACAGTATATACATGTGTCTACGTGTCAGTGCACTGGCTTGTGTTAAAAGGTGTTGTAAAGACTTTCTCAAAGGCAGCCTGACAGTAGTTAAATATATAATGTGAGATCCAGCCAAGCTTGTACCCCTAACACAGGTCAGAAGGGAGGAAGCAGTGGCGCTGAAGAGGTCAGCACACCTTCTGCTATTAAGAAAACAGACCAACAATTCCAGGCTTTGTCCATAGTTAATGGTAAGCTTTTGGAAGGAAAGTCTTCTCCCAGTGAATTCCCATACAGAAGGAGCCTTTCAGCAGCCCAGTCAGGTGCTAAGAAGGGGCGTGTGCATCTGCATGTTGGCTTTTGAGGGGGGGTAGATGTGTCAAGGGAAGCAGCCCGGAGGTCAGCAAGTCATAAATACTGCAACACCCACCCAGCCGGTCAGCTGAGCCTCAGCCTCAGCCAGACTGTGGAACGTGCCCAGCTTGTCCTCATCGAGGCCGTTACACACAAACATTTTGACATAGTTGTTTGAGATTGTTATTGTTTTGGGCTGAAAGGCTTTGTTTTGATCCGAAGCATGTGTGATCTGATTTTAGGAGGACAATGAAGTATGTATGGGAGAGAGGAAAGCCCACATGTGGAAACACAGGGAGGGAAGATATGTCTTGATGTGACTCTGTGACTCTGATAACATTGTGGTTCTGCGATGGTGTCTGAATGGACAGAGATAACACAGGCAGAACAACACGTCTGCATTCAAACACAAAGACAGTTGAAATTCACTTGAGATAGAGACAGTGAGTGATAGCAAACAGACAGACTGTGATGGAAAGAATTCTCACAATCAGCATGTGGTGGGCTTTTTCACTAGATGCAGGTGTGAGAACTAGTGTTTTTTAACCCCATTAGGATGCCTGTGCTGTATCTGCTGTCTGTGGCAGAGATATTTAACATCCAGCGTGTCTGGATGGATAGCTATCATTTTCATCTCAGGGGGCAACAAACTTTTCAGGAGGCCCTCATCTTGTCCTTACCCCATGGAAACCTCCCAAGAGCTCCATAACTCTCTGCTCCTCTTCCTCCCTCCTCCAGTTTTCCTTTCTCTTTTGCTGCTCCCTGAGATCTGCACACAAGTCTTGAAATGCCATCATCATCTCCTGCAGAGGGAATCATGAGGAAACCAATAACACAGTAATTCATGTGTTTGTGTCACACTAAATGTAAGACTACATATTTTTGTTGTATGGCTTTGAGCATTTCTGCGTATATGAAAACCCAACGGCAGATTTATGTGGAAGAAATTGAAACTCGCGTTTCAAAACACGTTCACTTGAAGCACTTAAGACATTTACCAGGTGTGGCACAGTGTTGTGTTAACACGTTTTCCAGCAGAGGATAGACACATTATAAATGCGTTTTATTTAAAGTGGGTGAACATGTAGAAACTTAGAGAAGAAGAGCTGATGGCTACAAGTGCTGAAAGGAGAGACAAACAGTGTTTAAAGAGCAGCAGACTGAGAGGGAACGACAGGACTGAGAACACAGAGGAAAAAAACAGAAGAGAGATGAACCTGCCTAGTGGTTTTTGGCTCTAGTGCACTTCTGCTCCGAAGGCCATAATTACACTGTGATCGACTCATGTTGGTAGCTTGAGGGTGGTGAGCTCAGCAGTTAGCTGGCTAGCACAATGAGGTCAAGTACTATTCATGCCCTGACTTGTGCATTTCTGTATGCAAGTGTCCATTAAACACTTTCTGGCTGTGTTTTGTGCTATCTTTGTCATCTGTGAGTGCATGCTTGTCTGCAAGTTGGTTTGTGTGTCACCACTGTCTGAAAATCAAATCAGAGAAAAATCGCTTCCCTTTTCTCCATGTCCTCCATGTTATCTTTCTCCTTTCACCTCCTCTTTTTTGTTTCTCAGTCAGCAGTCGCGTCTCTGCGTGTTCTGCCAGGTCTCCTCGGGCCAAAAAAACGTCCAGCACAGGGGCCGGTGTTGGAATCGGCACTGGGAACCTGTAGCTCAGAGACTATGGCTGGGGAAGGCATCACTCTCCAAACAGACACAAACACTCCAGGAGGTTCAATTTTAAGTATGCATAGTGATCTCTGGGTATCAAATTGTTGGTAGGATGCCTGCTGGATTCACTCTGGCTTTCAGCAGAGGAACAAAAGTTTATTTTTTTTTCATTAATTTCCATCTTGAAACATCATCTCAGCTCTCTACTTAGAATTGCTTCTTCACACAAGCTCTCTTCAGCTCATTGTGTTATTTTGTTCCGATGTTTCCCCTGAAGTGATAAAAGATCAACTGTAGCTAATTATCGTCCTGCAGTTTTTGCAAGCTCTTCTGAGACTTCACGGCTGAAATTGGAGAATGGGAGTTGTCCCATGGTATAAACTTGTGTATGTGTGTGTTTTTAGCTTAAGGCTTTGAATACTCCAAACCCCAATGCTGAACACTTGGCAAGCAGTTGAATGAAATATCCCATGAGCCTTCCCTCCTGTCTGTCTAGCCATTCGTGGTCATGGGGTTTCCTGAGCGGGCAAAGTAGGGGTTAGTGTTTATCTTGGGTTGGTACATGAAGTTTACAAAATTTTGACTAAGAATAAATATGAGACAAAAGGGTGAAAGATTAGGTAATAAAGAGAAGAGGGCAATTACAGGAGGGGGTAGCAGATGAAGTTTGGCGGAGCCCACACACACATGCTCAGTCATCATCATCACACCCAAACCCTACAGTGGGAAAAGGAGAATGAAAACAGATTCGTCACTCAGTCTGCTTCGTCTGTTTGCACAGGAGCTCCAAGGGTGTGCAAGAATAGTCCCCCCAATCTGTCACACACACAAACAATGTTTAAAACACACTTCCACACACACCTCTCCTTAAAAGGGTCTCCACTGGGCAGTTTTGGGAAGGGTAGAAGGGTTTGTGTGTTTAGTGTGTGTGGTCAGGATGTGGTTAGCACCTCTCACTAGTCATGATTTACTAACAATACCCATGGTGGTTAGAGTCTGACACTCAGCACATATTACAAATCTGAGTGGGTATACTGTACAAGTCTGGAAACTTTTTCATAATATCCCATTTTCTGATTTTGTAACCAAGTTCGTCTCAAAATGTGTGGTTTGCGTGATGATTTACCGATTGTTTCCTGCCAAGTTAGGTTTCATTAACTAATATAAAGGGCGTTGTTGATAATATATCATGTGGCCAGGTTAAATTTCATATGTGCATAGGCCAGGATGTGTGATTCCCAGCGTTAGTACGCTAGGAAGGGCTAAAAGTCTGTCAGCTATTATTTAGTCATTGTGGCTTTGGGAAGTGTTGTGGGAATGTCAGTTAAAGTGAACTGACCGGGTCTTCTCTAATACCCAGGAAGAAATGCATTAACACACACACACACATATACGTGCACACACATTCATTTGAATTACCCTGTAGTTAGACGCAAATGGCTTTTGGCCATGACAAAGGTTGTACTTCTTAAAGTGCTGCGTTTGTCAAAGTGCTTTGGTTTTATAGTTGGAAGAAATAAGAAGGAAGGAAGCACCAACTGAGAAGCAACAGTCTCAGCTGATATGATATCTCCCCTCGTCCCCTGATCCTTGTCTTTATTTTTCCATCTGCTGCTTAGAGGTGAAGGTTGTAGTGGGTGGTCCACAGAGATTTTGGAACCTCTTACAAGCTACTAAACCCACATACAGCTAGACAAACAGACAGGCACAAACACACAGTGAACAGACATATTGCAGTGGACTGTGAATAGAATACAGAATATCCTTTATTGTCATTGCACACTTGTTACAATGAAATTTTGCAGGACCCTCCCCCCCAATAGTGCAATACAAGATAAAATACAATAAACAAATATATAAATAAACTATAAAAGTATAAAAATACTAAAAATTATTAAAAGACTATTTAAAAGTACCCTAGGCCATTTCACACCCACCCAGGGGTAAACATCCACACTTAATTTAACATTAGTTCACTGTGGAGATTAAATCTATCTGCATTTGTTGAAAAGTTAACCTTATAAAATATTTTGATGACACCCACTGCGTCAGTGCCTTAGCACCTGAAAAGGCAACAGCTGGGAACACATCAGAGCAAACACCACTGCGTGTCCATATGCACACCCAGACTCGCCTCCCACAACTTTATTTGTGCTGGTGCTATGCTTCGGCAGAGGAATGCACGAACAGGTGCCCCCCTGCAGAGAAGAAGCAGCAAGTACCCATTACACTGGGTGTGTAAGTTATTTATGAGTTTGTATTGGTTTGGAAACACTGTTTAATGTGTGATTTCATGACAAGACTGCAGGAAGAATGACTCAAGTTGGTGTCCAGCTGTACGTACATTAGGGGTGGGAATTGGAGTAATTCATGAGCTCATGGTAACACAATCCAGTGATCCTGCAATACTTCATACATTGCCAGACAATCATCTATGATACATGACAATAGTTGTGTAACTGAAAAAGAAGAAATACCTCTAAAGAGAAAAAAAGCAGGAATTGTACATTTATTCACTGAATTGCAGTGACAGTTTAACTGAATTTGACAAATGAGATGAGAAAAATGCAATGAATACAAAGGATGCAAATAGAAGTTTTACAAAATTAAGTTAATAACAAGGCAAACAAGCAGCTTAGCTGAAACCAAGAAATGCCCCTTGATAAAAGAACATTTTAAGCAGAGACCTAAAGGTAGACAGTGATTCACAGCCTTATTTCCTTGGGCAGGTCATTTCAGACCTTTGGGGCCGAAACTGCAAGTGCTTGATCTCCTTTATTTTTCTTCCTGGTACCGATAAAGCACCACTGCCCAAGGATTGCAGATGTGCACTGGTTGATGCAGAGCTAAACTGTCTAAAGAATAATCAGTAGAACACACACCACCTGCTTTTATGTCCATAGAAAACCATTCCAAAAGAACTAGGTCTTCTTTGACACCATGGTATTCAGTACCATACCATACAGTTTCACTCTGTATTGATAATTTGTTCCGCTTCCAATCTCTGTGCTTTAATATGTAAAGTCTAATGTTTTTTTCACTGAACCTGAGGGACACAACACTAAAAATGAGGTCTGTGCTGCTGGTCCACTGTAGGTGTCTGAGGCCATTACATGAACACGACGACGCTTTGTTAGATTTTTATGTTCCACTGATCAACACATGGGCACTTGTGAGCTCTTGGACACAGAGGAGGGTGGTATGAATGAATGTGTAAGTGTTGCTTTGTGGGTGTGAAGAGTAAGGGGTCAAAGGGTGACATAACTGCATAAGAGGATGGTCCTTTTTAGCAGGCTCCTTTTGAGGTGCGGACACTCCCTCTGTGTCCGGTGTGTATGCGAAGGGTGTGTTCGGGGTGTGTCCGGGGTGTGTATGAGGGTCAGGGGTGAGCTGTAAACCCCCTCGGATGTCAGATGGGTCATACAGCCAGTTGAATGAGGGGCTTGGCCTGGTTAAAGGTAGTTTACAGCCTCTCACTAGAAAGCCGAACATCCAGACACGCCCTGCAGGTTCCTCACACACCCAGGTCACCCATGCAGAGACACAATCCTGCACAGACAATATTTAGAGCTGCTATCTCTGCTCTGCTGTCATCTGCGAGACTAATGCACGGCCACATGATTTGTGCATTTGATGACACCTCAATGCCTGACCTATCCCGTTGTTTAATTCTTTGGTAATCCGTGTGTGGTCAGACTGCACGAGGCGCATTTATCACACCGTCAACATGTGTCGGAGGTTGGGTGGTCCCTTGATTTACTGCCCATATGTCACTTTTAACACGTTCCATCAGTGGCATTGATTTTTTGACTAATTGTGCGAGGTGCTCTAACCACTCCGACAGCAGATCCCAGCGACCGATATGCACCCCCTCTACCAGCATCGAACTCTTCTGCCTCTCACAGTGAGGACAGTCATCATCAACAATAGCACAGACAATAGTGGATGTAAACGGTCCGTCCCTCCTCATCACAGCAGACAAAGGATTGTGGGCAATTTTAACAAAGCTGTGCTCCATTCACTTTGTGCACAGATGAAATACTGCTGAGCTGTCATGCTCATTAAGTAATGCATACTCATTTCCTCCATTCCCACTATATATCTGCCTTGTTGTAATGATACAGACTGAATCAATGTTTTCCTTTATTAGTGAAGCTTAGCTGCAACATGATGGTTCAAAGTAAATACAACAGTTAACTCTAATGATGTCCTCCTGATGTTTATAAGACAGGTCAACTAAGATTCTGGAGTTAATAGTTGTCAATATCGGCTCGGGGAGCCTTGACAAAACATGCAAACACAAGGTGTATGCCAGCCAGCAAGGAGAAATTATTAAGTAAAAGGAGATAGCAAGGTAGAATAAGGAGGAACTGGCACGAAGACCAGTCCGTCAGAAGAGAGCTGGCGACCACCACTGCTGTACGGGTAAAGCCTTCTCTGTTGAGTCTTCGTCCCCGCGGCAACTGTCCTTCTTGTCGTCAAGTCGTCGCAGCCACCGCCAACTGCCACTCTTGTGCTCAGGATGTTGGGGCCACGCCCCCCAGCCACGTTGCCTGGAAGAAACCCAGACAGCTTCTGTGGTCACCTGTGAGTAAGAGAGAGTGAGAGAGAGGGAGAGAGAAACGTACCTGGGGAATCTGTGGCACTGGGGTGTCACAATAGTCAAAAAGTCAAACATTTGCCTCAAGTGTGGTGCAGTTTTGAGGTACTTGGACTCAATATTGACCAACTTGAGAATTAATGTGCTATGTATATACACTGCATCGGCAGGTGCACAACTACATTTCTTTAGTATTATTTTGTCATCTTCAGTGGCCACATGTGCCATTACTTAATCTTCTTGTTCATCAGCAAAGCCCCATGTACTGACATCTCCAACTCTGATGTTCATGTGAGAACAATGGTGATTTTTAAAAAAATGTAAATTCTCTATTTTACTCATGTTTTATAGTATGTTTTAGGTATTAGGTATGTGTGTGGTGTGTATGTGTGTATATATA
>JAPQRQ010000023.1:7423848-7448458 GCA_037367365.1 Apogon talboti
CCCCCCGCAAATCAGTTGGAGAGCTGTGAATTGCAGTAGGGGGAAAAAGACGTAGGGCAAGAGAAAGATTTAATTTGATTTGGAGGCAGAGGGGCTGTGTTACAGGACCCCCCCCCACCTCCAATGCACCACCACCACCACCACCACATGTGATAGGGAGCCAGACAGAGAAAAACTAGCAGTGTTTCCACATTAGCATAGCAATTTCATACTAACAGAGGGGGGCGTTTTGGACTGAAGGTCAGCTGCACACAAGGGACCACAGGAAAGAGAGAGAGAGAGAGAGAAGTGATATGAAAGGCTAAGGAGGAGCCCCTGAAAGAGATTTTGGTGGAGGGGTGTAAACAAAAACACTGATTCAAAGTAGCATGGAAGAAAGATGCAGGGGAAGTTTTTAGTAATGATTACGGCTTCCATTATAAGCAGGATAGGAACAGTCTTTTGGTATGCTGTTGTGATCTTACTGAGATTTACACCAGTGAATCTAAAGGTTGTGTTTAAAACAAATGCCCATGGCACTCATTTCAGTGGCCTTGGCAGTTTAATATGATATATGGATCGATTCTGATGCTGTTAAGGCGGTACTATTGACAGTATTTTGAAATTCTAGACTTGACTGAAACAGAAGAATCAGAGTGAAGGACAGACAAAGCTTCTATACTAACACAACCTTTAAAAGAAGAAGAGATAAGACTCGGGTCGCCTTAAGGGATAAAAGACTGGAGTAGAGGCGATAAAACACAAGAAGATGAAATTTAAAGTGAAATTCAGAGGCACCAGAGGACAGAAAGAATTAAGCGCAAGTGTAAAGAGGTGGGAGCTTTTGAAATGGATTTAAAACTGAAGTGGCATCCTCCAGTGAAATAAGGTAAGGGGGGAAAATTTTGCTATTGAAAAACTGCAAGGGTGTAGGGTTTTTTACGTATGTGACATTTGCATGAATATTCATCTATATATTCTTATCTACAATGTATATGTTCTTTCTGCCTCCACATTTATGTCCTATTCCTCTGAAAGCTTTTCCAGTGCTCTGCCAATCTGCCTATCATTAGGCAGATCAGGTTATCACCCCTCTCAGATTCAATCTTCCCCGCTGTCACAAATGTCACTGCCTCTGACCAGAAATGTGCCGTGTGATGATATATTGCTTGTTGAAATAAGACGAGGGAATGGATTTTAAATCAGTTTGCAGTACCTTGTGGGGGTGTGGCTGTGGCTCGACTTGAATATTTCTAAAATAGAGAACTGCCATGCGTGCAGAGAAAGTGGGACACAGTACGAGCGAAACTGATTATCAATGCATTCAGATTATGAAAAGAAGAGATAATTGAGCTAACACCAGAAAAGGGGGGGTTGTAGATATTAAGACTCAGAATTGCAAATGAATGAAGTGTTCTTCAGTTTGAGAATCAAGCTAATTAAGAAAGTTAGGTCAAACTGGAGGAACTGCCAATCTAAATCAGCTGACTCTGTTGGGAACAAAAGTTGTAACTTTGCCAATGCTGCTTTTTGAAACAGACACGTGAAGCCGCCACATGCTGCAGAGGTCATCACCATCTTACAGTAAATAATGCATCTTACAGAAGGCACCGCTGCATCTTTCCACAGCCATGGATGGCTTTTTGCCACGGGTGTGAGACACGAAGCAAGAGGAAGTGACAATATAAAGGAAGGGAATACCTCTCTTCTTTGCTGCATTTTGTATTGGCGTCGGGAATATCCAAGCTTTTACTGTATACTGATTTACTACAGTGAGACAGGAGACAAAGTGAGCAGAGAGTCAGTCTCTGTTTACGTTTGTCCACAATCTAGCCTGTTATCAGAACCAGACTTGCTGGCATGACCCGCTAAAAGACTGGTGGTCTTGGAGAACCTCCAACAAGCATCAATAACCATTAAATTAGATTAAAGTAGATTAGATTACATAGAACTATACTACATAAAGGGTACATTTACAAACAGACAATAATGTCCCTGTCTATGTGTTCACTTGAAAGTTTTCTTGACAGATGTTTTACCACCTCCGTCATGCGTACCTTTGCCCGTGCTGTGTCATGTCAATAGCCCTCCTGGCAGGTACAGGTGAGCCTCCGTCTGTGACACTGAGGACCTCCATGGACTTCCTCTCAGGTCTTCTCTTGCCGTGGCGGTTCAACATGGGGGAGTCGACCCGCTTCCGTGGAGGATCTGACACACAGATACAATGACTCAACATGACACACCTGGTGCCGGTCTGTGTGTTGCATAGTTCTGTGAAATGGCTGTATTTGTGAGTGATGTTATGCACTGATCAGACTGACATTTTAACTAATAGTGAATACATAATGGTTTCCTTTCAGTCCTCGAACTAATGGCCAATGTATTGACAGTATCACATTCACTGAAGAGGGAGTCTATTCATCAAAATGTCTGTATGTTAGAGCACACACTCACATTTTCACAGAATACTCCTATTGCAGCGCTGCTGTCAGAAAATAACCCTGGCAGAAGTCTAAGTAGAGCATCTCTGTCTCCTCTCAGATGTCTGTGGGTGGAAATCTATGTTGCATCGCAGCATATGAATGAATGAGGGAATATTTTCTTTTTTTGGTGAGATAAATCAAAACCGAAGCCCGTCTGAGTTGACAGTTTTTCAAAATAAAACTGGCCTATTGGCATCTTCTATTTCTGCCACTAAATTCCATTGAGGAGCTTGTCTATTTTCAATAAAACGGAAAGGTTTTTCTAGTGGAGAGCCAATCTACCACTACTGGAGCCAATGCAGCCTCTCTGGAGAGAGCGCAATGGAAAAAAAACGACAGCAGAGCGTGCATGAGCATACCTTCTCGCAGTACTTATTCTTGTCTAAATTAGAATGGTTTGTGCTGGTAAACAGCTGTCTGTTTAATGGCACGATGAAAAGCCATTTGAAGTAATGCACTCGTGTCACATGGTCGCGCTCAGACATACTGTGTGCCATACTGTGTTTACTGTTATGCTCTTTTCTTTATTGATTATTCTTTCAGATCTGCACTTTTCCTCTTCCTTACCAATCTCATTGCGAGGGGGGAGATTCTGGTCTTCCTGACTGGGGTACCTCTCTTTACGGTCCAGCAACAGGAAATAGATCATCTTCTCTTGGTTGTCACTGAAAACAAGGAACAATGAAATGACTGGTGAAACATAAGAAAAATATGCTATTTTAAGGAGAAGATTTCATTTAATCCATTTTGAGTGCCCAAAATCAACAAATTAAACCGCAAAAACCCTCAGTATGATTAATGTCATTTAATCTTTTCGAGTTCCTTGTGAAACAGCTACTAAATAGCTTTGATCATTAAAACAAAAACTTTTCGTTTTACAGATCATTAAGCCGTCATATAATATTCTGCACATATTTTTAGGATATGCCCCATCTCTACACACAGAGTCTGCTGGCGAGTTTATGAAAGTATCAAAACATTATGACTTTGTCCTTTTCTTTCGCTGTAAATCAGGAAGCCTAATATCTTTAGCCTCTAGGCCAGTCGTCGCTATGCAAAAGGCCCAGGGATCGGCCCACTGTAATAAAGACAGATTGGAAAGCAGTAGGAGGCAAAGAGACAAGGACCTGCAACTTCAGCTAAAATCAACCGGGGGAAAAGAGATAGAGACGGCAGATTTTCCTCCAGTCCAGCACTATTACAGGATGCTCCCAGGAGAAAGGAAGAGAGTATAAGTTATGGGAAGAGAGGAAAGCAAGACTCATTTAGCATTAAATAGAGGCTGGTAATATGTAAAAGAGACTAAAAGGGGATAAAAAGGGACATTTACACATGTGCAATGCATCTGAAAATGCTCACTACACAAACAAAATGACCAAGGGTTTCGCTGTGCAGTCCGCAGTCAGTTTGGGCAAAAGTATCGAGTGGCGAGCGATGTAAGCACTATGTGATAACAGTTAAGTGATCTATAGCATCCGTCATCAGAAGTGACAGCCTCACAGGATTTCATAAGAGCCGATGAAAAACTAAGGCCGTCAGTGCAGCCAGACACCACACAGCCATCAGCTCTCTTCTTTTATTGTAACCACAACCCTGCTCCCTATCTGCAGCCCCCTTTTATTTTTACCTATTTCATCATACACCTTTTCCCTTTCATCTCTAACTTTTCCTTTCCCACTCCCACCTTTTTTTTTTTTTTTATTCACAGAACCACATCTGCATTTTTCTCATACTCTTTTTCTTCCCTTCTCTATCCCATCTCTATCCCTTTAACTCCTCCTTTCACTCACTCGTCTGAGAGCAGGTCTTTCAGTAGCTTGTTTTTGTCTCTGAAGCAGCCCAGGGAGTGCATGCTGTCCAGTACGTCGGGGTCGATGTCGTCTGCAGAGGGCAGGCTGCGGATGGTCACCTTCCTCGGCACAGGCTGCTCCGGCTCGGGCTCGTTCTTCCCCCCTCTGGGAATGCGAAGAAATTATAGCACAAATAAGGACACAGTGGTCCAGTATGACCCCTAATAATTTCTTGTAAATATGAGTACCTCCACAGTGTATAAATCTCACATTATATAGAGGCATTACAGGGTTCATTCTGGGAGTAAACTGATTTAATGACTATTTAAGTGAAGGTCAATGCAGGATGTTGCAGAATGTTTTGAAGCACTTGAGCATTTGTTTACCTCATTATAAACATGGTTCACATGGGGAAACTTTGACAGTCATGTAGTTACTCATTTTGCATGCTCACTTCAATGTGTGTGAAAGGGTCATCATGCTCAACAAGCAGACAGATGACTGAGTCACGCTCTTTAGTTTTGTAATCTTCAGCTCTCCTTCCGTCCTGTTTTCCAAATTTAGTTTCTTCATCATTCCCTCCCTCTCCCCAGACAATATATAATTATGTTTCCTTTCTATGTCTTTTGTCATCTTTGCCTGGAAACCATTAATGTTTTAACCAATGAATGTACCTTGAATTCACATACACCGTTGCCCATAAAGTTGGAATAATTGTTTTCCGACATATTCTTCTTTTCATTTCTTTTTATACACATCATTACTACCTTTCACCATGAGAAGACCATTTACTCTTCTATCTATGATTCTTTAGGATATTTTATGATTCTATTTATCAATAATAAATCACATTATGACAACCATTTCATGAGAACAAGTAAAAATCTTTTATTCCAACTCAATGGGCAACAGTGTACAAATATACCACATGCACCACGTGTACATTGTTGAACAGGGTCCGTCATTGTGCAACTATTTTCCCTTCAGCACAGAAAAATGGCAAGACCATTACTAATACTAGAACCACACAAACACCCATATTGTGATTTACTGTAAACCACTGGCCTACATGTATATTGACGCTCCTCTCAAGTCTAACTCTGTTCATAAAAAATTTATAGTGCACCTAATAATAAAAAAAAAGATATACAATGCTTGTTTTATTCCTCCACATCCACTGTACACCCCCCATTATACTACTAGTACTACTACTACTACTAGTACTACTACTACTACTAGTACTACTACTACAAGTACTACTTATACAGTAAAGTAGGTCGGGAGCTGTCCTTTCAGCACCACAGTTCCTCAGATACAGGAGCTGGTTTGGGTTATGCAAGTTGGTTCTGTTACAGCCTGAGGTACATTTGTCACCCTCAGCCCTCATTCATTCACTCATTCATTCATACTTTCAATCATTCAGCCAGTCACTCGGTCAGCCAGTCTGTGATGCATATAGACAGCCAGGGAGCTTCCTCACTGACAAAACTCACACTGCATTAGTTTTCTCTCCCAGCTCCTGTCTTGTCTCCTCGTGTTTCTTTTATCAGTCTTGCTGTCTTGTATGCACAATCTTTCAGTCTTACATTGGAAAACATAACTCGGTCTCTTCCAGGACTTGCATTCTCCTCCCATGATCCTTCTCTGTTCTAGCACCGCAAGGACATAAATTAATTTTTGAGAAATTGAGTGGGTTAAATATTTTTTGATGATCTGGGTAAAGTTCCAAGTTTTAAAGCAAATCACTTATTAAGCATTAATTTTCTGCTATTTAAAGGCCGTCCTCTTAACCTCTGTCAGATTCCACTGCACCGCAAATATTCGGTAAGATTTATGTTAACATAAAAAACAAGGGTACACCTTGTTATTAAAGTTAAACATGGGTACACGGAGGTTAGGTGGGTTCATCCTCTGCTTGTTCCCTCTTCTCCTGCTCCCTGTTCAGCTGACCATATGCTGCACATCCTCTTTCATGCACTACCAATTTACCCCCACATCCCCGAGAGTGGAGTCATGCCCTGCTCAAATGTACTCTCGTGTAGAGGGCTGAAACTCAAAGTCATTTATCATGCGGTAGCCTCCCCTCAGGTCTACAACCCCAGCAGAATAGGCTACGATAGGAGAGAAGTGGAGAGTGTTAAAAGGGAAAGGAAAGACAGAGGGGTACTTACATGTACCATGTGTGCTTCTGGATCTGTTCTAACTGTAAGGAGACAGGAGAAAAGAAATGACAGGTTAGTCCACGAAAATTTTTTTTTAATCAATTATTCTGAAATAAGACTCAGAATTGTCAGAAAATGTCAGAATTATCAAGAAAAATGTTATACTTCAGTAATGTTTTAGTAAATATCACGCATACCGACTTCACGAAACAACAAAACAGGACAGTTAGAGTACATAATAGGGGCTTCAAATATTTACACTACCAATGGGAAAAAATACTGAGTGAGGCAGAGAGAGGTACAGCTAGAATAAAACAGAGAGAGGGAGGTGATGCCATTGAGCTATTGAGAATATTATCTCCCTCACACACACTGCTAACCCTGCCAAGCCCTCTGGTCTAAAGGGAATCTTCCATTTTCATTCTTTTCCCATCTCTCTTACTCACATACTCTCAATACGGCTCTTGTCATCACACTTTTAATGTGACCACTTTGTCATCAACACTGTCAACACAGTCTTTTACCAATAAAGTCAAAGCAAAAAGAGACACCGCCACAGAGCAAAAGGCCAACAAAGAAAGATGTCTGTAAAAATAACTACAGTGTTTTAACTGCCCACAGTGGAGCACAGGATCAATGTCACTGTTGGGACTTTTTAATTTGCTTCTGCTGTTGTTGTGGAACCACAGGAGATGCACATAGCAGCTCTAATTATTGTCACTTATTCAGAAGCATAGTTCTTGGGTATGTGTCTCCATTATTGTCTTAATGTTTCCACCATCCCACAGGATCTACCTCTGTGCTGCAGCGCTGCCGAATGTCTTCATGTGATATTAGTGCAATGGCTGGGAAAAAAGGAGACTGCCGCTACTGACCAAAGGTGACTACTTTCTGCTTCCACAGAGGTCATCGTATTGACAGAGACACCCTGCCTGTCAGATACAGGCCAGTGGGTGACCTACTCTCTCCCACTTTTATTGAAAGCCTGAAGGCAAGAGACCGATATCACACGCAGGCTTGAAAGTGATGTGGTTTGAAATGCACCATCACATCAATCAGTCAGTAAATGTGACAGTAGCAATTCCAGCTGCTTTCACTCAAAGGGAACCCCTTCTGTAAAACTGGTTTGGTGTGTATGGGTGTGCACCAGGTGCACATTTATTTTTATGGGTGCTGCTTTAATGAATTAGTCATCACCATACTGCCTTCAGCACTCCTGAGGACTTTTTCATCGACATCGCCGCATACTACACCTGCATTCCTTGAAATAAGATGAATTTGTTATAGTTTTACAAAAAGGCAAAGGTGAAAAATGCCTACGACAAACACTACATTAATATTACACAATAATATTACATAATGACTCCTAATATGTCAGTTTTCTAAATTTAATACCAGTGGGCATGTTCTCTTTTCTTTTTGATTATTCAAGGTTTTTTTTGGTATATATACACAGTACATTCAGAATATCTATCTCAAAATATTTTTGCCAAAGTGACATATATGTTTTTTTTCTTGCCTCCTTACATATTTCTTAGAAGGAGAAATGCTTATTTTTAAACTCTACAAACACATTTTTAGATATGCTAAAATGTATTAATGCCAACTCTTCAATGAGGAAGTTGTGGGAATGAAAGAAGGATGTTATATTTGCACAGTCAAATAAGTCGGTCACCAGGGAAAAACTTAAAATTATGTTATTATCTTTTTTTTTTTTTTTTATCCGAGTATGCACAACTGCATGGAAGTGGGAATTTTGGTGAAATATTCATTTTCTTTAGCAGCTTAATAGGGAGAGTGTCTTTTGGGAGTAAGGGTAAAAACTCTAGGCAGTTTCTCCTTCTGAATGTGTCTGTTGTTAAACCTCCTGTCCTCTTGTATATTACCATGTTCACTGCAAAATTGGAAACGTTATAGTATTGTGTTAAGAGCATGACATTGACGTAATGCAGGACATAATGTAAGGTGCATACGGAGCAATTTTTGCAATGCTCCACATCAGAATTAAACGTCAAAAGCTCTGGAAACAATAGCCACTTAGATTGGATGGCGAAAGTCACTGCAAGGTCACAGAAGTTCAATATAGAGGAGAGAAATTGTTTTTGTCAAAAACAACTCTAGTGTGCCATTTCTGAGTAAGGTCAATTTAATTCAGCACTTATGAAGACCCACATAAAACACACACTTCCTCTCTTTTCATTTCAGGAAACCTCACACTTCATCTCCACTGTACCCATGAGCGTATTATGTCTGTGTGATGAACTGCTCTTTAATATAATAAGCCAGCCAATCCTCTTCATTAGCCAGGGATCACAAGGAGGCAGATCTTTCCTGGATGTCTGTGTTCATTTGAATGGAGAAGATGAGATGACTATGTTGAGGTGGCTGGCCCAGTCGCCTCCAGGGCCCCCAACTACACAGACAGGAAATGAACAGAAAGGCTTTTATTACACTAAACCCCTTAAGCCTAGATACATGCACTCCCACTCAGACTCCGAGGGACCTTGGCTTTGTGCGTGTAATTTGTGAAT
This sequence comes from Apogon talboti, assembly GCA_037367365.1. NCBI lineage: Eukaryota > Metazoa > Chordata > Actinopteri > Kurtiformes > Apogonidae > Apogon > Apogon talboti. The sequence goes on from JAPQRQ010000023.1 coordinate 7,432,794, forward strand.
CTACTTGCAAAATCTAATTAACAGAAGCTGACGATAGACATAACGGAACACAAATGTCTAAAATTACTGTCAGCGTTAAACCAGAAAACAAAAAAGGATAACATACTCCTTGTCACTTCCACCTTTGGGTGTCCCTGTCGTCTCGGTGACATGGCAGTCGCGACTAAGCTCCTATAACGCTCAAACTAACAGGACTATTTGACATTCTGAGAGGTTACAATGCATCCCCAGAGCTCTGTTTGGAGACTTCATACAGGAGAGGGGGGTGGACAGGTAGCATATTCTCTCTCAGCAGCTCGGTCAGTGTGTAACCCTTTGTCGAGGACAACGCTGGAGGCTGCTGGACATATCTAGGGGATCTCAGGGTGACCTCTCCTCGTCAGGTGGAGAGAAGAATAAAATAAGCATGGAGTGTATATACAGCATACCAAGGAGCTGAGATGTTTTCAGTTCATGTAGCCTTTTATGTTTTTTGTTTTTTTAAACGGCATCTTTCACATTTGGATGGATTGGATCATACAGATACTGTGAAATGGCACATTAGCATCCACTCACAACTGCTATCACAACATTTGCTTACAGCCAAGTTCATGAATACACAGTTTTATGACTACATTGATTTAGAAAGATACCTGGAGAGGCTGGAAAGGTAAAATTTGGTTAGTGCATGTCAGCCTTTCTGTCTTCGCCAACATTTTACTTTCAGATGATGCACAAAGGGCAACACCATCTCACTGCGAAGACCTTATGTCCTGTTTGAGATCTCTCACCGCCATGATTATTTACATTTCCCCTTTGTTCAGTTCTCTCTGTTATCCTGACTCTCTGTCCTTCACATCTCTCTGTTCTCGCTTTCTCCTCCAGCCACCTTGCCAAGGTGATCAGTTGTTATATAGGATGGGGCTAGCACTGCTATGAATACACAAAGCAGTGCAGAGGGAGAGTACACAAACAGCGGTCCTCTCCTGAATTCACATCCTGTACTTGAGAAAGACCTCAAACAGAATTTGGGATGAGGAAAAAACAGAGGAAAAAACAAAAAACAAACAACAGTGGCTGGATTGGTGGAGTGAAGTTGATATTAGAACTCAAGTTTGACTGTATATCTGTACCATCCTGGTCTCTTGTCAGAGAACTACAAGGCTTTGTAGCTTGCAGTAGATCTGCAAAATAATGACTTTCCTCTCCTAACCCAGGCCGGATTTGTCAGTTTTTTTTCCTTAATAAATGCTGTTACAAATAACATTTTAATGCATTTTGTTTCCTTCCACGACATCATTAGTAAATATTACTGGCTGTGGAACATGAATGCGAAATATTCAATGCAGATTTGATTTGAGCCTTTATGTAGTCACTCAGAAAATATGAATTGTGCATAATGAGGTACAAAGAGCAATGTGTACATTCTTGCACATTCCATGCTGTGCATATTGCTCTATAATACAATTACAGTGATTCATGGCACTAATTATTTGAATGCTAACATGTGTTATGAATTGGTGCAATTGTCATTTCAAAACAGAGCCTCCAAACTAATGGAACGATGTCTGATGAGATGTTGGACATTGTCATAGGAACATCACTCAGCTGAAAAAAATTGATGATTGGAGATCAGGTCTGATTTGTGTGTTCATCTCAGAGGGTGTTAACATTATTAAAGTAAAGACAAACTGCAGAATGAATTAAAATGTTGACTTGATATGTCTTAAAACAGCTAAAGACTGGAGAAAATACAATATAACTGTATCCCGTAACATTTATATATTCTTAGCTGAAACTTAAGGGTTTATTCTGAAATACTGAAGAATACCTTCAACCAAATACACAAAATAAAAACATCATTACATAACACTCAGGCTTAAAAATAAACTTACCGTTAATCTTTTGGAGGCATCCACTTCAATCATTCCACGGAGAAGGTTCTGACAGTCTGGAGGGATGAAGTGGGGCATGTGAAATACTCCTAACTTCACCTTTTCCAGCAGATTCCTCAGGTTGTCGTCATCAAACGGCAAAGCGCCCTGAAGAGATATAGGGAAGAGGCGGAGTGTTACAAACCCAAACAGAAATGGTGAATACATAGATGGAGTAAAGAGAGGAACTGTTTTCATTGTTCTAATGTCAGTATTCGAGCAGAAAGTACGATTTCACCCAGACAGAAAAGGTAACATAAAAAAAAAAGAGTATAAGTGACTAACAAGGCACTCCGAAAGAAACAAAACCACATTTTGAATCTTAATCCTGCAAGATTTAAAGAACAAGCTAGATTTTTCAACTTGTTCAACTCTAATTAGAGCATTTTGCCCTCAGCCACGCAAAATAAATAATAAACAGCGGTAAGCAGAAAACAGGGCTTTTCTAATAATTACCCAGCTTTCTAATTTACCTCGTTCATTTAGCATTCTCTCATCAGAGTCATTTATCAGAGCGGGCTGACACCTCACAGATGTGGCTGTTTGATGAATGACAACCTCCACCAGAAGACAAGATAGAGGGGGGTGAGAAAGCGGAGAAGGGTAAAAAGACAGAAAGAATGGCTGAGAAATGCAGAGAGGTAGGAAAAAAAAAAACAAAAAAAAAAAAACAGGGCAAGCTTGTGTAACAGATGATCTGAGCGCAGCCTAACTGCTGGGGAGTACGCGTGTCTCCAACAATCAGACAAATGGTTATCTTGCAGCCAGACAGCAGGACGAAAGAGGAAGAAGACAGTACTCATCTGCAGTCAAACGGCGATGAGGAGAAACTTTTGTTTGGAGTGAGAGAAAGTACAGGATGGTAAACAACATCTGGTTTACGTAACACAAGAGTATGAAGGAGACTGTCCTTAGCATGAGTACAGACACACACACACACACATAATGAGATAGGGCATAAGGGAGAAAGAGGTAAAAACAAAGACAAATACACAAGGCCTGTGGCCAAAAGTTGGCCTGTCAGCGTTGGTATTTATTTTGGGCTCTCTTCTTTCAGTTTGCCTGTATGAATTATTCATCGAGCTAGAGTGTGGAGGAACTACAGTACAGCTGTTGATGAAACAGAGCTTCAGGGTGGCACGGCTAGGGAACCACAGCGCTAATATAGCTTGAGAATAGACATGATTATGGATACAGCAGTGTGTGTGGATACAGGATAATGGATAAAAAGATGCTTCTCTTCTCTGATATTCCATTCTGCAAGAATGATAGGCTTGAGGGTGGCCGATGCAATGTTTTCAGTAAGACCTTTTCAATGTTAGGACTGTGAGTTTACAACCCGGGGTTTGTATTTGAGGCTCTGGGTATCGTCCTCTCATTCCACTAAAGTCAACTCCAAGTCAATAGCTGGAGCATGGTCATGTTTGTGGTGTCAAAAGGTTCACTTGCTTTGGACTCCGGATGAAGTACAAGTGGTATAAAGAGAGGAAAGGCTGGTGACTATAAAGGGAAGACAGTGCTTTATGGTTAGATTGTCTAATGCTACATTTTAGTGGAAACTTTTAAGTCACATCATCATTACTTAATGAAGAATGAGATGGCACTCACCACCAACAGGGCAAAAAGAATGACCCCACAGCTCCAGACGTCTGCTTTCCTCCCATCATACTTCTCTCCCTGAGGTCAAGAGTGTGCTTGTTAGCAGGTTTGGACACAGTGTTAGCGGTGGTTAAAATAAGATGAAGGCTTATGAAAGAACTAAGGAGGTAAGACAATGAACCAAATTATGAGACTCACCCTGATGACCTCTGGACAGGCGTAGTGTGGAGATCTGCGGGAAAGACAGAAAAATACAAGTGAATAAATGAGAGAACTACCAAAACAGCACAAACATTGAAGACTTTTACATTGTATATTGTACTTTCTAAACTTCTCCAGTTGTAATACTGTATGCTGCAGCTATAAAACCATGACACAGCAAACATTTAATGGACATACCCCACTGTATAAAATGTGAAAAGAACAATTTAGTTCCACAATAAATGTCTCCAGTGAACATAGATCAAGATGTGCTTTGAGAGTGTAGACATCCTCCGGGTGTTTGGATGTCCTCCTACTTGTTCATTCAAGGGCATCCTTTCACAGCAGACAGTGAACAGACCCACTAATCTTTACAGCACCTGGATGGTCTGACAGTACACCCAACGACTAGATAGACGACTAGATTGCCATCAATATCATATGAAGATTTATGGAGCTACCTTGCAACGGCAGCTTCATAAGTCGGTTGCTATGGATGAGCGGAGCTGTGTGGAGTGACTTGTTATCCTATACTCACAGAGTGGCACTTTTACAATACTTTGACACTGTTAGCTTGCTAAAGTGGGTATCCAGAGTTTAAAAAGGCCACTAATGAACTATGCAGCCTTTAATCTTAAGAGGTTTCCAGGTCTCTTGTGATATGACATCACAGACAAAGCAAATCAGACACTTATCTCTTGAAACCTTGTGGATTTGTGAGATGTCCTCCACCTCTACCTCGCATCTAGCCACACCTAATAGCAGGATATTTGGCTCTAATGAGAATTTATCTGAGGTCTGTAAACATGGTGCCCATTAGTTTAGCTGCCGTCTTGTGTACTCATGAATATCATCCCTGACGGCCCCGCTTCCTCAGGCTGTCAAAATACTAGCCGATAACAAACCCTGCCACCATGTCAATGGGGAAGTTCAAACGCGAGCCTATGCAAATAGGGCTTTCCTGATTGCATATGTCATAGTGCATTATGCAGATGAGTGAGGAATAAAAGACAAAAAAAAAAGGCTGAGATTTGTGCTAGTTGTGCCTAATCAGTGTCTGAACATACAAACCACAGCTGGAACCAGTGTGATTATATATAAATTATTTTGGGATACTTTAGGTGGTGAAAGCAGTATGAAGGTGAGAACTGAAATAAAAGGATTTCAGGTTTCTGTTTGAGCTGAACCCTAATGTATCAGTAATGGAACACTAAATTAAATCAGTCAGACAAATCAGCTGTATTCTCAAAGGATACACTTCCAGTGACACCTAATTTATGTGACTTATCTTGTTAAATTAAAATAGGTGTCCTACATGGCATAGTTGAAATGTGTATCAGCTTTATAATTTTGCATATTGAAATACTTCAAAATGGTTAAATTTTTCTAAAACAGGTCATATGCTCTTTGAAATAAATGTCTGTTCTAATAAAGTCGTGTTGGGAGGATCCATAGTGGGACCCATCTTACCAGGTGTATTTCACCTGCATTTAACCTATAAAGACCCAAACCTGCACCGGGAACCAAAACCATCTACTGATCTAAAATGTTCAATACCTGTTGATCCACTAATCCCATCAATACATGTGAATAATTGGTGTAAAATGCAGTTTGTCATCTTTTCATGGTCATCAGATATGACTCATTTGGACGTTCAGAGGCTCTGTAGTGAACATCAAAACACTGTCATCTTCTACAGCATTGATTCACTAGTAAAACCCATGAAGTTGGATCAATGACAGTGGATAGAGACACTTTGTTTATGTTCAGTTAATGAAATCTTTGCTGAAAAAGTCAATTTTTCTTCAGTTTTCTCTGTTTTGATATAATAACCTTTGAATTAACTGAGTTTTCATTGACATCTAAATCAAATATATGAAATTAAATACAGAAAAATACATGATTTAAAGTGAAAAATGCAAAATACAGAGGATAATGTATAATAAATTCAGAGAAATCACTTAAGAAAGGTTAACTACAGGAAAAAATTCATTTGGGAACTGCCAAAAAAGTAGTACTGGGTCTTTATGGGTTAATGATGAATAAATGAAAAGTGGAAAATAAAGTTCATGCAGCACTATTTGTATTCAAGCTCACTAGATTAATGTTCTGCTCACATATGGAAGCTCAGACTTCATGAATATGATATCATGATAAAAAAAAAAAAAAACCTCTTACTACTCACACCAGAAGCTCAGATTATAGACAAGGATGCTAAAGATAAATAGAAAGCAATAAGAGCCACTTCCCTCTGACCGGAATGAAAAATGAAGTCTTTTGAGGAACAGTTGCGCGTGGGCTGACATAACATCAGTCTTTTCTCACTGTTTGCTAAAGCTCATTTACTCTCTCAACCTAACATCAGTGATCACACAGTGAGAGCAGAGTTCACATAAATAAAAACAGCCGACGTGACCTGTGAGAAATCTGTTTACATTTCTGAGGCAAAAGAATAGTTGTGGTGGAACAACACGCTGCTGTAAGTAGCTGCATGATGGGAGTGAAGATTGCATTTGAGCTTTGGACACTGAAGTGAAACTCAAAGCCATCAAAGCTCAAACATACATAAAAGAAGTCACTATAACATTACCCTGCATATAACAATATAGAATAGAGTTTCTTTACGGATGCAGATAGCAGTAGGAAAAATCTAAACTTGTCTACTGTGTGTAAATTTACTACACAACACATCTTTTTCACCTAAACACCAGCAGCCTCACACTGCATGCGAGATAATTTCCTTTCATTTGTCAGTGCAACAGAACTAATCAAACAGCACGGGTGAACTCACAGCTGGGCCAGTGCAGACGATGACAGATGGAGAGGGGTCTTCTACGTACGTGTGTTCATGGATCCATATTTGTACGTGTCTGTCAATCCCTGCTCATCTCACTGTATATGTTTGTGTGCATCAATATATGAGCTCCCAGGCTCTCCCTTCTCTACCTGGGGCGAGACTCATCTTCACTCAGCTCCATTACCCGTGGCAAATGGAATACATTTGTGTCAGACTGTTCCATGGTGAGAGGGGGGCAGATAAATGTGTTTAATTAAAAACTGTCATATCTACACTTAGAGATGGGACAGCCAGAAGAGCGTGAATAATCAATAACCACACATACAGTATATGGCACATCCACATACATTAGGCACTGGCATTTAGGCGCACAATCACAAACGGTGCTTACCCACATGCTATTAGACACACATGTAAGCAGAAAAGGAAACTGTGATAGAGCAGAGAGTGGAACAAAAACAGAGCTACTTTGCTTAGTTGTGTGCAGGAGTGTGGGTTTGTGTGTGCCTGTGTGTCTATGAGACTGGCTGCTCAGTTCCCACCTGCAACAAGTGCCTTTAGCACTTTGTAAATGCACACGGGGGACTAAGCAGATGCACTGCACCTGGATTAGATGCAGAGATGCTCAGACTGAAAGTGGAATGCCATCAAATATAGATACAGTTAAGTCTACAGCAGAAATATGAGTAGCAACTGTTGCATTTCCTGGACTTTCGAGGAAAAGAAAACTCCCGTCTATGTTGTTTGCTCAACTGTGCAAACTTTCTTGCAAACAGCTATGCACACTATTGGCCTGATCTGTCCAGATGAGTCATGAGAACTCAGGCACTGTGCTACTGCTGGCCAAAATTATGCAACGGTTCCAAATGCATAACTGTGTGTACGGGTGCTTTGTTTTGTAGGGAGGGAGTCACAGACCGAGAGAGACAGCCTGAGAGAGAGAGAGAGACAGCCAAACAAGCAGAGGACAAAAGGTCTTAGAGGTCAGGGATGAACTAAGCCTTGCTACCGCTTAGTGCGCATGTGTGTTTAAAGAATTGCGTGTATGCCAGTGTGTGTAATTTAAATTACAGCTGATTCAGAGGTATAATCTGGATAGAATCAGGTCAGAACTGTGGACAGATGTCAGTAGACCTCTCTTTGTCCTGGGTATGCATGCAGTGTCATATGCAGAGTAAAGTTTCTTCCCAAGTCGCGGTGGATGACATGACCGAAATCCTCTACCGTCAGATATGTCACGATAACAGTGTAATGTATGTCACGATAAAGTGGCAGTTCTGCAAATTCAATTAAGAAACTGATTTTATGCATTTGATGCATTTATGCAATTCTCTTCTTTTTATTTTTTTGGAGCTTCTATTCTAACAAAAATTGCTCAATTGTCATCTCATGTGATCTCAAGTCAAGTGTGTTAATGTTAAAAATCCAAAGACAAAATGGTAAAACATTGTTATCTGTCTTTGTCTGTGTTTTTTGTGACTCTTTTCTTTTGCTGCTGTTGGCAACTGAGAGAATAGTTCTGAAGTGCATTACCACTTCCACCTGTCACACTCACATCACACTTTAAATTGTCTAAGTAGTGCTGTTTCCCAAATTATAACACTTTGTAAAATAGAGGAATCTAGCCATGATTCTCTGCATAAACCTGCCCTTAATATGTAGTAGACACATCAAATACCCAGCTGTTTCACACTCGAACATATCACTTCTCATGTGAATTTGAGACCTGTTCTGTTAATCCCAAACTATTACTGGGTTCAGATATTGAAGGTAACAATACCAACTGTGAGGTACCTTTTTTTTGACAAATTCAATCCGGTCATATACATATATTATACTTTAGGGTAAAAAAAAAAAAAAAAAAAAGCAAAAGGTACTTCTCAATAGAAAGACTTTAGTCCTCTTTGAAATGCACTCCCCCCACTTTGAAAGTGACTTTTGCTGCAGGCAAATTCATTGCAGTCGTTGTGGGATTGATGGGCCTGGTGTGGTCGTGACTGCCAGATCATAAAACGCAGCATCAGATACGAGGAGATGGAGAGCAGTAATGTGTGGCCATGGCCCTGGCTCTGCTCACAGCCAGACATCACAGTCTGAGAGCGAGAGAGACACCAGCCGTGTCTCCTCAAGAGATCAACACTGTAGGATAACAGAGGCTTTGAGAACACAGCTCCTTGCAGAGGGTTTGATAGCTTCACTCATCATCCTCCTGTGCTTTCCTGTTGTGTATACAGTAACTGTGTTCTTCACCCAAAAATATTTGACGTTCATCTGCAACATCTTCATTTTAACAGCAGTGCGTCAAAGTAAAATATTGCATTCGAGTGAATAAACAACATGTTTATCCCTTTTACTCACCCGCAGCTCGTTTCCAGCAGACTGTCTCCGACCTGAAGGGAAGCCATGCCAAAGTCTGCTATCCTGATGTTGTTCTTTTCATCTAGCAACAGGTTTTCTGGTTTCAGATCCCTGTGGCTGAAAGACAGTGACACAGGAACATTAAACGGTTAACAAAACATGAAAGAGCTCATCGTGTTACTGTATTCAAACTTGATGAGGTGAGGTGTAATCCAAGGTCAAACACCTGTGGATCAAGCTTGGATCCACAGCATTTCATGCAACGGCGCACGACACAGCGACGTAACCTGTTATCGAGCGCCTTCCTCCTCTGCTGGCTGCCTCTCCCTTTGATCTCTGTGTGCTTAAACAAGGCGCTCCCACCTCATCACTGGGCTGGATGAGGTGTGACAGCCTCCTGCTGTGTCCTTTTCTCCTTCTGTTTCCTTCCCTCTTTGCCCCGCATCCCTTCTTCTCATCTCCAGACAGCCACCAGCAAACAGGCTGAGCAAAGGGCGTCAAGGCGAGCCAGCCGCCGAGGTGGTGTTCATTAGCTGCCATTCATTACCACTAAACACAGCGAGGGGCATGAATATCCAGCGGACACCGTCTCCCACCTTAAAAGGCACCATTGGGAGGGATATCTTTCTCGCATCGTGTATGCTGCCTGTTGCTGTGTCGGAGGTTAAAATCTCAATTGGATGAGTGACTGTTTAAAAGCAGAGTAGCATTAGCCTTTCATCGTACATTTAACACTGCTCTCTGGGTCGTGAGCAGTCTTACATCATTCGGTGCTGTTCTTGTGATGTCTAGTGAGGCTGAGAGAAGCAACATAGACATTCAACACATGTATATGCACACACTGACATCTTTTTATCCATCTTTCTATTTTACCTACATACTGTACGTGCACTGCATACCTCCACCCTGTTGATTTGGTAATGAGGGGGAAGTATAAGGGCTGTCAGAATGTCCTGAACTGGTCTTTAATCTTCTCTTTTAAACTAATGATATAAAGGGAAGGGGAACAATAGCTTGATGAGTCTGCCTTTGAAGAATGCCTCATCACAATGGACGTTTAACCTTAGATGACATCAGCTGTTGTACAGTCCGTTTCCTGTCCTGAGGGATTAGCTGTCAGCTGGTTTGTTATCACACTGGCAGCCTCTGTGATCCCTGCTATAATTGAAATAAAAACATAGATAGCATCTAAAACAGTTTTCCCAAGGCCAACTCCTTTATCATTTTGCACAACCAACATTTGGCAATGACGTTAGTAGCCTGAGAGTTAGTTATTTGACTAATGCTCACAAAGAAGGAACAAACATTTACCATTTACTCAGCTCAGGGACACACAGGCACGAAGAGATGAGGAGCAGACAAGGGTATCTCCTACTTATTACCTACTACATGCACTATATACAAGCTTTGTCTATTCCACTTGGCCAATGCTCAGTTTTCTTATTTAGCATGAATAACTAAATAATTATTTTAAAAAAGTAAGGTTTCCCTCAGCAACCACATTCTTTAGACAGCTAAAAGTTGCACATCATTTCAGATTGGACTTTAAACATGACAGAAGGTCATCCCCTGAGTTTGTAGACGCAGGAAACCAAAGACAGGGCCTAGAGGACATTAAATAATTGGAAGTGACATTAGTTACAGCCCTGATTGTGGACAGTGTTCAAACACTGTTTACAAATGACAGCATGGGGACAAATCTTCCTGATCCTAACGGACCCAATCAGAAAAACTCAGCCTCAATTGAATCATAAATATCAAAGTACGCTCGCACTGTCAGATGCAAAACAGCCCACTTACATCATTATCTTAAAGCCCCATAAACGTGACATAAACACAGTGTAATTGCACTTTAAACACACAAAAGGACAGAAAATCTCAAGAGAGGGATGTACAAAAGAAAAAGGGGAACGGCACATTTATCTGCTGTGGCATCAGGAGGACAAATTGCATCTGGATGCTTTATTGGTTGTCAGGTCCCTGGTATCCATAATAGGACATTAAACTGTCTCTCTGACACATTAGGTTGCACTTTTCTACTGTAATCTTGCCCACACAGCAGGCTTTGCAGCAGGGATATCTCTGTGTTACACTCATATGTCATGCAGGCTTGGATGCGGTTAAATGAATTCAGCAACTGCAATGAGCTTGAATGGAGTAATGCATACATAGTCTGCATGGCACAAGTCTTGGGGAAAACCTTTCTCCAAAGTATTCTAAATGAGTGCATATACAGAGTGCATATACCTTTGCACATATGACTCCTGTCAAAAGATTACATTAACAAATAAAAATGCTAGTGTTGTTTTAGTCCATAGAACACAGGATAGGTATAGAATGCAACCAAAAAAGCCTACATACAGTATTTATTAATTTTCTTAAATCATTTTATTATTTATTTTTCTGTGGCACAGGCCCTACCATTTACTATGCAAGTCCTTTGAGTTTAATTTGTTGTTATTTACAAGGCACATGTGTGTGTCTACATTCTGTCTGAGCAAGGTTTACACCCCAGAGGGGCTGTTAAACAGGATTCCCACAATCTAACACCAAGCTCTTAATTGCCTGTGATCATTTGCATGTTCCGCGCCGATATGTTCTGTTTTACAGGAGGTCGTAACGGGTCTGTTCTCTTTGGGGCTCACATCCTCATACTATTCAGACGTGTTTATGGTTATGAACATTTTCATGACTAAAATTTCCAACTCAAGGAAAATATACTTTCCCCACGGTGACACATTTGACATAAACCATGTTTAATACGGCCTCTTGTTAAAACCATGTTACAGCGCCACAATATGTGGCACTAATTACTTTAACCAGAGTTGGCTTTGAACACTTGAATCTAACACTAATGGCTTGAACGCATCTTTTTGGCATATTAACATGCCTGGATAAAAAGCACACCTATTGCATTTTTATGAAGTACTAAAGCTATCCTCGCACCATTATTGGTAGTTGGAGAGGGGTTTTCAACATCATGAAGTGAAATGCATCCATTTAGCCCATGGCACACCTCTGTGTCATCCTCCTCGTTACATCTTCCCTTTTTTCTCGCAAACTTTTTTTGGGCTTCTGTTGACCCAATTAGATACCAAGCACATTCACTAAAAATGCTTCAGGCTACTATTCTATCGTATTAGCAAAAGAGGACAGCATTGTGACTGCTGAGTTGAACGTGCCAGCACAATTGTTCATTAGCCGATGGGGTTAATTGTGTATTAAAAGCAATGAGGGATGAGAATGATAAAGTAATGTTTTTTTTTCTTTTTGCTGTCTAATGGAATTGGTCTTTTTTTTGCATTCTTGCTTAGAGCAAGTCAGTGGGTGATGCGTTTGGACTTTTGCAACTATTTTCTTCTGAGGACTTTTTTTTCTTTGTTTTTCAAAGTGGTTAAATTACACATGTACTGAAACATTAATTAAGCAGGACCATGTGGGTCATCAGACAAATGTATCTCTTTGTCCCTACACAAAAAAATACAACAAATATTACATAGCTTATTTGTCCAAAACTAGCTGTCGGCTCCCTGTTACGCTTTGGAAAATAATAATTGCAAACTTTTTAACCTTGATACATTGCACCCAGTGATCTGGCTAAATGCATTAGGACAAAAAAAATCTGGCTTCCATGTTGTGCAGCTCACTGTACATGCAAATTGACATTTTCCTTGCTGCTGTCTGGCCCATATAATGCAGGGTGACTTTACATGCTTTAAAATGCTCTGGGAAAACTCTGCATATATAAAACGTTGTCTAAAAATCTGCAATATAAATTATGCTCATTAACTGTGAGGGTGAAATGATGCAACCTCCATCTCTTGCATATTACTGAGAACACAGCTAATAGAATAATGCAATGTTTTCTATTAATTTACCAATTTCAGATAGGGCTATAAGATTTTACCCAACAACAAAGTTTCTCACTTGATCTAAAAGAAGTGAAAGTTCCCTTTTATAGCTGCAGTACTTTTTTTTTTTTTTACACTAATGCCTCTCCTGTAATTTGCATTTAAACTGGATTAGTATTAAGAGGAAGACACACTGCTAACTACACACACACACACACACATAAGATTTGCCTCTTCAGTGACTGGTTACAAGAGCATTACTTGTGCCATCTGGGGCATTCCTATCTGTTTCTCTGGTGTTTTAAGCAACACTAGAGAAGTAATACATTGTTGCATGTAATGCAGTGACTAAAATGCAGGATTACTATGATAGCGAGGTCTGCAGAAAACAAGCCGTTTGCTTTGTTGTGTCAAATCTGTGTGTGCATACAGCTCTTAATCCAGAAGAGTTTGACTGGGGAAGATAGGATAAGCAGTGGACCTAAAAGGCAGACTAAACAGACAGGCTGTCAGAAATGCATTGGTGTGAAAGAGTGGCGTAGATAGAAAACAATACTAGAAATGTGAAATGTGAGGCCACGGTCGTATATCATCTCATTCGAAGGCTTATTTTGCTCTGGTTCTCCTCACCTTTATTCGCTGAACACACACTTAGTCTAATCAATAGCCTGTCATCTTTGTTTTTCTTCAACCTGTTGTTTTTTTTCTTCTATCATTACTGCCACCTTTATTTTACTACCCATTTACTTCCTTCATGCATCCAGTCTTTCCACCTCTCCTCTAAGGATTTCCTCTTACACCCACAAGCCCATTCCCACTAAATCGGGGCCCATAAACCAACCTACAACACTCATTCTCTTTCCACAGGCTCCATTTTCCATACCCATTTTTCCCACCCAATTTCCATTTCTCCATTTCATTTCCTCTCGACATCATTTCCTCCATTCACCTAGTTACTCCCCAACACAGTATTGGCAAAGCAGAAGAGAACTATCAGAAAAAAATAAAGCAGAAAAGAGAGAAATTTCCATTCTGTGGTGATACCTGCCATCAGTTGTAATGGTGATAGTCTAACAGTATGGACTTTTTACAGGCAGGTAGACCGATGACTTTCATCTGGGGGAATTCTCCAATAAATGTCAACAAACAGAGCAACACATAGCCGGAAAGACAAATGCTGATATTGTAGAGCAATGGTCAAATAGGGAATAGATTATGATAAAAACACTAACAACAGGGGTTGGTTTGTGACTCATGCACATGTGAAAGAAAGGTGTAAATCTTCCAGTGGCAGGAAGTGAAAGTATGAGTGACGTATAGAAACGGAGAAACGTGGATGTGAATCATGTGCAAGATGATGCTACTGTGTGGGTTTAATGTGACTTTTGGACCAGGTGTCTATCTGAGTACATGTAGGTGGCACTGATAATCTGCACATAAGTGTCATGGTAGGAGGATGTGTGACTGCGTATGTAAGCTGTTAGCTTTAAGGATAGGGATCACTTCCATGGTGCACAAGCACCCTTGCCTTACTTATTAGGATTCTGGAAGTCACTTTATGTGACAGATTGTCTTTATCTCTTGCCCACTCACAGTCACTTTGTATTAAACATGTAGACAGATAGTTGTAAAATGGGTTATAAGGGAAAGACCAAAGTCATCACTAAACAAACGGGGGTGAGAAGAGGACATGGCTTGACACCCTTTATTGATTTTTGCACCGCTGTGTCTGTGAACGGTTGGAAAGGATGTCTGTGCACATGTACAAGCATACCTCTGCATGCACATTGTAAGAAAGAGTAGGTCATGAGAGTGGGTGGACAAAATGACAGCAGTTATGTAGGGGTGTGTCGCTGTCAGCTTTGCTATCAATGAGTCCAGAGTATAGTCCCACTGCAGCTTTAGGAACACCATGAAATTCTCTATCTTCACCTTCATACCTAGTGCTTTGACACATGAGAATAGAAAAATATTTTTTTGTAGCATGCAGTTATTTATGCTACAGTTTTAAAAACCTAATCTTCTCTTTCAATTATAGCAATACATTTTTACATCTGTCTGTATGTTTCAGTTAGAGACAGAGAAATATCCAAAGTAGTGAATATAATCCACTTCAATCAATTTGTTCTTCTCTAGAGGCTGCATGAAGTATGTCGCCAATGTGTATGGAAATATTATTTTATGTTAAGAATGAAATATTCTACAAAAGCCGTAGCTGCAGATAAATGTGAAGGTGAGTTATCTGATATTATGATCAATTTTGCACTTTCTTTTCCATTCTAGAGCACCAAACTCATTACAAAGGAGGAGAGCTGTTCTGTAGTTGACCTCTCTGCATACTGAATGGAAATATCATAAAAATTGAAATATCATATTGTTGTGCGATATGATCCCTGGTGAAAAAGGTTGGCAGTAATTCTGCCTCTGAGTTACAGGTTTGGAACTCCCCCACTGTCAGACTTCACACAGTAAAAAAAAAAAAAAAAAAAAAAAAATCAGCATAAGCCAATACAAGGAAAAGAACAGCGAGTTTGACATTGGCTGTATAGTATACTACCATACAATGGAGATTTTTACTGCTTCATTCATCATAAGTTTTCTTTAGTCACAATTCCTCGCTCATGTCTGCTTTTATCTTGCTGCTTCCTATCTTTTTCTCCTTCTCCTTTGTCAGCTATCCTCCTGCGCTTCACTTTGTCCATTTGTCGGTTTCTACATAAAAAGAGGTTCAACAATCTGATTCAGGGCGAGGGCACACTGAGTCATAAACAGCCATTTCCCTCTGTGTTCTTTCATTCACAGCCTGACTTGCATCCATCTGGCTCAAGAGAGATATTTGGGGATAGGACGTGGGCGGAGGACGGAAGCATGAGGCAATGAGACGATGTAAAAATGGGTGGCGTACAGAAAAAGTGGGTTGAGAAGCATGTGTATCTCCCCCCCCGC
>JAPQRQ010000023.1:7455656-7503623 GCA_037367365.1 Apogon talboti
GAGTCACAGAGAAAAGGGAGCACTTCTAATGGCCTGTGTAGGTCCCCTGCGCAGACAAGTAGAAATGGAAGAAATTATTGCAGAAATGCTTTTTTATTGAGGGGATGCTGGGATCTCATTAGTGGGAATGGAAGGGAGGTGAGAAGGGCTGCGTCTGTCTGTCTGTTTGCCCCTAATTGAGGTTGGGGAGGATGGTGAGCGGGAGCAGCAACACTCCCAAATAATCCTCCTTGTGGTAAATTTACACGGCATCATTTTCTGAGAGCGTTAGCGGCGGATTTGAGGAGCTAAAATGGAGCGACGGCGGCAAAGCACAACACATAGAGAAAGATAAATCTACTCGTGAATCTTACGATGAATGAGTCGTCATAATCTATGTACAGCATGTGCATGTACTTAATGTCAGTCCCAGATGCTTTCTCCTAATTGGCCTAATCTGTTCTTCTCGCAGTACGTTATTTACACAGACTGATTAAAGACGTCTAACTTTCATTCCCTTAGGTAGGACGGCTTTGTTTCATCTTCACTAGTACTACAATTCATCTTTTTTTTCCCCCAGCATTCAGGGCTGAACCATCGGCTACCTTTTAGATTGTTAAAACCATCAAATGAAGTCAGCAATATCACTCCGAGATAATCAATAAAATGCAAAGTAATTTGAACTGAACAATGTTGCACTTCATACTGTGCGTATTTCCCACAATGGCTTCATTATTAAATCACAGAAGCCAAACTGTAATTGCTTCTTCTATATTACATACTGTGCAAGAATACAAAGTATATCAAATCAAAAAAAATAAAAAATTAAACTCTGCTTAAGCATTCCATGACAAATCAGTTTAATTCCTTTCTTTTAATTGCCTGTGCAACGTTACGTAAATCTGTTTCCCACCCATTTAACTCCCAGCAGCAGGTTCTAAAGATACTATAACCGTTTTGTACGAGCTTGATTTATTCTTTATCTTCAGCTGGAAGCTATTCAGAAAAGTTTCAAAAGACTATGCAGAAGAAAAAACAAAAAAATGCCTTTGTTCTAGTGGACATTTGCCGCCACAATAGCTTCTGCACGATATTTATAATGGAATTAAACATGCACGACGTGGCGTACAAAGTGACATAATTTTGCCTGAAATGTGGCAGCTTTTAAGAAGTCTCCATCTCTGCTACTTTTGATTACTTTAGTTTTCCAAATCATATCTCTCTGATGTACCATGTTATGCATTTGTCCTCACTTCTTATGCACTCTCATTTCAATGTTACTCTGCTCTCTCTTGTTCAGCCCAGCACCTGCCTGACTGCTTATTCAGCCATCTACGTGGGCACCGGATGTCCTTGTATATTTTTCTTCCTACTGATTACTGATAAGTCTAACACATTGTTCTGTTCCCATTTCGTCTTTCAGCTTTCAGCTGTCTCTGCAAAGACACTGGAAACTTACTTGCGATTAAGTTAAAAATAAATACAACCAGCAACGTGTCTTGTTAGGCTGGCGTATGATGACAAAATGCAGAGTAAAGGCATCTATTCTCTCCAGAGAGTAATATCTACAACAAACACAAAGACGCAAACACAAAACAATCACCCACAAACCCAAATGAGTGCTCTTATTAGTCCCTACTGACATGTTTGATTTCTGAAGTATATGATTGCCTCCAGTCTATGAGCTGGTAAACAGTTGAATTACCCCCCGAAGCCAAAATACATCAACACAGTGTGTCAAATTAGAAGCAACACAGAGGCAAATTTAAAAGCATGCAAGTACTCAACACTGAATAGTAAGTCTAGTGAAGAAGACATATGCAAACTCATAAAAGATGACATTTGTGAAAATCTAAACAGTGAAAACTGAGCTGGATCAGATACTGAGGACTGTGGGCATCCTCTGCTATGAAAGATTTATCATAGATGATGCATTTGATTTGAAATTGTGGTTGTGAATAACCTAAACAATGTCTGTAATTTTGTTCATTTAATAAGAACAGTGAAAATGGATGAACGCCCAAGTTAGAGTGAGACAAAATGAAAACATGCCTGATGAGCATGAAAAGCGAAACATAAAAATGACAATAGAAAACAAAAGTGCATTATACAACTAATAGTGTGGACATGGTTAAAAGTGATCATGTGATGAAAACAGTCTCTGGACCTATGGACCATTTTAAAACTGTATATAGTGTAAATTACATAGGTCTTCTGTTATTATTCGAGGAAATCTAAGTATATTTCCATTTGTTTCATGCCATGTGAAGATGTGTGAGTCACC
The DNA here is from genome assembly GCA_037367365.1 of Apogon talboti. NCBI lineage: Eukaryota > Metazoa > Chordata > Actinopteri > Kurtiformes > Apogonidae > Apogon > Apogon talboti. The sequence continues at coordinate 7,457,920 of JAPQRQ010000023.1, forward strand.
CTCAATGAGAGAGGAGAAACTACACACTTTCCAAACAAGTAATATCCAGTTTTCCCAATTCTGTAATTTCTATATCACATCAGTGGTTTGAGAAGCAAACAGCACTCCAAAGCTATGAATAAACTAATTGAAATTTAGATTGTATATTCACTTCAGGAATAACTCTGCAGCTTCTTAGAAGACACTTTTTTTAGTATCTCATTATGTGTTCAATGTTGTATAACAACAAAATTGACTTTGCTTGAGTATAATTAGTTGATAGATGTTTATTATACACATTCAAGTGCTGCTTTTTGTCCAGTAATAAAATCACACACATGAAAAGGATCAGTGATAAATGGGTGGAAGTGTTTAATTGAGAGGGTTACTACGTTTACTCTGCACAGTGCCAAAGGCTTGACTCAACCTTCACAACACTAGCAGACACATGAAATGAAATTAGTGAGCTTACCATATGGAATGACTGTGGCAGAAATCCAGTGCAGACATGATCTGTCTGAAGAATTTCCTGGCTTCTTTAGGTGTTAGCCTGCCTTTCTTCACCAAGTAGTCAAACAGCTCCCCACCAGACACGTGTTCTAGCACAAGGTACCTGAGAACGAGAGAGGAATTGTTGGAGTGATAAAAACGAAAGCAGAGAAGGGCAGCAGATCACATATCAAATGGCCCCATTACATCCATTATCCATTTTAAGCTGTCTTTGCAGTTATGAAAGTGAAGCATCTCAGCAGTGCACACAAAACCATATATGAAGAGTGCATTTACAATGCCCTGTGACCTCCTGTGGGAGACACTGGGGGAGGATATAGGTGCATCACAGTACAGAAGATTGGGAAATTTGTCTGAAAAGCTGCAAGGGGTTTAGGAGCTTGGGAACTGAGCATAGATACTATAAGCTGCTGTCACCGTCTTTGTTTCAGCACTCGGTTAATCAACCAAAAGAGACAAAAGAAAAGAGGAAAAGCCAGAAAGATGAAAGATTGTAAATCCTCTAGAGTTCTTTGTTTTATATAGTGCTTGTGTTTTCATCTTTGACTATACCAGTTGCACACCACCTTTACTCTTTATATTTCACTGTGCCTGTAAACAACCACACACTGCCCTCCTGCGTGTTGCAGATCAAGCTAAACTCTGAACATTTACTGAATATGTCCATCCAGTAAAACCAGATTGTGATAATTGTCGCTGTTGTTTTACCACCTAGCCCTGAGTGTATCAGTCAAATGCATGCACACATACACACTGCTGCCTGCCATCACAATTTTTATGGTCACTCGTCAGGTGGCCTTTGAGCCTGTGTGGCTGTGCTTTCAGTGGACGGGGGCAGTCTGTCATCTTGATTGTATGACCATGCTCCAGGGCTCTAGGGGGGACAGGGAGGAGATGAATCTCTGCTGACCCAGGCCCCGGCTGCATCTGTGGGCTGAGTGCCAGCGGTACCGTGCCCCTGCTCCTGCCGGGTCTGCTCATATATCCCAGAGTGACTCCCTCTGTCTTCACTAGGACAAATTGAAACTCAGGCAGGCAGTGACATACTCTCTTTCTTCTGTCTCTACCTGCAGTGGATATGTGTGTGTACATGCTGCTCCTCAGCTTTATTGATTACAGTATAATGTTGCAAACTGCTCTGAGGCATGCGGCATCTGGTGACTTAAAAAAAAAAAAAAAACTAATCCGTCAAATCAAAAAGCTGGCTGACAATATTTGGCCACTTGATCATCCAGCATCAAAAATACTTACTAATAAACCTGAGGAATAGGCTACAGAGTTACTTTCTTTCTCTTGCTCTGCTTTAAGTGTTTCCCAAAGCACTAATTATTACATTGCTTTCTTACTGAACTCTCTCCAGCCTCACAAATTTATGCTTTCAGTGCTTGTGAGATTTTTATGCTTCAGTGTTTATACTCTTGTATGAAACATTAATGCTTTTTTAACAGCACTGACTATTCTATCATACAAACAGCAGCCACACAAATGTATAAGTGTTGTTTAGTGAATTTATCTGGCATGTTAAAGTTAATTATTATTGTTATGTTACTCTTTCAATAGTGCAGGGAAAATGCAGCGTACAGTATCTATCAGCAATCTATCAGTGTATACACTCTCCCACTGTACATAAATACTCTGTTTGTTGTAGGATCTTTGTTAAAACATGATAAATGTTAAAGCACTGAGAATGTTGTGTGTCTGCTTATTGTCTTATTGACTTCCAAGTAGAGATATCTTTGTCAGAATCTGATAATGACAGCAAAATTACACAACTAATGCGAGTAGCAGAGTGCACTTGAATCACTGGCGATGCAAATATGAAGCTATTTATCTTCTGTGACGCTCCTAGTGACCAACTGTCAAAAGTGATGAAGCAACAGGCACAAAATATGATTTTAATAATCCAATTATAGGGTAAATCATAGCATTCTACTATTCACATCATCTTAAAGGATGACATGTACATTACTGCATGTCCAATCCTATTTGATCTGTAAGCTGAAGATGAAAACTAATTGAATTTACTTGACAAACAGTGGTTTGTAGATTGAGGAGGCTACTATAGACTGATGGGATTGTCACTCACCAACTGTTAAAGTCAGCTAATAGATTTATGTGTGTGCCTTCATGTGTATGTGTGTGGGTGCGTGCTGCAAATACAGCTGCAGACTAATGCTGCCACTCTCTATGGCTAATGTTTCTTAATGCAGTGCAGTAGTGTTGTCTCTGATAAGCATGTCATGGTGTTTACATTAAGGAGACTTCCTCTTCTTATTAGCAGTCCCCTAGTGTGCACAACCAAATTAAATGCTTCTTGCCAATACTAATGGAGCACCCTCTCCTCCGAGGCTATCATTGGTGCCCGCTTATCTTAATACACCAACCAAAAGTGCTCCTCAGGCAACAAAAACTCTGAATACTTTGTGTATGTGTGTCTGTGCGGGTGTGTGTGTGGGTTTTTTTTTTTTTACGAACATGAGCATTTGGTACGTGCTGCATATTTAGGACGGGATGTATTCTGAAATGATACTTACAAGTATTTTTTATTTTCATAGACGTCGTGTAGCTTTAAAACATGTGGGTGTTCTATGAGCTTCAGAATCGCTATTTCTCGCTCCACCTATATGGAAAAAGGATAAAGAAAGAGAGAGAAAAGAAAAAGAAGCAAAAAGTAGGGAGAGAAGAAAAACTTATTAGCAGCATATATCAACAGGCTTAACTTTATGGCAGGCAAGACAAGTTAAACAGTTCTTATTTTGAACAGAAACTCTTCCTTCACTGCTGTCAAAACTGAAGTACCAAGGAGACTGACTAAGCCCAGAACAGTCTGTGATGAGCTCTGACCCATCGTTTTTCTGAGGTTACCTGTGAAGGTTACTGTTTGAGAGACAAATCTAAGAGACAGCAATCTGCAATAACACTTTAGACAACCAGCACAAGGGCATAAGAGAAATAAGTCAAAGAATAAATGGAGCTGACTGGCACTTTCTACTGGCAGAAAGGATAGAGATAAGCTTTGACCACACTCTGACTGTCATACAGGCCAGTAAGCCCTGCTATCGCAGGTAGAAAATATAGTTTGCTTCCAAAAATGAAGTAAAACAGGTTGTGTTTGTCTTATCTTACAAAACTTGTGCCCTTCCCTCTCTCACAAAACAGGCCCTGGTGAATACTTTGCAATCACATTTCATAATCCAGTGGGTTGAGGAGGACATAAATCATCTTGGTTAGACAAGAAACGGGTAGTATACCCTGTCACGTTCAGACTTCCAACATAGAACATTTCTGTCCGCTATGAGCACAGCCTGTGGGTGAAATGGGGTCAAAATGTCCACCCAAGTACACTGTCTCCCAGTGAAGGCTTTTTATCTTTAGTCTTCCTGAACAGCATGTCTAGAACAAGGAGACACCAAGTCTACATAACTTCCGAAGTTGCTTTTTTTTTTTGCTTACGGAGCTGCTGAGAGACGGGTGCAGTTTTCGCAGTCAGACCTGAATATCACCAAAATTGAACAGATCTGTTTGGATTTGTGTCAGCATCTCCAGAGGTTGCAGTCAGCATGTACAGCTGCCACTGTAAATCAGCATGGAACCTACTTCGACAGAAGCCATCACTAATCTTCAGCCCCCTGCGCTTCTCTCAAGCTGTCCTTGCAGTTATCTGCTTACCCTTCTCTTCACCCACTCTCACCCCTTCCACCCCTATCCTTTATGTCTGGCTTTGACTGACAAGGATGGAGATGAGGAGACAGTGTGAGTTAAGGCTCCTCTGCCTCTTCTCAATCTCATCAAAGTCAATTTTGCAATGTCACTTCTCTTTGACAGCCTTCACAAGGCTTTAATATCATACTCATGGGATTAACTTTATGGATATCCGCATGAATTGCTGTAACACCACTGTTCTGCCAACTAACTATGTTTTTGTTTAACTTCCACAAAGATGTTTGCTTGACCAAGCATAAAAAACAGGTCCATCCCTCTTAATTACACTCTCACATTTAGTTTCAGAGCTGCTCTAGTGATTTCTGTCTGCTCAGGAAGCCTAGTTTGATAGACTTTTTTGATTATTTTCTCCACAAGTAACAACCTCTGCATACTTTCTCTAGAGCAATAATTATTGTGAAGTCCGCGATTTAAACGTGCTGAATCTCCAAATGTTATGTTACTGAAAAGAAAACTGGAAATAATTCATGGGAATGTACTAAAGCTAATAAAACTATGCACACAGTTTGCCTAAACAGGGCAAAGTGGTAAATACGTAATTAGGTTTAGCATGAAGTATCAGTGGGAGCAACAGCTAGGCTAATCAGGTCTAGTCCGTAAATTAATGAGTGCTACCAGCTGCACTACACCATGCCACTTTCTCACTGGAGGCTAAGGTATGTTGTTAAGAATGAACCCGTAGTGGCTTGCATGGTAGCTGGCAGCAGGGCTCCCTGCAGAGAGACTAATACTACCCAAGACTCAGGGAAAGCTGAGCTGTCAAAATGCTACAAAGCCAGTAGCTGGCTTCCTAAGCTTCCTTTAAGAACCTCTTTTTAGTTAATTGAAATAAGAGAAATTAGGCTTAATGTGGAGACTTAACAGTACAAGTTTCTGCTTATTGCAAGATTAGCTGTTGATTAACAGGGTAATGCACATCTGTGATGCTCCTATTGTGCTTTCCAGCTGTATAACTATTACATAGCCTAATAAGACAAAAGAAATTATCTCACAAATACTTTCACCTCACTCTCCTTATATCCGTAAAGGGGCTACAGGTAATTTGTCAGTGCATTGATTGTTATAAGTAAGTGGTGCCGAGGTATATAGTTCCGGCATTTAACACAAAAAAAGCTGAATTTACACATGACAAACACTAACTAACTGTTCATCTACTTCTTATCAAAGCCTCAAACACACACATCCAACTCTTCCATTACTTCACAGTAACATAAATGCCAGGTGGTCATCACTCCCGCTTGGCTCGGCTCCTGCACATGGCTCCACACTCTCTCATTAAGTTTCACATCTGTGAGTGTGGACAGTTCTCTCCAATCACCATATCTCCATGGCACTTCATTAAGCCTTTATTAGCAGGCACTTGGACACTACTCACTGAGACACACACCGAAAGAGACACACATAAGCCCGTGGCCAGATGGATAGGTGGTCAAACGAACATGCATTCTCTCTTTTCATTCTTTTTGTTAGGTGTGCTTTTCTCCATCAACTGTTCGGTATTAACCCACGAGCTCAGTTCCCTGAACCAAACCAAACCAGAGAAACCAAGGTTCCAAGCAGGGATAACATTTAAACAAGTTATTAGTAAACAAGTATGACTTTAACTGACAATAGAAATAGATAGAAATTTGCAGCAAAAATTGCAAACTCAATGCCAAATTTAGAGAAGACCATCACAACTCCAACAACCTTTAAGTTGAATGTCAAATCAAATAAGTACAATTTCATTCAACAGCTTGTCTATTTTCACATCGAATCAAGGGATTATTATCAGCACTAGTAACCTAAGTAAATAACAGGTGTCATCATATTTTATTGCTTGCGATGTGTAACCAATTAGACAAAAAGAACAATACATTTAAGAGTACATTGATGAAGAACATTTTCATGTTGGCGTATTCTATAAGATATCAGATAAAACTAATTTGCATTATTATTATATTGTATTATTATTATAAAGCATTGCTGAAGATGCAGAATGACAGATTCAATCCTCAGCTAGGTTGACTACTTTTAAATAGCAGGGTTGATTAAAAAAAAAAAAAATTCAGAAATGAGGAGTTAAGAACAGGAAAATGGATACTAATCCAAGTCATATATTGTCAGTGACACAACTGGTCTAGAAATGCAAACTGGTTATCATTATCGAATGGTCATCATTGCAGGAGAAGATGTCAGAAAAAGAGCCTGTGGACAAGTTGATTGGCATTGCCTCACCAGACAGCATCACCTGTCATATCACCCTCAAGTTAGTAATGTGGAACAGTTATGGTGAGTAGTGGTGTAGCTACGATGTTAACTACCACTAAGGAAAATCCCACTATTAAGCTGGGTAATGAGTACCATTCTCAAAGGAGCTGCATTGTGTTTCTCAAAATTAAAGGCTGAAGCACTTTTTTTTTTAACGCTGCAATTTAATGTTGTTGTGTTTGAAAGTACATCCAATGTGATTTATTACTTGTAATTATGGTGTAATTTGCAGGTGCAGATGGTACGTTATAACACAGCAGTTGAATAAACCAATGTGAGGGAGGAGGGCTGAGAAGACAGGGGGCTGCAGTACGTGAACAAATGAGGCAAAGCAGTCTGCGGTGCTCACATGTGTCACTCCAAATTCAGAAGATAAGAGTCAGTTTAGAAAAGTTCCATCAGTTGGCTATTGATTCTTTAAATTACATCTCTGGATCTGAATGGCTGAATGGATGAGCAAACAAATGAGTGGCGACATCAATAGTTTCATCTACGTGGCTAACCGTCCAGTGATAGGGGATCAGACACGGCCGGGGAACAACAAAGATGCAAAGAGATTGGATTCATGTCACACATGTCACAGAGCAACCGGAACAAAGAAACCAAGCCAAAATCTCAGAGGAGAAAATATTGGATCACAGGCTCTGTCATCTCTCACTCTCCACTTATTGAATATTGTGCCCTTTCTCTCTTTCTCTCCCATGCACGCAGGAGGAAAACACAGACATTTCTGTCACCTCCCCTAGGCGAGCAAGTGAATGGTCCCTTGATACCAAGATCTGAGGATCAAAGTCAACAGGGCAGCCATGTGTTTCGGACTAGAAACGGGGGTGGCTGTGCTAACATGGGAGCTAGAGCGCGAGCGAGAGCTGCAGGATGGATGGGAAAACAAAAGACATACAGGGGGAGGATGAGTGGATGCGAGATGGATGTAATATAAGCCATGTAATTCTCTGCAATGGGGAAGACTAATAGAGAGACGCAGAGCAAACAGACAGAAAGAGAGTATAGACTGTTCCCCCATCTCACCCTGGGTATTCCGCTCTCGTTTGTTGCTAATTAACACAACAGGCGCACAGGATACCCTTTTTAGCAGCACCATGCACCAAACAGCTCAAAGAAAGTAAAATGATTAACAGGTGAGTCAATGAAGCTGCAACGTGGCAAAGAGCAAATGATAAAGATAGCGCGCATTCATGAATATTTTGATACTGTAACACCACACCTTTAAATTGCTTTTCTTTTTGCTTTCCATTTGATGTTATTTATGACTAAATCTTTTAACTTCTTCTGAAACGTTCCTTTAAGTGAAACGATGCTTTTATATATGACTTTAATCTCAGCTCATCCTCATAACCTCTATCTGAATCGGCGAGCGTGTCTGTATATTTTTCTTTCCGCTGTTGATTTTATCTCATTTGCTTGGTGTTTACTTTTACAAATAAGTAACACTGAAATCTGCAGGGACAGAGGCGCAGAAGATAAATATAAGATACGGACATATGGGAGAGGGAGAAGTAAAGTATGGCTGTAGTATTGGCTGGAGAGAAGGGGATGTGGGTCCAACTGTCACTGAGCAGAAGGGGGAGGAGAAAGCACAGCACGGCCACTGGCTCAGACACAAAACCAGTCAGCTTGTCAACCATTCATACTTGCGACATGTGGACACATTCGTGCATGCTGCACACACACTGCACACACCCTCCACTGATCAGTGCAACCTACGAGACACCTCCATCCATATGTCGGTCACTGAGCCAGTAGGGCAGAAACAGTTTTCTGCCAAGAGCGCAGGGTTGTCAAGCTGGTGTAACAGTATATGCATGCATGGATCTGTGTGTGTGTCCCTAAACATGTATGTAAATGGTTTTTATACCTCAGTCTTAACCAAGAGTGAAAGACCTTAGTTTCAAGTTAGGTTATTTCAGTTAATGAAAACTGAAAGTGAGAGAGTAATTGTGTTAACTGAAATTAAAATAAACTTGACAATACAAAATAGAATAATGAAATGAAAAATAAATATCATATATAATAGCAGCTGAAATCAGCTTGATTTTCATTTTCAACCAATGAATGAATGATTCATTGCCTACAAGAATAAAGTGGCTTTGCACAATATGACACCTTCAATGAACAGTGATTTTGGAAATCTGATGGCATGCATTATTTTATCCTATAAATATCCAAACTAACACTAAAGTTAAATAACAAAAACAAAAACAGTTCATGAATAAAAACAAAAGTAGTTATGATCTAAATAAAACCAGTCTGTCTTAATGTATGTTCATAGGCACTGTTCTATGTAATGGAGTTTTCTCCTTCGATTTAGTGTGCAGGGCAGGGCGTCTAGCTGCCAGATGATAATAACAAGTGAGAAAAACCTGCTTATCCAAAATTGGTTCAAGAATTGACAAACAGGCTTGGGGCGAGAGATTTAACAGTATTCGGTGCAGACATGCACATTAGGTAGCTGTTTTATCTCTCAGTACTATGCTGGTTCCTCTGAGAGCAAAACAAAATCCAAAAAAAAAAAAAAAATCACATTTGTATGATTTAATTCCAGTCAAAGTCATCAAACTGAAAAAAGTTCACTATCTCCATCTTACTTTCATCTTTCTCTGTTTATTACCTTTTCCTCCACCCTGTGGACATGTGCAGTCACAAATAAACACACATGAAAACTCAGTCAGCACAGCGGGGTTTTCTGATAATCACTGTATCAGTCATCCTTAGTGAAGAGGAGGTAAATCCCCCACACGGGGGAGTTTGATCAATGCCAGAGACATGTAAATCGATGTAGACATAGTCTCTACTAGGTTGGTAGTCCTTATCCTTTATCCATCTCCCACCCTTTTAAATCTTCCTCATTACCCCTTCCTACCAAAGTCCAGTTTGGATATCCCCCTCCTCTTCCTCCATCTCTTCCATTCCTCGTTTATTCTTTTTTTCCCCTCTCTAATCATGTCTGTGATCTGTGCCTCTACTGTTGACACATCCATCAGGTTGCCACTTAGACTGGTGGCAGGTCACATCATTTCACACACACAGACATGTCCCTGGATAACCTTGGCTGTAATAGAGTCCATAGGCAGAGGTCCTCCACACCCTAAGGTCAAAGGGTATAATAATGACATTTTCTAGCGTATGGGTTGTTAGGTAGGATAGAGAGGGATGGTCTGGAGGGATGTGAAAAGGTGTGGCTGTGTGTATTGGCATGCGTGTGTTTGCGAAATCGTCATCTGTAAGCGGAGTGATTTATCAGTGGCAGGCAGTGGATCCCTTCGGCAGCCATCTTTTTGTATCCGCTGTCTGAAGTGTCTTTTTGTCATTTCTGCCATTCTGTCACTCACTCCCTCAGCGAAGGATATGAGGCGAAGGTGACCTTGGATGGTATGAAGATACAGATTAATGAACTGGTTATCACCGACTAGTGAAAAAGCACACAGAATGTAATCTGAAGGACATCTACTGTATATCAGTAAAGTAATAGCATGAATCTAAACCTGCAATAACCGGAATGTGCATGCAAGGTAGATAAAAACTATTTCTAAAGCTTTACTAAATGCAGTCTGCTAATATATCTTGCACTTATCTTGCAACATTTAGCTGTTTATTTTGTGGAGATAGAATTTTACATGCCTAAACCAGTGAGAAAGTTGACAGAGAAAATGCATGCATCAAAAAAGTACATTTCTGAATGTAGTTTGACAATAAATATATTGTCTTCATACTTTTTGCAATTAAAAAAAAAACAAGTCAAGGACCATTATGAAATCACTGCTCTCATTTTTAATGTACATTTTCCACACCGTTCCAACTTATTTCTGATTTGGGGTTGTAAATGTGGGTCCCTGAAATCTGATGAACTTCCCTATTAAGGCTTAAGACTATTAAGACTACAGTCGAATAGGTTGTACCAGCAACTTTGTGTGCCATGGATCTAATAAACTTGGTTACAGCATTTATGCAGTCTGTGTGATGACAATACATTCTGAATTACACACCACAACACATCTACGTCTGCTGCTACACTTGCAAACAAAGACGCTAAGCTAATGATTGTACTGTCACAAAAATGCTAATCGTGTGCTCAGGAATATCCGCTGTTGGGGGAGGGAGAGAGGATGTGGACCAACTGAGAGTCTGGAAAATGCTCAACATTCAAACTTTGCAAAGAAAGTTTGAGCTTAGTGTTTTTAGCTGCATAATAGGTGCTTGAGTTGATCAGTGCATCAGTTCATTCATAATTCATTGGAGCTGTTAGATTGTAAACCTAAATTCCTGATGCTGTCAGAATTTTGTCCCAAGACATCGTCGATTGCAAGACTAAGACATTAACTGCCTTGAAATTTAGCAACGTAACCTCAGTTTTTACCCATAAGATTTCTCATCTTTCATGTGGGACAACCCATTGTACATGTGGATGTACAAACCAAACAAAGACGGTTATGACAATTTCTGATCTGATTAACAAATCATCTAAAGTAATTTCCTGTGGCCATGCAATCGATCCTTTGAAATAGAAGAAGAGATGTAACTTTAAAAGTATAGTATAAACAGCGGACGTAAAGAAAATGAGTCATGGATTTGCAATGGTGACTATTTTGTGCAATAATTGAGGTTGACAGCGGAGATGAGCTAATAGGGGTTTCCTCACTGCACTAATTATCTACATCTATGAATACATGGCCTATTCAATGACACAAAGCCTGGTCAATACTTGGTCAAACAGAGGAGTCGATACTGGACAGACAACAGGTCAGTAGGCAGCACTGGTCAACTGAAAAAGCCAAATGAACTCACAACTTTGTAAATAAGTTCAGAAATGCTCTGTTGATGTAATCAGGAAGTTCATTTTCTTTCCACTCTTCTTAATTAAGCCTTACAATGAGCGTGTGTTTTTAACACATAAAAAGGCACAACATCTTATGTTCTTGTGGTGCACTGTTAAATGCAAATTCACCGTAGAAAGTGCAAATTACATATGTGCAAAAACATGCCTGTACGCATTAAAATGCATGTTTTGTTTTTTTCTTTTGTGTGAGAGATCGAGCGGGACAGGAAGAGTGTGTTCTTGAGTGTGTGTTAGCAGCACAAAGTCATTAGCAAACAGTCCTCAGAGGGATGCAGATGAAGGAGCTGATGAAGTTAAAGGTGTTGCGCTTTAGATGTTCAACATATTGACCGCAAAAGCCCAAATATATATCAGGACCTTTCTAGAATTCATTAACGCTGCCAAGAAAGAGCCAATTTCCTTGTTTGTTTGCTACTACTAAAAGTGGTAAATTTATGTGCATAATGTCTGGCGCAGAATAATTAAGATATAAAGTCAAGTAATAGATTCAGACATTACTCTAGTTCTAGGAGTACACACCTCTAACATGTCTATATATGAAATTGAAATATGTGTTTAAGTCTAACACTATTAACCACTTAACTAAATAGCGATGGCTAACATATCACCTGTTTACCCGTTCCTTTACAGTTCCAACATTAGAAGAGCATTATGACACCAGAGCGTGAAATGTATATAACTTATACTTGACAAAAATAAATGACAGGTCTTTTTCGAGCATCACCAGGGCAGTGCTTGGATCAAAGGTGACAAATACCCTCAGTTGATAGAATCTACTTTGTGCACACAGTTCGTGTGCATGTAAGTGGACTTGAAACTAGCATTGTTGGCAGTTCTCCTTGTGTCACGTTTGTCCACAAGCTGTGATTCACCCCACAGCCCTGCCTGTCTGATGCGAGACCATCACGGACCATTTCCTGCATCGAGAGGACAGATAGAACCTTGAGGGGAACATACGTGTGCGAAAGAGAGTTTGCATGTCTTTGCTGACAGTAAACAATGACTGAATGTAGGCAATGGTCAGGGAGCTGTCAATCAGAGCGGTGTCACTTACGACACGTGAGCGCAAACAACGACTCACAGAAACACTATTTGACGGCGATGGTGTAGTATTTAAACAGACGTACTGTATTTGAACACATGAAACACTGTGGTTAGCACTGCGAAGCCCTGCTACTATGAACCAACAGTACACTACAAATAATTCTAAGGATTTGTCCTTTTTCTAAACCACCCTGTGTGAATTATATGAGAGGAAGAATAGGTGTCGGACGGATGCCGACAAAGATAAAAATATACACATAGAAAGTCACATGGAGCACTGGAAGTTTATGTCTTCAAATAGAGACAGTACATGAAATGAAAAAAAAACAGATGACAAAGACAGATTTGTATAAAAAAAAAAGAGGATTGCCTACATTTGTTCGCTCAAGGGAATGCGATGTACCTTTTCAATTACCAGTCCCCTACTCCACATAAACAAGACGGATAAAAGATGATCACAATACAGTTGGCTGAGGGGAATGCCCACAAAGTACACATCTGAGCGTCCACGGGTAATATCAAGAGGTAAGAAATCCCTGTACAAAACAAACACACATAAACGGGCATAAAAAGGAAACTAAACTTTGAAGGGGAACTATGCTGATCTCCCTGTGAAAGCATCACCTCACTTAAGGGTAGACGAATTGGATAAAATGTGCCCCTCGCTCACAGAGGAAAAGCACAAAACTGAAAGCAACACCAAAGCGACAACAAATAAAAAGTAAAGAGAGCCTTCGTATCTATCCGACAACGCAGCGGGTGTTTCCTTTGAAGTGAAGAAACAAATGCCATCGGTTTAGACGTCTGTCTGTCTCCTTTCGAGCTCGATGGGGGATCCCGCTACATCTTGTGTTGTGCTATCCTCCATTTCATTTAGTTTGTCTGCACTCAATCTCTGTTTTATCCCGATAAGATATATGAGAGGGAAAAATCAGTCAAACAACGCGGCGTGTGTTTGATGAGCTTTGTCACCACAGTGAGCAGCAGCACCAACAGTTTTACACGTCTCTCTAGGATGCGTTAGATCCCAAACTACCAGTCTGTGCTGTGTAAAAGTAAAGTGTTCGTGGTCCTCAGTCAATGGTATTTAGCGTGAAACGTAATGTCATACAGGTAAGGCTAAAGCTTACATGTCTTCACAAACTCCAAATGTCTCGTGCCCAGCAGGTAAAATCTATTTCCAATTTCCGTTTCAGCTGAGCCTCATCGACACCCAATATAGGCTGGACAAAAAAAAAAGAGTGTGTACATTGATTTGGAGGCGGTGATAGGAAACCAACTTAGAAGGTAAAATGTTGACTGACCTTCATATTGACTACAAAACCCTGTCTATTATCAAATTAACTACAGGGTTTGGATAATATTCCATTTGTTTTTGTTCAGTGTAGTATAATACACAAAGGACACACTAGCATTAATACACTTTTGCTCTTCATTGATTTGTTTCTCTAATATAACCACAAGCTAAAAGTATCCGTGTACTTTTCTTTAACTCATGCGCAACTGGATGAAAAACAGGGAGAAATACGTAAAAGAAACAGCAGATATACAGCAGAGAAAGGGAATGGGTAATTCTACAGTTTTTCTGTGCAGTCAGCCTGTTAAGATCAAACTGTGTGCTAAGCCCTAGCTTCTGGCTCAGCACCATACAAAGCTGATGGATCAACGCGCAGGAGCACAACATATGAAACCCATTTATTTTAGGGGGTGTCTGCTTTCACTCTGCGGCGCAGACAAACACGAGCAAACGCGCGCACACACGTACGCGTGCACGGAGGAGGGCGACGCGTTTACACTCAACGTAAAGTTAAAGAGGACGTGTGCGTGTTCGAGGCATTTCTATATCAAACCACCAGCGGCACAACTGAGATGGGAGAGAATGACCAATCTATAATCATTAGGAGGGAAGAGTAGAGATGGCGGAGAAAGAAAGCTACAGTGCTGTCACAGAGGTGTCGGGATAACAAGATTAGACTTTGTGTGATTCATCTGTGGCCGTGGCATTCTGCTCCTCACCCGCCCACTGCATACTCTGTGGCTTAGCCTTTGCTTTCTTTTAGCCTTAAATTGTCATTTCTAGATGGTGTGAGTTTAAATCTTTGGTAACATCGGTCTCATTGAACACCTCCCTTAGGCTTTGTTGTGAAGACTACAGATTTTAAGGATAAACAAAGAGTAATACTGCTTTGTGCCATAGAAGTGAACAGGAAAGCACAAAATCAAACAACGTCGACCTTTCTAATTAAAACTGAATTATACATAGAAATACAGATTTTTCCACCTATATCTCAGGCCATCTGTAATGCAGAGGTCCTCCCTGGCTGCACCAAGGCCTTGTCATTTTCATTTTCAGCATGCAGTGTCCTTAGCGTACCGCTTCAATTATTTGCTTCAGGGGGCAATTATACAGCAGACTTCTCCAACTCCAAACTCTCTTTCTGTCTTTCTCTCTCTCTCACACACACACAGACACACACACTCACACACTTCTCATCTGAAACATTATGACTGACATCAAGGACAGAGTCAGCAAACCGCAAGTAACTTCACAGCACAAAAAACCCGATCAAAAAAAGAAAAACAGCGTCACTACGGAGAGATATCTTTTTCACATGAAATCCTTCCAAACTATTCTAACTTTGCGTTCACCCTCCTTTCGAACACACTCTTCCCTCCCCTCTATCTCCCTTCATCCTGCACTCCATCCCTCCTCTCTCCTCTCACCCTCTTCCTTTCTCTCTCCCAGCTTGGGGACAGTAGAGTGACTTTGAAGTTGTGCTGCTTCAGGAGGAGAGAGAGTCACTCCGGCTAATTAGTTGTCCTTATCCCAACAGCAGCAGCCGCCACCACCAGCTCACTGGCTCAGAGGGAGAACAGAGCAGGCATCAACAGCAACTACCAACTGCTGCATGCTAAAGATACCCTCCTCCCTTGGATAGTTGTTAGTGCTAGCGGCTAGCAACAATTTAACTCACCCCGAGACTAAACTGCGGATTAGAGAAGTTGCTCCACTCAGCATAATGGTAGGTATGAAATGTGGCACAGTGGTTCCTCTGCTCTTATGGAAACTTGTCAGATTGTGGTCTTATTAACTACAATGGCCACACTCTGGTCAATATCAACCATGCCATTTTCACTGCTTTAAAGCAGATGATTGGAAACACAGCAATAAGAGGCTCATGGTTTTTTAATGCATAGGGCAGTTGCACTTTGCTCTTCAGGCCTAGAGGAGGCATTCACAGGGGAAATGTAATATATGAGGAGGAATACAGGGTAAGGCCAATATCATATAAACACTTTATTAAACACTTCATTTAAGTAATTAAAGCAGCTATTAGAGATTCTGAACAGACTGAAGTTTTTTCTCTTTAGCATAACCCATCTTTATAGTGATCTCCTTCATAGATATCATTGTTTTCTTTCATGTATTATTTCAGTTTCTGCAGACGTGCTGACCGTGTCTGAATGTCACGTTAATAGTGCAAGACAATATACTCATGCCTAACAGGATATGTGAGTAGAGATGTTATGTACCTACTAAGGTTTCTGTGTTATCTGGTCTCAGCAGGGTTTCTCACAGTTTGTCCATCTCTCTCCTGAGTATTGCTCTCCCTCTTGCCCTCCCTCCCTGCATTTCCTAACCTCGCGGCCCTGCAGCACAGAGACACGGCAGGCAGAGCTAGAGAGGGCTGGCTGAGATTCTGAAACATTAACTACTCCCTCGGGACACGCTCACATATAAAGTGGTGGTTCTGGGCTTCACTTACTGGATTGGATCTTCATATTCTTTCCATCCTGTTCTATTCTGTTTGGCCTCGGTGTCTGCTGACACACTGTCATATGTGCACATACTGTGTATTCTCTTTCTCTTTCTGTTTTCCTCTCATCATTTGAAACATGACAGTCAGTCACTTCCTACAGACAGAGACTCTCATTATTATTCATATAACTCCATTGCTAGGTTTTCTGCTTGTGAAAAAAAAAAAAAAAGAAAAACACTGAGCTGCACTTGCTCTTTGAAGTAGTCAAGGCTCATTCCCCAGTTACAAACTGACATAAAGTTCATAGACAAATTCATTATCCAAGACAATTCAATGTCTTTCTGGTCCGTGGTGTCGTAGCCCGTGGGGCTGTGGACTAAAAAGTTCAACAGTAGTTATATAAAGTTCAATACAGTGAGTGGAGGGAAGACTTATCTACAGATATGCTGAGACAATTAATTCAACCCATCTCGTCGCCTTCACAGACCTCTGACTCCCAAGGCCAGTCGGAGGAAGGACAGACGTAGAAGGATGACGTGTGTCATGGAGGATGTGTTCGAGCACATATGAATATATGAATATGTCTTGAAGACACATGTACACACTACATTATGAGCTCTTGTGGTAAATACATGCATGTTAACTAAATACTGTAAGCATATATAAGTATCCTCAGTAGTGGTGGACAAATACACACACACACACGTGCACACACCTGTCCAGGAGAATCAGATTCTCCCCTAATGGCACCGCAGGGACCCAAGACATTAGCATATTAAAAGGTGACATTTCACAGTCTGAGCCTAGCAGTAGAGTGCAGCCCGATCACTCTGACAGTCTGACAGCCACACAGGAAGGCTGCAGAATAGACACATAGAGTGTGGAGTGCAACATAATGGGAATATGTGAGGCTTCGGGATTTGAATCAGAAAACACCTGTCCAGCCAAGACAAGAACCTCTGCAAGGAGGACTGGACGTGTAATCTTACAGTGCGGGTGACACCACTGTTATGTCTAATGTGCCCCAAAACTGGAATAAATGTAGAAGAACGTTACAGGTAACACACACCTGTTTTATACAAGTATTCCTTTTAACAATATAAGCCCATGGCAGTTGAGCCACGTAGATGCACATGTAGGCAAAGCTTTCACCATCTCAACAGATAAACTACCAAGCAGGAAAAGAAAGTTAGCTGTTCTATTAAATTTTAAGCTTAGCTAAAAATATATATTTAACAATATTCCTAAAATGATGATATTATCATTTTGGCATGTGCTTCAAAAAATGACAAAATTAAATTGTGCCTCCTTTGTGAGAGAACTCCATTGTGTCTGGCTTTCACATAATTAAATCTCTCCAAGTACATACAGTACATGACCAGAATACACGCACGCATGCACACACACATACATGTCAGAAGCCAACAGTTGAGAGACGTGCGACAATGGCTGAGTTCAAGTAATTGGTTCTGAACTGCAGCTTCAGCAAAACCCTTGGTCCTGTCGGAAACCTGTCAGTGTTTGGCATCTGTTCATTTTCTTTTACAGGGCAGAATGGTCCGAAACACCTGGGATTGGACATTACCACACTCTCTTCCTCTTTGCTGTCACATGTTCCAGCGACAACTTCTGCTCTAACAAATAAGAGTTTTGTCAGCACTGAGGCAACAGAAGTGACCTACACTTTCCTTGTGAGATGTTGAGCTGCATGATGAGCCAAATAAGGAATAAAAATAGAGCTACTTCCGAGGCAGGACAGCGGTGATGGAGACAGAATTGGGGAGACACTGACACAGCAAGATTCTGATTAATACGGACTGTTTATCAAACCGCTGAATGCGAGCAGGGAGAGCTTTTCATCTACAGTTTAATGATGCTGCCTCAGATGTGATATAAAAAGAAGGGATTTTCCATTTGCACATAGCCTGTTACGGTGAGCAAACCCATCCACTTTGGGCTCATAAGCAAGCAATTACAGCATGGCTCCCTGTGCATGTGTCCCGTAGCAGACAATTTGTTTGGTTGTGTTGTCTTTTTTCTCTCATTCTCCATATTCTTTACATGTATTCCATCTGTGCAAGTGACCATTTTTGTAGCATAGCAGTTATAAATACACAACTAAGCAGGAACAGAAGAAATAAACCTAGCAGTATTTTTAGAATATCCTAAAAAACTATGTCGGCAACTAGAGAAAAGAGCGTGGAGAAATGTTTACTTCCACTTTGGAGTAGTTACAACTAAAGATATAGAGCCCGGGTTTATCCAAACAGCATGTTTTAAAGGGCATCTGTCACTAACTCTCACTGTCCTAGGATTTACTCACAAGAGTTATTTAAGATGGCTTATGCTGAAAGCCCTACTTCTCAGTTATTCTGCTTTTTATAACTCCTAACTGGCAGTCAGCAAGAATTTCATGTGAGACAGGAGCATCAGTACTGAGACTAAGTCAAGCTCTTAGTTTTAAGTCAGACTTAGAGATAATAGAAGTACAAGGTTTTATGCGATTTCAACAAAGTACAAAATGTTAGAATGCAGTCATAACTATTAATAAATTAGCTTATTCCCAAATATCCTGTAGATGTAAGGCTGATTAACTTCTAAATTAACTGATATTAACTAAGTGTGCGTTTGAAATTTATATACAAATAAAAATTCTAAAGGACTAATTGCTGTGAACTTACCTTCATTAGTACTGACTCACTGAGCTTCTCACGGTTGACAATCTTAATGGCGACTTTCTGGCACGTTACACAGTGGACTCCGAGTTTGACCAATCCTGCAAAACACATGAGAAACATCCATTATATTAGGTTCGATGGGTTAAACGCCGCTTGCATGTCTAACAACATGGCAATATGTATTAAAGTGACACTACAAAAGCACGCCGAAACATTTGCAATGTAAGTATCTGGTCAGCACATCAATGGGAAGTTGATTCTTATAGTAGCGGCTGGTGAATTAAAGTGGTGAGTGTAGAAAATAAAGGGTCTATCCTGGCTAACCGCTAATGTGCACTGACCACACTGACGTTAAATTACCTGACCTCATGTACACAGTTCTCGTAACAACTTCTAAAGTGTAGGCAGTTCCTTAAGTAAACTGCCCTCGGGGGTTTATTTGAGTCATAAAGAGAGTAAGTGAAAGGGCCATTTGTGTTATTGATTGCTATAATGTACTAAACTGCTATAATGCAGTTGTGTTGAGTTAGCTAAAACACACAATAAAGTGCGGCGGTAACAACAAAGATGTTGCAAAAAATAAAGGTTATTGCTATTATTGATGGATCATCATTGACCTGAGATCAAAAAATGAAAAACTGAAGTGACTGAGTAAGTTGAGGTGTCACATTTCTCTTATCCAACACTTTTTTTTCACAATCCAGTAAAAGTCATACATCATGGGGTGTTTAATACACTACACAAGCTAGGCGTGTTGTGAAAAGACACCAACGTTCTGCTCCACATTGGCATTAATGTTGAATTCATAAGTCACATTTTAAAAATCATGATTCGCTACACATCCAGATCTCCCCTATTTTGCCTCAGTTAACATCCCTTGGTAACTCTGGGCAAATAATTGCCTTCAAATAGACAAGTACACAAGCAGGGATGTCCTGCAGAGTGTATAGTCACAGCAGAAAAATAATAGTATATTTGCAAGCATTTGATTCAGGGAAACCATGAAGAAAACATCAATCCAATTTTCCAAGTATCACAGAGCTGAACATGTGTTAGACATAACTTTGCATGACATAGCCAAACAAACTGAAACAAAACAATTCACTAACAAATATTGCAAAGATGAAAACAGTGAAATGAAGAAAGTAAGCTTCTATAATGGTGCAGTTACTAAAAGCAGGACGCTGGTGGAGAGAGGTAAAAGAATGTCCTGCAGCAAACTGGTGGGCTGACACGAGCAAAACCTAAAACTAGAAGCGTGGGCTTTCTATCTTTCTCGCTCAGGTTGATTTCTAAATGAACCAGCAGAAGAGGAGACTCGGTGAGCTATGTGGAGGTGGTGGAAAGCTGGAAAGTGTTCTGACGCCACAGAAACGTCAACGTGGCGAGTGACTTGAAGGACTTGAAGGATTAGCATTGGCAACAAGAGAAAGGAGGGAAATATTATGGAAGTAAATAGGAAATAGCAGACTAAGGGGGAAAAGAGATTGAAAGTCAGGGATCGCACATTATTCAAATGACAGGCCACAGATAATTAAACAATAATCGAGAGCATTGTGTGGGAAGTGAGGCTCTGGCATTGGGAGCTGAGGGGCCGCGGGGGCCGAGAGCAGAGACACATGGAGCAGCAGAAGCATTAGGGACAGCAAGAGAAAAGACCGACAGAAAATGGAAGAGGGGAAAACAGAATGACAGAGGGAAAAAAAAGAGATATGTTGAAGGCAGCGAGATAAATATGTGAAGTGATAAGGACAAATGGATGAAACACGGGACCAGAAGAGGAAACAACAGACAAACCCATTAGCCCGTGATGGTAATCATATGTTAATGGCTGCTATACTGAAACTCATAAGTCATGATAAACACATTAAAGGAAAATATCTGCCTGCAAACACATGAAAAGTTAACTGGATTATTTGGCTCACAATCCATCTTCCTCCAGTGGCTTTTTGTAAGCGGAGCATGCATTAGCAAGAGAGAAATATGCACGGAAACATAGCACATTATGATTTTACAACCACTTTGTGTATAGAAATGAACTCTTGCAAGGCAGTTAAGAATACAATACACAAGGACAGAAGACATAAGCTTCTTTTATACCTTATACATAAAAATCACAGCTTAAAACTAATAGAACTATAATGGCAAATCGCTGCCCATGATCACTGCCCCACATTGGCAATTTATCTTCTTGGGACAAATTATTGTACATTATTATTATTATTATTATTATTATTAAATTATACTTGGGTAGTGAACTTGGTTAATCATAATAAAAAAAAAATAATCAGATTTTTAGTGTAAACAGTTCCTGCCTACATGTAGTTCCAAAATGTGTAGTTCTCATAATGTTGAAAATGCAATATCTCAGGAGGACTGTGAGAGAGTTCGAAAACTGACACACATGTTCACTAGGACACGAGGATGAACTGATTAGATTTCGATGGCCAAAAGTCAAGGTTGTAGTGACTTCACTCACACGTTTTTGCCATTAACTGTTAGTAATTGAGAGAACTGCAAGAACACATTATGATTCAAGGACACTGACTTCATCTGATTGAACTTGCAGCTCTTGTTATTGCACATTTAAGTGTGTCTTTCCAAGGTCAGCATACCCTTGCATTCCTCCAATTTGATGTGCATCTTAAATCCTTGTTAATATAGTATTAGACAAATTCTAATGTAACTCATGGTTTTGGCCATGTCTTAGTTCTGATCATGGTGTGCTGCTGTCTGCACTCTTTGCCTTGAGCTCTGTCTTCCAGTTGGATCTGCAGACCACGGTTCATAGACAGATTTTGGTCAAACTATCTGCTTCCGTCTCATTTAGGGGGGTGCATATGTGCGTCAGTTGTTATGTTGTCTTCAGGGTTTGGCACAGAATGAGGTTAGAGGTGTATTTACACTATTTGACCATGGAGACTTTCTCCATCTTATGTTTGTAATTTATAACCGTCTAAAGGGAAGTGAATTCAGAATCTCCTGTATGGAGCAATCTGTTCTCACGGCCTTGTTCCGATAACTGATTCCTGCGTACTATGTCCAGAGAGTCTTCCAAGTGGTCCTCAGTCTCCAGGGTCTTTCCACGCATGCGCACAGAAAAATTCCCCATCACCAAGTAAACCCATGTTTACGTCACTGTAATGAACTGTGGGTAATTTTCTCTAGCAAACAGAAAGTGGCCAACCCTAGGATGCAACTCAAAGTCTGTGACGTCATGAAGGGAGATTAGGGACAGTCCTACAGTAGCAAAAGACATAAGTTTGGGATGACCAGTTGGGGTTGTAATATTTTAGTTAACCTCTATTTTAATGATCCAAATCAACCCCCCCCCCCCCCCTCCTCCCCTCTTTCCTTTGGTGTTCTGTAAGCTGTTGCACTCCTCCCTGCGCCCCTTTACCCCGTCTGTGATGCAGCGCCACAGAAAAGCCTCCGCTCCGAGTGAACCTGTCGAGATGAGCCTGCAGTTGCGATGCTGGGGGAGGGGTGTTTAGGAGATGCAGAGGAAGACACCAGGGTCTCGTCTGAATCTGGCTGGGCTGAGCAGGTAGGCTGCCTTTGAACAGAGCTTCAGACACGAGGCTTTGAGTGAGAGCACAAAGGATCAGAGCCTCACAGGAGAAATACAGCACAGATTACTTTTGCAGTTGTTCAGTCTCTGTGCATGATTGTGGCGTGAGCATATGGATTACCTTTCATTTTAATTTGATACCTTGTAGTTGCATAATTCAAAAAGTAAAACAGTAGAATACGTGCGCACAGTGTGCTAGTTGAAACTCATATAAAGCTTTGTAGCAATGTTTGTATCTTCTCTCTGGGGAGAAGGGAGGCACTGTGTGTGACTAAGTGCTACAAGATAATTTATTAACTGAACCAGCAGCATAGAAATGTTGTCAAGTGCTGTACACTTAAATAATTTTCACCAACACTCATACGGAAGACGATGGCTGTGCAGGTGACCCATGCGAGTAACACCACTGAATCAGCAAGTGCATCGATCTCTCCTGTTCCTTACCCTCCTCCAAATCAATAGCATCAAAAGCTCTTGTCTTCACAACAATGTCAGAATAACACCACCGGCCAGGGACTTATGGACCACAGGGGTCACCACTGACTGACCCCCAGCCTCCATCCCAAGTCTGCACTGTTTAGTTTCCGTGAGCCCCTGTGATTAATGATCTAATGTGGATAGACTGCTGGAGGAGGGCAGAGAATGAGAACTTTAGTCCATGCCTCAGTGAGCATCAGAGCTGAGTCGCACATTGACTCAGTGTGTGGAAAACTCATTTATGACTTTAAAGTCATGGTTTCAAATTGGTCATGAATACAGTTAATAAAACATTTAATAAAAGCTGTGCTAACTGAGTCATCAATGTAAGCTTTTTAGGATAAGAAGAAAAGAGAACTAGGGTTTAGACATAATGTCACAGGAAAAAAGTAAACGTTTTTAATAAATAATCACCAGTGGAAAGAGTTAATTAATGATAATAATGTGTACAAACAGTGAAAAAAGTTCCAAAGCTGAGCAATATTCTGGCGGTGACTCTCCTGCTCTGCATCACTGTGTCATGTGCCAGATCGGGTTTGATAATGAGCTTTTGTCTCATTTCACTGTCTCTTCGTAAGTGATTGCGTTTCATGTTATCATGACTGAACTTGCCGACATCTGCCCTGAAAAAACATCTCTAATGGGCGTCAGGGTATATTCGGTATGGCAGCGTCTATTTGAACTTTTTGACAAAGCAACTTTTTGTAAAAGATGAAATTGACACTTACCTTTGGATTGAAAGTATATTTACATAACAGTACACGTGGATGCCAGCACAAGGTGGGTGAAAATCATACTGTTCCTTATGCAATGCTTAAAAACAATGTGACTTTTACTGCAGGTTATACACATTCCATCATTTTATACTCCATCATGTCGTCAATAATCAGATCGGAAGAAAAATTATAGAACTCCTTGGAGCTAATGCATGATTTTCAGCTGGGCAGATTATGTGAATCAGCTTGAGGACTAAATTGAGTGCTGAGTATAACACTTTATTTACATCTATTGATTTGTGGGAGTTCCCTGTGGGCCCTTGTAGGCAGTTTATGTTCGCTTTCCCTTAGAGCTGTTTAGCCTGACGGAGCAGCCAGAAAAGCTCTAGTCCAAGTCAGAGACACCTTATCTCCTCCTGTGTTAATTTGCATAGAACTTCTGATTAAGCTTTCCAAAGCATGCTGATGAGTGTTTGATTTATCAGTGGGCAGTACTGGGACATCCAAGAAGGAACAGATAGACCCTTACTGTGAGTCACATTTTCCCCTGGCTATTGAAGAAAGAACTGCAGGAAAGAGATGACAACAACTCCCTTCTTGTGTTTGGTGACTTTCTGTATGATGCCCATCTGTTTACCAGCACACATACATAGCTTTTTTTTTTTTTTTTATCTTTATCCTCCTCCCAATGCTGGCATCCATGCAGGTCAAGATCATTACTGGATATCTTAATTTCTGAAAATGACTACCAGAAGAGCAAGTGAAGGATAAAAACTAAAAAAAAAGTACCTATCTTACTTTTAAATGTGATCTTTCAGAAGCCTTAAGCCAATGCCGGCAGATGGTAGTAGCTTATGCTGGCTTAGCTTTCACTCCCTGAGGCGTTGACTCTGAGAAGCTCGTTGCCCTTAGGCACAGATCTGTGAGCTGCTTTCCACTGCTGCTTCCTAACTGTGAATACTCAACACAGGGGCTACAGCTCTGCCCTGGGATCAGTGTTTGAAAGGAAACACAATGCGCTATAAGAGCTTATTTCTCCAACTTCTTGTGGCCATATGGAAAGCCCCTCTAGCAGTGTATGGGAATCCCATTGACCAGCACAGAGGGTACGACTTGAAGGCCTATCATTGACCACATTAGCTTTATATGACAAGACTTAATCTCACTTTACATTAAGTGTGGGATTGTAGACACTTGGAACATGGTGAATCCACGACACAAAATCTTTCCTATAGTCGACCTCTCTCTGTCTCCTCTTTT
This sequence comes from Apogon talboti, assembly GCA_037367365.1. Lineage (NCBI taxonomy): Eukaryota > Metazoa > Chordata > Actinopteri > Kurtiformes > Apogonidae > Apogon > Apogon talboti. The sequence continues at coordinate 7,482,744 of JAPQRQ010000023.1, forward strand.
CTTTCCCTCTTGTTTAGTTAACTTTATGTACTTGTCTTCCTCTTGTCTGTTTCTGCCCTCATTCAGTCTCTCCATCACTGCATTCTGACTCATTTCTCCCCTCTTCTCTCTATTCAACCTCTCATCTATCAACAACAAAAAGAGAGAGAAATAGACGGAATATACAAGCAGAAAGCTGTTGAGTCATACTGTGCAAAAGGGAGACAGCATGTCGAAGATCAAACAATGCTCATTCACTTCTCAATGAATGCTCTCTCTCTCTGTCTGTCTTTCCCACCCCTTCTTTCCTCTTCCTTCATTCACTAAATCTCTACCTATCTCCGCAATCCTTCCACCTCCTGTTTTGCTCTCTTTGCATTTTCAGTCAGCCGTGACGTTAGTCTACCCAGCCTGAATTCCCCTGCAACCCTCTAAACCCTACCAGCTAAGCAACAGCAACAACATCAGTAACAACAGAGGCCCAGACCAACAGAACAGCTTCAAACGCAGGAAGAGCAGTTTAGCCCTGGAGTGCTGGAGCGAGGAGGAAGGCACACTGACGCATGCATACAGAAACTGTTTATTTGGCCTGTGTGAAATAAGACATTCATTCAACAACTCTCTTATAAGTAAACTCCCTGCGCAGAACATGGATCTCTTGGTAAATAAAACAATATTAGTGCATAACTGAAAACACACATTTTATTTGTCATTTTTATTTCGCGTTCCTGAATACTCTGAGAATTCTCTGAATTAGGTGCTTTGCTTTAAACCACTTCCTGAAGCTGCTGCTGAAGGGCATTTGTCACTTCATTAAAGTCATGTCCTCTGACAGTGAGTGCTTTGAATTTTAAGTGATATAGAGTCTAGCCCATTATTATTCCTGAATAATGTTGATTTACACCATTAGCTCTGGTTCAAATACAGCTTTTCTTCATCGGAAAGTTCAGACTGCAAGAGTGCACTATATATAATTTATGTCATTAGAGCTCCTGCAATCAAAACAGTAATAAAAGACGTAGGAGAAGATGACATTGTGAATTGCCGTGGGATCATGGGGGGTTTTCTTACTCCTGCTGGTGGAACTCATGATGATGATGAAACAAATCATGTTTACAGACACCTGTTTTATATTCACATCATGTTATTTTGATTTATTGAAATAGCTGCAAATGCTATGCTACATGAACATTAGTGAAAGGGATATAATGCTGTTGACAGGGGACCAAATGTAACAGGCCAACAATGTAACAGGAATACAACTACATATTTCTTTGTGTTGGGATATTGTTGGAAGCATAAAACAATGTCAGTACACTACAAAATACTGAGCTGCTATCAGTCTGAAATGTTACATAATAATAACCAACCCTGACTTTGGTTTACAATCTACAATACATAGATGTTGCAATTACTAGCCTCTCAACCTGAAATTACCGATTAGTGCACTTGACAAAAGTACGGCATTTTAAATCTAAAGTATTAAAATAAATACATACAATCAGGCATCTGCACATTCATACAATATCTGGTAACTACAGAGACAAATGTTGGCCAACAATGAGCCACAGGGCTGGTCCAGGCTGCTCTCTCATATGGGTTTTACTTGTGTATGCACTGCATTTAAGTGAACATGTTTGTTTTAGGTTGTATGGGTTACAGAGGAAAAAGGGTACATTTGATACCTTATATATGACTGCATTTACATAATACAGGCCCAAGAACATCAACAGAATTCAGTGTGGTACGAGGTGATGACGCAGGGTGGCTTCAAGGCAGTAATCTATTTTTCACATCCAGAAACAAGCAGGAGAACGATTTAGAGCATCGCCCAAAGGTGGTGACTGCGCAATCCACTTAGTTATCTAACAAGCTCTCTGACTGGTAGATATTAGAAACTCCACCTATCTCTGCATCGCGCTCATCAGCATGCAAACGTGAAAATACGCCCTCAGAAGTCGCATTGGTGGAACAGGTAAGCTTTACACAGTCTTTTCTGACAGTGAGGCAGACAAGTTTCTGCCTGGGGGACCAAGTGCATGACTTCACAGCAAAAAATAAATAAATAACTCAGACAGTTTGTATGCTCCTATCTTCAAGTGTCCAAAAAGTTATTGGACTTAATGTTGCAAAAACAAATAATTTGTATTATTTGCTTTGCCAGTTCTGGGTATTTAATCCTTTCTGTTTGACATTCATACATCATCCTGAACCTAAATACTACTATTTGAGTTTAATAAACACATCTCTGCTGCTGCGATTGCGGTCAATGGAGAAGTTTTTTGGTTGTTTGAGTCTTCCCATTAACTTGATCAGAGGCAGTGTTATCTCTCTTCTTTTGATTCTCTCTGCAGAGATGTCGTTGCAGATTCAAAATATTCCACTCTGAATTCCGGCTTGAAGTGACTGGAGGTCAAGCCACAGCGTGGAGCGAGAGTGACACTGTCAGAGGAATGTTCTGCCCAAATCCCAAGCAAGAACATCAGAACACACACAAGTGAAGACATGGCAGGCTGATATGGGAGAGATGAGAGGAGTGATGGAAAGAACAAATAAAAAAAAAAAGAAGGTCACGACAATGAGGCCAGTGACAGGGAGATGGGCAAATACTGACAAGGATAAATAGAGAGATGTTGGGATAGACATAGTCAAAACATGTAGAGAAAGTGGGGCCTAGGAGGGCGGGGCAGGGAGACTCAGATCTATTTTTAATGCCTCTGACTGGGGATCAGCAAAAGGAATGTATAATTACACCCTCATGAATAATGCAAGCAGGCTTCTTTTAATTAGCCACACCAGGCCTACTGCAGTAACAGCAGCAGACGCGACAAACACATGCACGTGTGCACGTACATACACAGACCTATCTACATTATGTTTATGTGCACACACTAACAGATGCACAGCCTACATAAAATGTCGTCACCGGTATGCATGCGTGTTCCATTTTAAAAACATGCGTGTGCATGCTAAACATGTACTTATACACTCCTCGTGGGAGACAGGAGTCAAATGAAGAGGCGAAATGATGAGCTAAAGATTGGTGCCTTGGTGATGACTCTCTGATAGGCTTCATAGTGTGAGGAGCCCCTAGACACCACTCAAAGAGCTGCACGCTGTCTGCCTGTCATGTGTTAGATAACCCCCAATATAAAAGTATGAATTATTAAACATCAGACTAGATATTACAAAACCTTGCTGTAACCATAGCAAGAAAAAAAAGCAGGAGCAGAGCACTCTTTTTCACTATTCACACACTTGTATACAATCACACAAACATGCAAAATAACACACGCAGTTTCTGGCATACAAGCCATGCAACTGGGCCAATTGTGTGGGTTGGAAAGAGAGGGAAGAGGAAATCTGATTCTAAGATGCAATTAATCAAACCTTCCTCATCTATAATTCAGCTTGAGTTATTTCATTAATTAACAGTGTTTGGGTTGTCTATGCAACGTCTTCATTATCAAACATGGATCAAGCCGGAACAGACTTCAGTGAGATGAATTCTCATCAACCTGCCTTAATAGCCAGCTTTCCTTCGAAATGGAGATTAAAATGGATGGTCGAAGCCGAACCAGGGAAAACTCAACTATACTCCTCACACATCAAGAGAAGGCAGGAAGCTAGATCCAAGTTGGAACGACACATCAAGATGCAGGCAGGATGTTATTCGGTTGTTATCTGGCAACTCCACTTCTCCCATCTTCAGAACCTTAATTTGTAAGCTAATTTGTGGCTGGCAAAGACAGGCTTGAGTATGGGAGAGGATATTGGATGTAATTTGATGTCTCACTCCATTTTCGTTTGTTGATTGGAGTTTAATTGGCAGTGAGGGTGCTGAGTTCTCACTTTGGGGCATGCAGGGGAAGAGAGATGACGGCTTGAGTACATGCGCTAAAATCGAGCTCCACTGCGATGTTTTAACAGGAAAATTATGAGACATCCACTCAGAGGACAATACCTTATGAAGCTGAAGGAAAACAACGGTTTGACATTTAGTCCTTGTACAAATAAGCAAGGAAAATAATAGCAAGACTGACTGGCCAAGGTGCACTACCCCACTATTATGGCAACTATTATGTGCACAAGGTTGTTTCTTGTGTGTTGACGTAGGACAGATGAGTCCTCTATCGACGGAGGGTGTTAGTGTGTTCGAGGTAGGGGGTTGGCCTCCCGGTGTGTGACATTGATGCACAAGCACAATTTTCCCGATCAAAAGTCAAAAGGTTTAAAAAGGACTAGAAAGTGGTTTTCCTCCCACAGTTTCGCTCCCTCCTTAACATGTCTTTGTAGAGCCTTACTGACTGAGAACAAATGCTGCAGGAGAAAGGTCAAAGTGTCCAAGCTTCACCATTACATTCCAATCAGAAACATCACAAGACACAGAAACAATGAAACTACATGGTATGTGAGCATCTCTGCGTGAGACCGCGTTTCACCATTCCCAGAACATCTGTGCTAATAGATATGAGATACATCTACATGAAACAAGTGAAAAATACATAATACACACTTTAGCGCGCCAACAGCCTCTGTCCAGCTCTTAGCTGTAATTTTGTTCATTATCCTGTCTGATTAAAACAGCAACTTACATAATTGGAGCTGCTCAATTAAATTGATCTCGGATGTTGTTGTCTTCTCACCAATTAAAATATACACCAATTATACTACTTGAAACTTTTAGAACACCTCCATTACATGATTTAATTTTATTCTCCATTTTAAAACCAATAAACAACAGCAGGTTAAAGGAATAAAAACAGAAGTAACAATGGGAAAATTGCTGACAAATGCTCCTCCATTCTTTCCCAACACAGAGACAGTGCTGAAATTAAGTTGTTACAACAGTAGGAGCTCAAGTTCCTTTCACTGCTGCAAAAAGCCGCGACTTAACCCATGGCTCAACACTTAAAAAAAGGTCTGTCATATTTACCAGTATTAGATTTATTTTTATTTAGCTTTTAGTTACCTTTTTGACCACTTGATCATTCTCTCTCACCTTTTATGTGTGACTGTTGAGTTCTAAAACATTTGACTGGTAGTAGAATAGATTGATATCTGGATTAAAATGCTCAATCAGTAGTTAAACCCATCTCAACACTTCAGCCTTTTCTCAAGTCCTAAGTTTTTACCTCCTTGGCTCTTCAATGGCTACCCAGAGTACTGTCTTAGTGCATCATCTTGAAGGACGTCTCAGTTCCTTTAAATGCACATCGAGGACTGAGGCTGGACGAGCTATGACCGAGGAACATAGCTTTGCTGGAATCTTGTGGAAGTCTGTTCAGTGATCAGACCCGTGATGAATGAAAGAGACTCAACAGATGCATTTTCCTCAATCTCAGATAGTTAAAATGATCAAATTATGGCTCAAACGTGTGTTGTGAGTAAAAAATATGGCATCCCTAAATTGCCTACTGACACATGATGCCATACTGTGACTGGAATTAAAATTTAATAAGTTTACATGAGCAGCCCTTGCCAGATCATAAAATACAGCGGTAAATTCTATATTTAACCGTCATCGCCGTCGTCGTTCTACTCACAGCTGAGTATTCGTGACCTCTTTGATGAAGGTTTTCCATTCGTGATGATTTTGTGCTTTGCTGTAACAGCTGTATATAGACAACTTGGTCCTCAGCCTTTGCCTTCCTCTTTTTCTCTTCTCCTCAACTTTTCCAAACATAATATCCTTCTCTAGATAGATATTTAACTGACGTGTGGCTAAAATGATGCCTCGGAGGTGAGCGTGTCTGATGTTGTTAAATGCCCATCGCCTCGGTTCCCCTCTCCTCAGGTCCTCATCTCAACTTCTCTGCTTAACTGTTCGTGGGTGGGCGGAGGAGTCAACACGAGGACCCGAGAATTGAGAAGATGGGTTCATTAATACTGTACCAGTGCTGTAGATAGGTCCGGTACCATCTACTATTGTTCAGGAATAGAGGTAAATGTATTTATTGACCATCCTTCCTCTGCACACGTCCAAACCATTTCAGTCTGGCCTCTCTCACTTTGTCCCCAAAACATCTAACCTGAGCTGTCCTTCTGATGTGCTCGTTGCTAATCCTGTCCATCCTTGTCACTACCACAGAAAATGTCAACATCTTCAGCTCGGCCTCCTCCAGCTTTGCCTCCTGCCTTTTCATCAGTGCAGCTGTCTCTAAAGCGTACATCACTATACACTTTTCCTTTAAATCTTGCAAATGCCCTTTTGTCACACAACACTCCAGACACTTTATTCCACCCACTCCACCCTGTCTGTTCTCTCCTCTTCACCTCCAATCCAACCTCCCCATTGACTGAGCGCAGGACACAGCAACAAACTATTGTAAGGAGAGAAGCTGTTGTGATGGAGCATTGGTGAAAGTCTGTGCTGCTAAATAACTACAAAAGAAAATGTCACATAAAACAGTGTGAGTCTATGAGTTTATGGTTCTTCCTCACCTAACAAACTAATGCATCAAAAAAATGTGTTCCCTAATTTAGCATGATATTCTAAGGGAGAATCTCCTACTGACACTTTGCATTTCGTTGATGAATTCAGCAGTATGTGTGCGTTTTTGTCCATCTTGTCCTTGTTTATCTTTTATCTGCGCATTTGCAAACATTTATTTTTACCCAATTACAGAATCACTACCCCTGCTGGTGTAGCAATGAGCGATCATGATTCATTCAATTTGAAATGGTTTGTTGCTTCCTCTACTTCTGCATCTATGCATAATCCATGTTAAGCGTGCGTTCTCTGGAGCATGACATTATATACAAACACATGGTCATTCAAGCTTATTTGCAATTCATCTTAAAGGAAAACGAGTTAATGGTCGGACCTGATTCCCATTGTAAAAATCAAAAAGAGGCCAATTTGCAGTGACATTACCTTCCTTATATTTACATTTGCTTCCCTGTTGTGTTGCTATGCCAGTGCTCAACACACACTAGAGATTCCCTAAGATCTCCACCTGACGCCTCCTAGTATATACTTTCCAGTGATTTGTGCAGGCTCATAGCATACTAACATGATGTATTATGGAATATCCAAGGGGGAGGGGATGCAGAAAAAGGCTGGAAGGGGGTGGAGACAGAGTGTTGTGTTAAAGATTTTAATAGACTTTGGGCTAGGGGAGGTGCTATGTAATCTCTCCAGCAGCCAATGGTGTAGCTGTTGACATCTCTTTCTCTCTCGGAGAGTGGGATAATTTGAGCAACTCTTCTGGCTAAATCAATGTGTCAGTGGCAGCTAGCTCATTACAAGCCACCGCTGCATTGCAATGAGGCGACAGGGGAATTTCTATTAGCAATGGAAAGCAAGATCTCTGTATTTCTCTCATTCTCGTAGTTTAAGTCCCTCCATAATTTTCACTTTGTGCCATTCTCTGTCTTCTTAGCCAATCAGTCAGTCTTCCCTTCCACTTAATCTCACCCTTGTTTTTGTTGTTGCCTGATACATCTCTGTTTTCTCCAACCTCCACTCCCATCCTCCCAGGGGACAAATGAAGGGATGGCTCTACTGTTGCATCATCCCTTCCCACCATAACAACAGCAGTTTGTGTGTGTTTGTGCAATGTTACCGATATGAGTGAGAGTTTTTCATAAAATAGCCACTTCCAAAAGAAAAGAGGCAAAATGAGAAACTCTCACAAACGCAAAGAAAGCTGTTCTTACCCTCTCTGAACACTCTTCAACTTTTCTGTAATTATTACTGATTGTACATGTTTACACGAGTGCATGTATGTGAGTGTGTGTGAAAAGAGTGCACATGTGCGTCACCGAGTAACACCCCACTGCTGCTGAATGGAAATGAAAGCTGTTCTGGAGAAATGCCAAGGCCCAGATTGCCTGCTTTCTCAGAGTCGCGGCTCACGTCACACACATTGCCGCGTTAAAACTGTGGATACACACGAGCATGAGCATGCAGAGCACCAAGAGCACTTCACTACATGTCCATTTCACCTGGCTTTTATACTGAGCAGAGTGGATCAGAGAGGGAGATGTCTTTCAAAGCCGAGGGAGAATGTGCTTGAATGGCAGAATTAAAAGAGATATAATTGGGGGGAAAAAAGTCCAAAAAGTGGGTTGACTGAAGACAGACCAGAAAAAAATAAATAAAAGTATAACTGGAAAGACAAGAGAGAGACAGACAAAAGAAAGGGAGTGCAAGAGAGGCAACAGAGTGCCAGGTCTATGTATTCCACCACCAGGGAAACAGAGAGACATCTGTTCCACAAGACTTTAGGGGGCTTTTACTCTGATGTCCGCTTGTCACCACGTACAGGACCGCAGGAGGAAACACACGCAGAGAGCCTGAGTGCATACAACACACAAGTATGTGCATGTGGCTGCGTACGCCCACACACACGAACATGCCTTATAACGTGCACGGTCACTTTTCCTTGTCCTTTCCTGATCTCAGTCTCTCCTCTTTTGTGTTATTTCCTGACCATCTTCCTCTCATCTGCAATGTTGACTTTTTATAGCCACCAGAGTTGCTTACTTCTTGAAATTTGTAATTAATTGTTAACTGATATATAGGTCTCAGTCAGAACACAACCTAACCTCAGACTAAACTGAAGAAGATCCAAGGACGAAAGCCTTTACAAACAAAATTTGACTTTTCTTGAACTATCGTATTAATCAATAAACCATTGTCTTCATTAGCTGTTTGCCGTTTTCAAAATGTCACCGTCCATTACGTGACACCTGAATGCAGCCCTTAACTGAATACAGCAGCGGTGAACTTTTAGAGACCTTTGATATTGTCTTGTTTATCTCCGAGGCCATCAGTGGGAAAAATACTGCAGTCATTAAAATGATAATGATACAGTCAGAGCAACTGACGACTTATTGATCAGGCACAACACCTCCCCCGTTTGTGACACCTCACACTGATGCACAGCATTCTGATGAGTAAGACCGTAGGTGTTTATATATAGTGTACACTGTCGATAACACACAAGCCCTGGCGCTCGAAACAGTCATCCAAGAACCACTCAAACACTGCAAGGTTTATTACCATTAAGCAATCAAATCACACATGCAGACAGTATCAATGCTGAAACATTAGTCATGTTCGCAGGGTTGATGGTGGCTTTTATATATCATGTTAATGCTCATGAAGCTGTCAGAGGAGCCTTGCAGACATAGGTGGTATAACTGACGTGCTTACTGCATGTTGTACATCACTGGACTGGGATGTGTGTTCTGGTATGAACGAGTGCATCAGACATCCATGATGCATGTTACACCTCAGTGATGGATGTATGCGAGGCGGTTTTGACATGCTACATCACCTGACAGTCAAAAGGCAGAAACATGGTCATGACTTAAGAGCCGTCCAACAGAAACTTCTCACTTATCCATCAAAGGTACAAGCTGCCCTCCATCAGGTTTGCTGGTCATGACAGAAAAACTCAACCAATTCCTGCATTATTATACTCGTCCTTCAGCGGCCCATCTCATTTTGAAGAGGCACGCTCTTCATGCATCTCCAAGCAGCCACTGCCAATCAAGATGTCAGGAGTGCTGATGGACAACCCTCTCAGCCACTGATGACAGATGGAAAGGTGTGAGAGAGGCGGGTTGAGTTCATGTCAAGGGCTCTACTAGTAGCCGGCTGGGTCAGCGGGGGGGTTGCTATGGTGTTGCTATGGAGACAAGATGGAGGGAGAAGTGCTTCATGATGGACACTGAAGGGTGGTCCACACCAGAGGTTAAAGAAAAAGGAAAAGAATAGTCTGTGTACTTGAACTTGCTTAAATGAACTCATATACACCAGCTCTATCCTACGTGGAATGGTGTGTTTGTAAGTGTATACTCCTATGTGTGAAGGTGCATGTGTGTAAGTTCATGACTTCTGCATTGCTGCAGTAATAGGATGTACACATAGCAGTCAGAGGTGAACATTCAAACGCACTATGTGGGGAGTTCAGGTCAAACACTAACAGCAGACAGTGCACACAAGACACACACAAACACACACACACACACACACACACACACACACACCACTATGCCTGGAGCTGATGATGTAAAAGCCTTATAACTCAGACTCAGTGCAGGATTCAAGTGCAGATAGGGACAGCTGGAAAGAAGAGAGAATCAAGAGAAAATGAGATTTCAGTCGAAGGAGTTGTAGATCCTTCTAGAAGTGGAAACAGGCTGTCTCATGTAAATTCACAAGTATATATTATACATATAGAGTAAAGCCTATGTGTGAAGGTGAGATATTCATTGAAAATATGCATTCAATACAATGCCATTATCAGAAAAATGTAAGGTATTGTGACCCTCAGGTGCAAACAAAAAAAAATATGCAAAAAAATATGCAAAAGCAGTGGTTAACACTGTCATCTCACGGCAGGAAGGCCCAGCTGGTGGGTGCCTTTCTGTGTGAGGATTGCACATTCTCCCTTCATGTAGGCTCTCCAGTGTCCAAAGACATGTAGTTAATAGGTTAATTGGTCAATTTCAATCACCCATAGGTGTGATTAGTTGTTAATCTGTACATGGTGAACTGGTGACACATCCTGGGTGTACCCCACCTTCACCCCTTGGTAGCTGGAATAGTCTCGTCACCCTCATGACCCCCACAAGGCCCCCAAAGTAGTTTATAAATGAATGAAGAGGATGATCCTTTTGAGAATAACTATGTGGATGAAACCACTTACTCCACCTTTAGCGATGCAGGGGTTCCCTTTCAGCTGCACTTTTGCCTCTTCCTATCACCTCCATTTTCCTCCCCCCACTTAATTCACACTCACTTCCTAAACATCCCCATATCTCTGCTAGAGAAATCGTTTACAGTTGACTTGTAACTTTGTTTGTATCTGATGCCATTCAACTACGCTGTCTCGTCCTCTCTCCACGGTTTCCTTTTCCCCTGCCTTTCGTTCCAATTGCTTTCAATCTCACCCCCATTCTGTCCAGCCCCTGTGATTTAACTGCAGAGGCACTGAAAAAAAGAATAACCAAAGCAGCTCATGAGAGACAACAAGAAAAGGGATGCAAGAGTAGAGTGTGATGGAAAAGATGAGACAGAAAACCAGGTATCTCTTTTTCATGTAGACGATAGCAATAAATACTGAACATTATTAAGAGCATGAACATAGATGTCAAATACACACACACCTGCTTCAGAAATTAATGGGTCTGAAAAGTCAGAGGGGTGCTGACACTTATGAGAAGATAATGCTGCTGTTGCTAGGAGAGAAAAGAGGGATGAGAGGAGGGGCAAAGAGAGGAGAAGAGGGGGAAGATGAAGAGAAGGGCAAAAAGACTTGACGGAGACATTGTTGGACAGAGAGCAATGGGAATAGGGGTGAGGAGGATCGTGGAACAGAGGACGACGACATAGTGGAACCCCCTCCTTCTGTAATGTTAGTGATTTCACATGCCATCACCTCACTGCAGATCCCCGCTCCACTCCATCACACACCACACACACTCACACGCCACTACAGCCATAGCCTTAGTCAATGAGGGGGAACAAGTGAGAAACAGGAAAAGACGAAGCATACAGAACATCAGAGGTGAGGAACGAAGCTGTATGGGGTGGCAAAATGAGAATCTGAATATGGCATATAAAAAAGGCAAATGAGAGTCGTCTGAAATGTAAGAGATATGTGAGAATGCTGAGAATAAACTAGGCGTGCTTTCACATCCACCTTGTTTGATCTGGACTTTCTAGACTTTTCAGTTAAAGCTAAACCAAATTTGCAGGTGTGAAACCTCCTCTGGATCTCCACATGGACAACCAGTCTTTGGTCTTACTAGAGGTAGACATGGGCTAGATCGAATGAAACCATGTCTCAATTCATTTACAGCAGACCTGGACAGTCCACTGTGTAGCCCCCAGGTCAACCAGCAGTTGGTCAACACAAGTAAGAGCACATTATGCATGTAATACAAACACACCAGCGACGTTTTTCAACTCATGAACTTCCGAAGGTTATGAGAGACTGATTCTGTTTTATTCTCAAAGATGTCACCTTTTCTTAAATAGAATGATACAGAATGTAGAGTAAAGCCTTGAACTGAGGTAAAGCCTTGTACTGAGTTTGAGCAGTGGATGGACTGTTGGAGATTACATTACCATTTCGCCATTACAAGATTAAACGTGGATAGTTCCTTTCACATTGACATTTACCTGTCGGCTGCTCTTCACATATTTGCATCAGACCTTTAACCTGATTCCAGTGCACTTACTCAAGCCCAACAAAAATGAGATTTCACTCAATGAACGAGAAACAAGAACTACAAACATAAATGCGGTATTAGATGACAATATATGATGACAGTATAGGGTAGGTCTGTCTTGCAAAGTTGTTAAGGCTGTTCCCAAAATTGCAGCATGAAAGCAAATCTAACCAGACCAAATATACACAATGTAATAAGCAGATAAACTTAGGATCAGACTTTTATTGTGTAAAATGCCCCGAGGTGGAGAAGTGCCATCTAATATTGCTGTGACGATGCGTTTTATCAATACACAAAAAAGAAACCATGTGACGCCTTGTTTGAAGCTCAACAAGAAGCTCAGTATCACTATTACATCGCCACAGAAGAACAGCTATTACACCAAAATCCTGAAACTCAACTACCCATCAGTCAGACTGACTAACTTGATTATCCACATGCCGGTTAGTAACTAGTTACATGGTGCATCAGCCATTGTGACCATCAATGCTGGGATGGTTTACCGTACAAGTGGGTTCTACATCTACACAGACTCCATTCATTTGACAATATGATTTTCAGCATTTTTTGGATCGTTTAACTTGAATTTGCATCATCTACTAATCAAACCATACTTTGCTCAAACAATTGAATTTTCCAGGTGTGACGACGCAACTATGCCAAGATGGTCATTCATCATGAAGTTGGTCTTTGAACCAGACCAACTTGAAATAATAAAATATTTCACTTCCAAAATCATAAAAGAACTATACTATGACAGTGTAAATATAGTTTAACAGCAGTGAAAATACTGTCAACATCAAGTTACTCAGTGAAGGAAAATGAAGAAGGAAATGTAACAATTTAATAAGGCAAAGTTTAAAAAGTAATTAAAATAGTTATGTTATTCAATACCCTTCACAAAAGCAAGAAAAAAAAATATGTGTGAATTAAGTGTGGTGTATTAAGAATTCTCATGGAAGCTAAAGATTGTTGTGTAATAGCTGCTGTGATTAACCATTTAAATGCTCTAACTAGAAGAACATTAAACTATTGTACTCAAACTTTGTCCTTCCACTTTACATTACAGGGATGCAACATTGCTTCTTTAAGCTATTCCATAGCTAGAGATCTTTAAACTCACCACTCAAAAAAAAATCAAAATGACTCCAGTATAGCCTCTATTGCGACTATCATCTACAAATTGCTGAAAAGTTTTGATACTTGCACACTTTTTGGTTTCATTATTGTGAGAGGTACTCTAGTTTTAAGAGAAAAGTTACTGGTTCTAAGATTGATTATTATAAGATTGAAAAACCACTTGGAAAGCAATGTAATAACCCAATGAGTTGGGGGTGTCCTGCCTGCATGAACCACGTACAGTTTGACGTCTTACTCGAATTCTGTTTAAAAGCATCAGTTCAGGCAGATAAAATGCACAGTGCGGTTGGTTTCTTACCTGGTAGATGGGTAGAAGCAGGTCATTGAGATGCAGTGTGATTCCATTCAACAGAGGCCAGACAGAGCCAAGAATGGTGCAATAGGGGATAAAGAAAAGAGAAAGAGAACCAAGGTTAGTGACAAGAATCTGTGGGAGAAAATAAGGATAAAAAAAATCGGAATTGGAAATGCCTTGAGAGTAGTCAGGCATTTCTTTATCCTGAAATAATGAACAAACAGATTCCCATCAATACACAAATGACGGGATGGTGATCAAGGAGGCATACGTGTCAGTCTCGAGTACAGAGTAAACTGGGTTTAGGAGGATTTGCACTGCATTACATCCCTGCCAATCACTGGACTTTACTCTCAGCAGTGGAAGGCCTCATCCCCTCTCAATGTGTCTCCACTTTCTCCCCAATCCCAGCTCTGACAGTCCCTCATCCCCTACAAAGCACCCCTCTTTTCAGCACACAAACACTGACGCACACACGCGCTCATGCTCCGACTGACTTCCAAAATAAAACCCGGCTGTTTACCAAGCCAGAGAATCCCGAACGGAATCACATTTTGCCTTTCAAAGGGTGTTTGAAGTTCCCACACAGATGTTGCTGTCTTATTTTTTTATTTTTATTTCATGTAAGAGAATTTCCCCTTGCTCTTTTTCCCCCACCTCGCGCAGCACAGTGTGACACACTTCACTTTCCCTCAACCCCCGCCCCCCCGTTCCTCCATCTATGTCCCCATGATCACAGGGAGAAAGTTTTATCCGGTAGAAGAGCATCTTTTGAAAAGTTGTTGGGGTAGTCTCAGTGGAGGGTAGAGAAAAGGAAATCTGACGTTGAACCTGAAAGGCAGATGTTTAGTTAGCATGCTCACCTCTGTATGTGTGTGAGCATGTATACATGACTAGAATAGATTAAAATCCACCATGAGATCAAGTCAAACCTTTAACAGGATTGTGACAGGTGAGAAATAAATATTTCCCAGACAACTATGACTTTGCAAAAAATGTAAACATGAGTCTCTTGGCAAATGTGTCACATCAGACTGAAACAGTACTGGGAACATTACTTTTGAAATATAGGGTACAGAATACATATTACCAGTAACTATCTTCCAAAAAAAATTTTAACATAATGTATATGTTACTATTGTAACTTGATATGTCTATTTTTCTAACAAATGTTTTAAAATGGACAAAAACAGTGATGAGTCCAGAAAACATGCATTTAAAACCATTGAAAGCCTCACAGGAGTTCTCAACACTGATTACAATCATAATGTTTATTAAAAGTTCTTCAGTATATCTCAAATTAACACTGGGATGGCATGGTTTTAAACCACCAAAACTAATCAAAGTATGCAGTATGCAGATAAAAATTACACTAAAAGTCTGAGCACATACTCCCACATTTGTCTCAATGGGTTTAACTGACTTGTGTTGTGCATTCCTTGATGGAAAAAGATTCAAAGCAAAAGATGAAAGTTTTACACTACATATACATTTGTCACAGTAACTGTAATGGATTATATGTGTAATAATTTTATAATTTGATCACAAAATTAACATGCCTACTAGTTTCAAGGCACTCTGTAGAGGATGCTTAGGACACACATTTGGAGAATAATTCAAAATTTCAGCTTTGTTGGCTTTTATTCATTTATTTATTTGTTTAACAGTACAGCTGGGTGATCCCATGATCGTGAATTGTGATCTGAATTTGTTATATGATCTACTTTTTAAAGGGTTTGCACAGATTGTGACATTAAAAAATAACAGCGCTGTCAAAACTCTCCTACTCAGTTAATGTTCACTTTACATGGGCCATTTTTATCAATGTAATTAAAGTACTTTTCAGAGAGTTGCACTAACCTGTGGCTTTGTAACATTACTGTCACTAGCAGAGGTCGCTAGGCTACCGAGTTTAGTTTAGTGTTGCATTAACTTCATTAACTTCTCTGCACTACTGTTTGGTTTCAGTCTGCTTTAACTTTAAAATTAAAAAGTTTCTGTAATAATGTTATTTTGCCGGTGCTGAAGAAATGATGATGAAAAATCGCCATGAGTTCATCAGCTGCGCGTCTACCTTCTAAACTCTGACATGCAGTGAGTCTGTTTTACACAGATACTTCAGCTATGCTAATGTGAACACGTTATTGATTTATTGTACAACTCTCATGGGGTAAAATAGGCTGCCAAAGTCTAGGTCATTATTGAAACCACTGCAGCTGTATGAACACATAAAAATGTGGATTTGCTTGTTTACTTCATGTAGATATTGTCAAAACATTGTAACAATTTTGGTGCAAAATTATGCAAAAATGTTCCTACTCAGATAACAACACAGACTAAGCCCTGAGAGAACTTGAGGAAAACTTAGTTTAGTTGCAACTTGCCCGTATTTTATAAGAGGTGAGAAAATTGTGATGCAGTTCAATCGTGATTTTACCTCAAACGATCGTAAAATGATCTTTTGGCCGGATCAGCCAGCCCTACATTACAGTGGAGGCCAGTCATGCCGACATTAAATAACACTGATTACATACACCTATCTCATATTTCATAGAAGCAGGTTCGGCTGTATAATCTAGACTGGGGGGCAATGAGAGCGACTGTGTCAGGAGGTTTACGACCTGAACAACCATCGGCCTCTTGAGCTGCGGTGCTCTGGACTCCTCCGTCCACTCATAGGTTAATCGCGTAGCGTGACACCGTTAAATTCAACACCCCCCCTCCCCCTTTCTTTTCTTTTTTACAACCTTTCCTATCTGTCCCCAAGGGGAGGCTGGAGAAGAGCTCTGCAAGTATGAGAAAGAAACATAAAGGAGATGAGGGAGAGCTTTAACGTGAACGGCAGGAAAGCGAAGGAGAGAAATGTTGAAGGGAGATGATTACCAAAAGAATGAGCAAAAGTAGCAGAGGAGGAAAAAAAAAGAAGAAAAGAATAAAAACCTCCCTAGCAGAGAGAATGGAGAGTCATTCATCCCCACCCGACAAGAACGATTTGTGTTATGATTTTGAGTAAAATGAGGCCAGCTTTGATTATGCCTTTCTTCTCTATTAAAATGGAGCTCTGCATCACACATATATAATATTCTGTGCCGGAACGTGGGCTGCTGTACAGCGCGGTGAAGAACAAAGGCTGTGTTTGAAAGCTTCCTACAGGAGCTAATTGCAATATTAGTGGTCCTGGCCAGGGGAAGAAGAGGAGAACAACACCACTACTAATTAAAAGAAGAGAGGAATTCTCTGGTTGAACAGCAGGGAAGAGAAAGAAGAAAAATAGAAAAATTAATAGAAGCGAAATGGAGAAAGCGACGAGGTAGGAAAGGACTGAAAAGACACACAGAGAGACAGTGAAGCAGTAGGTGGAATGGTAGCAGCATCTATGTACTGCATGCTGAGTGACTGTGCCTGTGTGTGTGTGTGTGTGTGTGTGTGTGTGTGTGTGTGTGTTAGGGTATAATCTAAATGAGTCTTGTATCTTTAGAGATTAATCCAGCACTAGCTTCAGACGTCACCCTCTAATCCATCAGAGTAAAACAAGCTGCGCTCTGCAACTGGCCCCTGAACGCAACCATCCACTAACTGAGGATCTAATGATAAAGGACAGTTCAGTCAGGTACGGGTTATAAAGCACAGTTCTTTATGATCCATACTGGTGTAAAGCAGGGTGGTTTAATGGTATGACTACCACTGAATTCAAGCTGCTGGTTGTTGGAGCCATATTGTGAGGCAATATACCCTCATTAAGATATTTAAAGGGGCTATATGTAGTATTTCTACATTAAAACACTAAAAACTGACCTAAAACTATCATTAGAGAATATAGAGCTCTGAAGTTGCATTAAAAATAATGCACTGGATTGTAAAGATATGAACCGACTATACATACTGAGGGTCTGATGAATTTGTTTGACTGCTAGAGGCAGTAGTGAGTCACTGCTGGGATCCCATGGTGAGGAAAACTAACACCATGGAGCTTCTGACCAAAGTATCAGAAAGTGACAAGACAGCATGAGAACCACTAAGAAAAAAAACTTTTAAAGTGATAAAAGTTAAAAGCACTGTTGTGGTATTCACCACTGGACACAGCTTTAAATAAAAAGAATGGAGTTTGATGCTGAAATCACAGTGTTTCTTCTACATGGGTGACTTTGATTTTGAGGCTTAGAGGTATAAAGGTGTTATTTGATGCTACTGTCTTTGCTGTGTCCATGGTTCAGACCAAACTGTGACAGTTCTGACCTTGTTTGGACGATTCCAAACAGATCTTTAGTGCAGCTACTGACTACACAAACCATACAGAAAATGGAGGTGATTTGTGGGTTTCTGTCTAAAAACAGAGCTAGGCTAACAAGGAAATAATGTAAACTATCAGCTGTCATGCTGACTGTTATAATAAGCAGCTATGAATTTTTGTTTGAAGAAGAAAACTCAATGATACCATAATACAGATGTGTGTAAACAATAAGTTTTATACATTATTCATTAGGTGACACTGTCTATGAATACATAGCGTTGAATAGTTGGTGGCTTTGGTAGCCCTAAGCGTGCTCTAATACACAACTTCCTTCTACTGTTGAGCATTTGTAATATAACACTACATACAACCCCTTTAAAGAAAGACTATTGTCACTTAAAAAAAATATACCTGTCTTGTAATTACTGTTAATGTTGATATTAACAGTAATCAGTCACCTGTGGTAGGAGGAAGAAGTTCAAGTTTGTTGGAAAACAGATGTGACAGAATTAGTGGGCACCAATAAGGTCATGTTTTTTGCATGAAACGGAAAATTAATAGGAAAATTAACACCAAGCAATGGCATCTGCTGTGTTGGGATTATCAAAGAACACGATGGTAAGTGTGACTCAGAGCAAAGCCCCATGAGGGGAAGTTAAAGGGGAAAAAAATGTTTCCGTGAGAAAATTATACGACAATAAAAGCTTTAATAGTTAAATTGTGTTCTACCATCAAAACATACACATATATTTAGAAATAGCATGCAGTGAAGTGGTTTTAGCTACATAAATGTGCCTTGTTTCAATCATTATTCAAGCGTTATATCTACTTTAAACAACAGGAATCAGAAGAACCATGAGTGAACCAGCTCAAACTATCTGTTCCTTCTTGTCTCTCTCTCTCTATTAAAACTGTACTCGGCCACCCAAGAGACTAAAATACAGCCTTTTTGAGAATCCAAAACTTTAGTCAGCCTGAATTCTTAAAACGCTCATCCCATCCTCTGTTTCCTCTTGTGTAAATTCTTTTCTTTCTGTCTTCTCTGCCTCTCGTCCTCGCCTCCCCTCTCCTCTGATCACCTTCAATTGCTTCATCTCCCCGACTCACCCTGGCCATCTGATCGCCCTCCGTGCCTCTGAGCCGTGTTGCGTGTTGTTGCATGTTGACATGAGGAGGTCAGAGACTGGCACTTGTCTAGTCTATGAACTCAGACATGCTGTTCACGGAGACCTGACCAAAAGCTCTCACATCCACACACACACACACACAGTGTGCAGCGCTAACGGTATTTAACACATGTTGTGCCATTTTACATTTAAATCAACATTATCTCGGCACACAGACAAGAAAGAAAGAAAAAAATCAATATTACACGACACTGAGAAAACGTGTGTTGAAAACATCATTTAACCCTTTGTAGACTATTGTAGCAAATTTGCCTCAATATTCCACTGTTTTTGTAATGAGGTGCTGCTAAACACTCTTTATTAATGTACATATGTTACCTGTTTTTTTGTTTTTTTTTATCCCCAACGTTCATGGATCAGATTCAACAGCCTGTTTCGGTAACAGTGTTATCAATTTCATGACATTCCACAGATTTTGATAATTTTTGTTTTGTTTGGATTAATAACGGAAGGAGCTAATCAATAGGAGTGTCAATAAAACAATCTACATACCTGAGACTGGAAAATTTGTTTAATATTCTGCCAATTAGGCCTAATGTCACTAATTTGCATCATAGCTTTTGTATGAATTATATTCAAATTAACAATCTCCACATAATTGAGCTGCTTGACAGCAACAACACAAATAATAACACTTTTTTATAACTAAATAAATTTAGGCAGTAAGGGTTAAAACTAATGATGTAAAAAAAAAAGGAAAATAAATGAGGGGGAAAAAAGGAAAAGAATGCAAAATACAGATGAGTACTTCTTATTTTCTCAGTTTTTCAGAGTCTTCAGCGTCTCACCAGATGTGCTGGTGTGCTGGTACACAAAGAAAGATAATAACTGCGTTTATGTGTCTAGCGCCACCTGAGATGAAGCACCTGATCTGAATCACAAGTGTCTGATTGGTCCAGACTGGGGCTCAGGTGCATCCCACTGAACTGCACAGAACACTGCAGGGATCCGGGATTCCCTGCTCTGCCAAAACGCACACATCTGCACACATGCGCACGGACACACAAGCAACTTCATACTAGAAACGGGCGCATGCAGGAGCGGCGTATAAATCACCTCCAGACGAAGAAACAACCGCACAAACAGACATACATTTCCACTCGGCTTGTGTCCCCGCTCGCTGTGCAGTACCGTGTGGCACACATACACACAACACGTTGCAGACACAGCTGTATTTCCATGGTACACTTCTTTAGTCTGCATTTACTGTGCTGAATGAATTAGCCGATTTATATTATTATATATGTTATAAGCAAAACTTTCAAGCCTTTGCTTTTCACAGAGGATCTTTTGCTCTGGAAAGAAACAACTTAAACAACTTTGGCTTTATATAAACACCTTTTATACAATTTATAGGTTATACATTATTAACCTTTAACTATAAGAAATCAAAGTTATGAGTCAGTGGCAACAATGGCACTCCTTAACATTTCCTCAGACTATTTCGTACTTGAACAGCAGGTGAAGTACGTGCATTAAACCTGCCGTGCTTGGTAGTTTTTAGCATCATTAAGCAAGCATTCCATAATGACCTTTCAGCTTATTGTAATTCAAGTGGTCTGAGAGGTAATTAGACTTGAGACTTCTCCATCTACTTCTTGCCTGTGTTACAAAATCTTCCCTGTAAAACCCAGGTTTTTGCAAATCACAGGCATTTTTAGGCAGATAGGATACTTAGATATACAATTGAAAGATGGAACATTGATACTGATTAACAATCACATTTTGTCAGATGAAACTCGGATTTGGATTCTACTGCTCTATTTATTGTCTTGACGGCATGCGTTAACTTTTCCATAACCGCATGAAACAACATCAGACCATTTGTACTTATATTTAGTCCTTTGGCTTGGACC
>JAPQRQ010000023.1:7510491-7535512 GCA_037367365.1 Apogon talboti
GAGAGGAGAGGAGAGGAGAGGAGAGGAGAGGAGAGGAGAGGAGAGGAGAGGAGAGGAGAGGAGAGGAGAGGAGTTGGAGTTTGCACTTCTAAAACAACATATCCTTCAAAGAGAATGGGAAACTGTGGAGATTAGAGGATATTTAGAGGCCATTTTAACTTGGTGTACACGTTCTGCAAGTGTGGATTACGCTATGGGCAGAAGTGGTGCAAGAGGAGGAAGCAAAAAGCTCTACTAATGGGGTACCCAGAGATTCAGAAAAAGAGATAAGTAGAGAGAGAGAGCATGTAAGGATAGGGGGAAAAAAATTCCTTTCCATCAATTATTAAATGTTGGAAGAAAGTTTCATACAATGAGGAATGCAAATACAATCTCAGACCACATTGGACTTAATTAATTACTCCCATTTTCTTCTGTAGTCAGTGCTTTGCCACTGCCATAATAACATCTGAAGGAATCTGCCTTTATGGCCTGGAGAGAGAAAAATAAACAGGAGCAGAGCACCCAAGCCAAATGTGACAAAATAGATCAGACCAATTCCAAAGTCTCTCTGGCTCTGCTGTCACAACAAACGCTACAGCCAGGACACCATCACTATGTTTTCTTTTGCCGCTTCTCCTGCCTGCTGTTGTCACCAAAGTGGGACTAAAATGAAAAAGGACACAGAACAACAAACAAATGAACTGCTGAGATACATGATTTGATCCTGGATTCCTCTAAAAATTCCTCACCTGTTGCAGCACCTCATCTGTGACTGCAGTGTGAGAAAGATGGGGAAAAGCAGAATCGGAAGCAAGCGGTAAGGCTTGTAAAATTCAAATAAAAGCACACCTATAAATGAGGTCTGCAAAGGAGTGGCAGGTTTTTAAACAGGCGGTAAAGCCTAAACCCATGGCTAAAAATATAACACCCATTTCTGCACCGGGAGATAAATAACTAACCCATCTAACTGTTCTCCTACTTTACCCCATGGAGTGCAACATGTGCCACTCAACCGGGGGAAATGGGGTCGAGCACTATCTGCACAATACCTCTGTGCTGTTTCAGAGAGCTACAAAAGACAGCGAACAAGATCAGAGAAAGCACAAAATAAATAGCTAAAGGGGGGGGAATAAAATCCGAAACTGAAAGCTGCAAAGCATTGACATCTGCTTAAGCACACAACATGGAATAAAACTGATTAGAGCCCAGTGTGAAGTCTGAAATGAATCCGTAGGCCTCAGGGTGGGTGAAGGATTTGTTCTCACCTCCGTGTTGGTGAGGTTAAGTAGTAGCATGGAGTGTGAGGGGGTGATGCCTGTCTATTGGGGCTGCATGAGGATGGAAGTCCGTCTCAAACTCAGATGGCATATTTTCACATGCGGGAGCAGCTATAGGTAATTTACTGCACAAGCGAACCAAACGGGTGTGTGTTTTTGTGTGTGGGAGAAAGCACAAAGCAACAGAGGGTAGATGACAATGTCCCTCATCAGACCCTTTGCAGTGTGCGAGGGCTGCTTAATGCAGTCACTGGCAGTCATTGTGGAAGCGCACTCCATCTCTCGCTTTTCACTCTCCACCCCTCCGTTCCTCCAATCCCTTGTTCCTGCCATCATTACCGTCGCCACCAGATAGCAATGATGCAGGGAAAGCCGTGGAGTGGTCTCTACGTCCCACACCCGCTACCGGAGGGAAGGCAAGACAGACAGGCGGACAGACAGTGAGCGAGGATGCTGAGGAGAGAAAATCACCATGCAGAGAGAAGAGGGACTGGCTGTTAGCGCTGAGTGCCGAGAAAGAGGGAGCAGCAGAGATGAGTGAAGAGAAGGAGATAGAGGGGAGGGAAAGAGGAATAAATGGAAGGGAGAGAGAGAGAGAGAGAGAGAGAGAGAGAGAGAGAGAGAGTCGTTATGGGACTGATGTGTAATAAACTGCATGAAGGAGCCATCAGGGAAGCATTATTTTCTAGCTCAACAGACAGCATCTCCACGAAGAACTGCCGTTAGACACAAGACACACGTACATAGACACACACGTACAACTCTGAACTCTATGTGACTCATAACCTTATTCATATTTATAAGTATTCAAATACTAGCAGCCTGAACTGACAAACAAAAATTTGGCGAATTCTTCCATTGTGCCAGCCGGGTTGGTTAATGATGGCTGTGTTGCAGACAGATAGAGGGGATTGCAGGTGATACCGTATGTAGCAAAGCATTTAGAATTTTCCCTTCTCTCCCTTTTACATAGTATAAAATTACCTGATGAGAAATCTCCATTATATTCCAGCTTTTCTATTGAAAACTTGAATGGATTACATTAAAATAAATGTATTAGCAACTTTTATGTGCGAGAACAAAACAAGAATAACCAATAAATGAACACCACAGTAACACTTATTTAAATAAATCCATGTCTATAACATTACATGTTGTAGGAGGAATATACTTACATAATTCTATCCCTTTTATCTAATCCCACATCACTGCAATAATGACCTTTCTTTATTTCATATTTATACATACACTGCTATCCCGACAAAAACATCTCTCCTTCTTTATCCTTGTACCTCTAAAAACCAACTTTTGATGTACATCTAATGCTTTATAAGACCACTTTACTTGAACATGTAAAGCGATCCATAAAAATACATGCTCATCAAAGACGTACAAACACAACCATTTTGGTTTTTTTAATTAAATTCTCTTTTTAAGTTGTAAGCACTTGTTCTTTCAGAGAACATTTTCGATATGTTTCCAGGGAGTAAATTATTTCTTACTTCGTACTTTAATTCTACATTTCATCAGTACTGACAGTTTTTTTTTCAGGTTTATGTCACATTTTGTTGTATGCTTTTACTTTACAAGCTCCCAGTGGATATAACATGAATCTAATCTACCCTATGATCAACAAGAACAAGTGGTCCTATAAAGCATTTTAGAGCATTCTGGGGGGCTGTTGAATTGCTAGTAATGTCGTTATTAGAAACATTTGTAAGGCCATTGGAAGAACACTAGCACCACAACATATTATTTTGCCACTATATCAACATGTAAACGGTAGGTCTTTTCTCTAAATCAAAATGTCGTATCTCATCTTCCACGTATCCATTTGTGCTTTCTCTCCCTGTCTCGCTCACATATTCTCCCTCCCTATGGACAACCCATTAAATATCAGCGGGGCTTTCGAGCAGTCAGAAAAAGGAAAAAAAAAAAAAATCAATGGGTCCAACGTACCCTTAAACACCAGTGATTTTCAGATCCACTTAAAGAGCAGGAGTTTGGAGGAGATTTCCCCGATTATTTAGGCACAGTGAGATTCAACTCATGAATAAAACGCAAAGGAAGCTGATGGTGAAAAGTGGCTTGCAGCTCACAAAGAGGAAAGTAAGGATGGAGGGAGAGATGACAGGAGGAAAGGAGAAAAAAGTAAAGACAGATTCGGAACTGCATGAGAAACAGAAAAGAGGAGGCAACATTTTTGGAAGGGCTCCTCGCTTCTGTCACTACCCCTTCTCTTCTCCCACTTTCCTCAGTGTTCTCCTCCTCCCAGCCTATTTTTCGGAGATTACAGCACAATGCATCTGCCAGTGGAGACAGCAGCAACACGTTGCTATGACCCAAATACAGCACTGTGGTGTGATGATTGGCTAAGAGAAGGAGCAGGGGTGGGGGGGGTGGGGGGTCTAGTGCAGCACATCCTCAGCCGCACCTTTAAAATTCAAACATTTATATAAGCAAAAAAAAAAAATGGACCAGATTCCCCTTTCATCCTTCCCCCATCTCTCCTGTCACTCGATCCTCCCACTTTCTCCATTTCCTTATCGTTACCCCTCCATCTCCTAACGTCCCTGCTACCATGTTTTCCTCCTCCTACGTCTCCGCGTTGGGCTCCCACAGATCACACGGGGAGAGAGAGAGAGACGAAAATTTGAAATAAAAAAATAAAGCATGAAAGGAGGACGGAGGGAGAAAGCAAAGCAAAGTCATCCATTCTTAATCAAAGAAGTGGCATAAAATTCAGCGTTACTGCATGACAATCCTGCAAACACTTGCCCTCATTTACCACTCCAAATTTAGCCGCAACTTGGAATTCTTGCTGTCTCTCATTATACCACAGCACGGCGCCTCCGTTGTCACCTTGTAAGCTAACTTCCCAGTTCCTCTTTGCTGTGGTGGTATTTAAGCTGCAGATGAACCAAGCCCTCAGGGGACTGATGTCCATAAATGTCAAAGTTTCCAAAGAACGAACCGACTCCTTATCCACTGTCTAGGAAGGAAAATCCACTTGTGTCTGTATGTTACTCACATGTGTTCCCATGAACGCACTGTGTGAAAATATTCCCCAGACATTTGAGTGACTATATGACAGACTTCTAAATGCCTTCTTCACATCCAACTGCAATGAGAAAGTTCTAATCAAGTCAGGGCAAGATATCCGGACAGTTTTACCACCACATAGTCTAACTGGGTAAAGAAACAATGTCTGAGTTTCTTGCTCTCAAGTGCTGATTAACAGCCCAAAATACTGATTCAACTTAAATGAGGCTCATGAAATGCTTTTACAATTTACTGGTGGGTATGCTTTGAGAAGTCCATTGACGTAAAGAGAGTCATGCATTTTACATTTCCTGCAGCAATACAATACAGCAATGCAAGTTTGTTTGAAAGAAAGTGAAGAGCTGGCTAGTTAGAATGAGCAGCACACGCTATAGAGAGTGGATAAAAAAAGAAAGTTCAACTTTGAAAAAAGAAAAGAAAAGATGAAAGTTCACAAAGATCCATTCATCAATCATTCAACACTTCAGCAATTCAAGGGCCCGTGAAACCAATGCAAACCTATGGCACTGCATCATTTCAAAATGCATTCTTATATGCCTGAATATGAACCAATACCAGTCCATCCTTTTGCTCACGAATCAGAAGGATTCTCTACCGGGTCATTTTCTTTGTCTGTCAAATCTCTGCTGACTGCATATCATCATGTAGATGCAAGCAGCCTCTATGACAGCCAACCTGCTGATGTCTTCTGGGATGCAGAGACAGGCCAGAGCTTCTTTCCATTGTCACAGAACAAAGGGGGAGAGGACAACACTACTGAGGAGGCGGACCGGTGGCACCCCCCCGGGGGGTCAGGAATGCATTTCTAGTTGAACACACTGTTGTTTATATAAGGTTGTTTTTATGACTGAATTTGCGGCACAAAGAAATGCAAAGTCACCAAATCAATAAGTCACATTCACAGAAGTAAAAATGACAAAAACATGAAACACACACACAAAACTAGCATAAATATAAGCTAGGGAAGGAGTTTAATCCCAGCAGCCATAGCCACTTTAAACAGTAGACCCTGCTGACATTCTCCTCATCCTCATAATTGTCACCATGCCCACCACAACTAAGTGTATTTGTGATATGTCCGCCTCCTCTTTATGTCTTTCTTTACTATTTGATGCTGATGTGTGTGTTTGTGTGACAATTGCACGTACAGTCAAGTGGAAACAAATCTCCCATCTGGGACAAATAAAAGTCTGGAATGACGCTACACTTTAAATCCCTTCTGCATAGTCTGAGGTCAAAGTTGCCACAATGAGGCTGCAGGGATCTGCATGCACACACACACTCACACACTATTTATAGAGCTCCGTTTCCCTGGCTTGCTCACTCTTTCAATCTTTCATTTTTTTTTAACCATCATCCAACCATTTCTTCCCACGTGCTCTAAAAGCTTTTCTTCCTCTGAGCAATCAAATGACAAACACTTTCAAAGTACTGCAATGTGATCACAAGGACACCTTGTTTTCTGTTTCCCCCTCCTCTCTTCTATCCCCAGCCCCCTCTACACTTTGCCTCTCCCAAGGGAAGCAAATGAGGCCAAATTTTCTCTTTTCTCTTATGCAACTTAATCAGAGCAGTGACGCTGGTAGCTGCTTATAGAGCAGGAGGAAATTCATAACAAGGAGCAGCTTCTTACACACAGAATCCTCCTTTCATATTGCCATTCATTCTGACTCACAGTACGTTTGGTACTGTTACGTCGAAGTGAGCCAGGCCAGCATACAAATGTGAATAAGAATGAGTTCAAATCTACAAGCAGCACACATCTACACATTATCGACTGTCTGGCGTGCTGGCACCTTATCGTAGCCTCGCATTATAGACCACAACACAACAAATCTCTCCCTCACACATCAGCCGTTTCCCCGCAGCTACTGTGTGAAGGTTTCCACAATAAAAATTCAACAAGTGTTCAATATGCATTAAATCTGTTGTACATATACAGCAATGCCACTCTGAGGAATGGACAAGGCTATTATTTTATTTATGGTAAAGATGAAAGAGATGAGAAGTGCTGGATGCTCTTTGACAGACTGCAGTAATATTCAAGATACGAGGTAGCAGAGTAAGAATGCTTAAAAATGCTCAAAATTGTAGGCCAGTGACATGTAAAAAAAACAAAAACAAAAAAAAAGAACAACAATCAGTGCATCAAGTAAAAATGACTTTCATTTATCACTTTGTCTTGATCTCTCTGAATTGCAGGTATTTATATAAATATATGACATTGGTGTAAAATAAATGTGTCAGAAATTCACAGGTTTTGAAGTTGTGTCTTGGTTTTGTCCAACCAATGCAACCAAGCAAAAAATTGAA
Source organism: Apogon talboti (assembly GCA_037367365.1). Classification (NCBI taxonomy): domain Eukaryota; kingdom Metazoa; phylum Chordata; class Actinopteri; order Kurtiformes; family Apogonidae; genus Apogon; species Apogon talboti. The sequence goes on from JAPQRQ010000023.1 coordinate 7,517,127, forward strand.
AATAGTGAAATTTACAATATATTCATAGAATGAAGAACAGAGGCAGAAAATATTGAACCCAGCAAACATTAGCTTTATTTGCATGACAAAATCCTCAATAATCCTGTGTGAAATAAATTGTCTTAATGTTCACTTTGGGACTGGAGGAGTGTAAGATCAATCGTTCCAACTTGTGACGCCTCAGTTAGATGTGGCATGGGACTAACGATCTGTACAGTTCAGATTCCTTTAATTTAATTGTACAATGACATTCTGGTTAGTTCCTGTATGGCATTTTATTTGGTGAATCCCATTTTATTTAAGATCAAACATGCCATCCATTCTGTCCAATTGATCATCCTGTAGATTTTATTTACAGGTCAAGTTATTAATCAATATACCAATCCTGCATGGGTGGTCATACACTGTCCCTGATACAGAACACAGCAGCGACTTGGCTCAAACTTACATCAGTAGCTTGAGGGCGTGCCTCAGGCACACAGCATACAGCTACTTCTCATTCACTAACACTACCCAGTTACTATATGTGTGTTTGTGCATCTTCCTGTGTTTATATCTTTATGTTTTTGTGTTTGTGTTTGTACACAAATATGTTATTTTTTATGGGTATACAAATGCAGTCATATGTGTTTGTTTAAGTTGTCATGTAAGTGTGTTTCTGTGCATGTGTTACTCCGCCTGGAGCGATTTGTGAAGTTATAGAGCTATGACCAAAATTTGCAAACATCAAGGGGGAGAATTAGTTAGGATAATGAGACTTAGCTCATAAAGGCAGCAAGAGATGTGCAGAAATGTACGTAGATCTGTGCACACCCAGAGTTGTCTGATAACAACCATGCAGAAATGGTTTGCACATGAATGTGCAAAAGGGAGAGGTGAAGTGACAAAAAAAGACAAACGAGATGTAAAGACAGAGTGGAGGGAAAACAGGCAGAAGTGGAAAAGTAGACAAAACACCAGAAAAAGCAACAAAAAAAGAAAACAAGACACAAATTGGATGTGAAAGCATTCTAAAACATGGCCAATTTTTTCCTCTTTGGTCTGTTTTTTGGAGAAAATAAAGCTCACTTTTTCCCTGTGCATGGCAAGACCAAATCAATAGCACTCCCAGTGCACACCTATTATTTTTCAAAGGCTCCTGTGAGGAGGGAAAAAAGGCAAAAAAGGGAGGAAAGGGAGGAGAAAGGAGGTAGAAAGGAGGAGGGTATTTGAGGATGAATGCGACTTCTGCTACACAGAGGAAGACACACCAGTTTGGTAAAATGAGTTTGACAGGTAAGAGGAGTCTCCGAGACAAAAGCTGTTCCTACAAAGAAAATCAAACAGGCTGAAAAACAGAACATTTAGGATTAAATTAGCTTTATCTGTAAATCAAGATAGACTGACCTCCAATTCCTAACCAATACATGAAAAAGCATTCATGCAAAGCCAAGTTTTATCAAACAGTACAGGTGTATTGATGTTTTGGTCATCCAGTATTTTAGGTCGATGTTTGAAGTCTTTCTCCCTTATGAGGCCTAACTTATGGAGCTGCTTTGAAGCACCGGCCTGTTTGATGTGACTTACACCTCCAGCCTTAAGTCGTCTTTGTACAGAGGTAGAGGCTTTTAACTCTATTGCCCCCTTCCCATAACAGACGCATAACCACCGGGACTGGTATTCACACTGATAGCCATACGCAAAAATAGTCCCCAAACAGAAATACCTCCATTAGTTCAGATCTGCCTGTCATTCCTGTTTTTTTTACTCTCTTTGCTGTTTTTTTCAGTTTCTCTCCGTCTCTGTCTGAGCAGCAGCGGAGCCAGATCACAACCTGGCAGACGGATCACATCTTCAATGCCTTAGCAACGAAAACCTACAAAGGAGCTGGGTCACAGTCCCCGCCTTTGCTACTGTCCCCTCCATATTAGAGACAGATGAGAGAAGCATGACAACTATCACTGTCCAGGAAAAAACTGTTTTATTTTTCTACCATTTTCACCTTTTCTCCCTCCTGTTGAAATTGTTTTCTCTCTCTCTGATTGACTACATCGAATAACTATATGTACAAGAATAAGAGGGAGCACACAGAAATGTACAGTGGCGGCTCAGACGTTCACTTAATAATATTTCTGATGCCTATGAACTCTATCACAAACCTGCTTAGAACAGCAAGTATTCTTTTTTTTTTTCCCCTTTTCTGCGTCTGCTGCCCTCTCACTGCAATATGGTGACATTTGTAGCACAATAAGCAAGGAAATAGAGTGGTGAATGAGTTCTCCACTTCCACTTAAATGGTGTTTATCTTACAATCCAAGTAAGTGAGTGCTAAGAAGAGAATAGAGCAGTTATGTAATATCAGCCAAAGAAGCTCCACCAATGAAAATTCTGATAGGAATCTTCTGCTTAGTAACATAATCCTAGCGAACGCAGAGAGGAGACACAGAGCGAGGTGTGTGTGTGTGTGTGTGGGGGGGGGGGTGCAAAAAAAGCTAAGGGATGCTACAAGACAGTGGGAGAGAATAATTAATATGAGGTAAATATAATGGGACTAATTGAGGAAGACATGAAAAAGCATCACTGGGCAATAAGCAGCGATGGAAGATTAACCTACAGCTGCACAATACTGGGTGATTTTTTTTTTTTTAGTGCTATTGACTGCAGCTTTGAACAAATCTCTTGTTTGATGCTGGCTTGTGATCTCCAGACCTTGAGCTCCAACCGGAGGTAGAAAGGCATCAACATCCACCTCTGCACCCACCTGCAGCTACATGCCACTGGTCTCCTGGGCAACAGGCTGGGAATAACAGCAGCGAGGTGTCGGGACAGTAACCAGCAGTGTTGATTCTGAGCGTATAGATCTATGCAAATATACAGACAGCACTATTTGTGCAAGGCTTACACTGTCAAATATTTGGGTAAGAATTAAATCTATATTAGAATACTCCATCATAAATACAGCCAGGACAGAAGTGGAAATACTCAAAGACCTGCACATTCAAATGATCCCAGTTAGTATTTTGTTTCTAAAGGAGATTGTTTAATGAATTCAATTTCCTTCTCTTGAAAAAATGATAATTAAATGCGAACCCGCTTAGATTCTGTGTTATGAAAGTGGCGAGGGATTGTTTTCAGTTTTACCGCGGGAGCGCATTAATTTTGTTCAGCAGAAGTAACCCGTAACCTTAATAGCCAAATGTCCCAATAATGGGCAGTAGGCTATTAAGGCTTCAATGATGATGGATTTGGTCTTTACAAAAACAAAACAAAAAAGGCAACACTTTAGAGCCTGTTGGTTTAGAGTGTGCGTTACAGGTAAACATTATGTTCATGGAATATTAACAAGTGCTATAAAAAGGAAAAAAAAATCTAAGGTAAGTGTTTAATATTGCCCTGTGTCCCATCATGATGTTACTCAACATAATGTTTTGGTATTTTTCATCTCCCGTAATAATGGGACCGTTCTCAAGAGTAACTTATTGATATTTCTATCATACAGAATCATATGCCTACTTTATTTCAACAATGCTATTGGGTTACAAATGAGAACTGGGGGCTTTTTTAATGTCAAAATACCAGGTAGACTAGCTAGCTATCAGTGGTTATATGAGAATGTAGCACCATTGTGGTAACATGAAACATTATACATTAGATATCACCTTTTTCTTGTGACATTATGCCTCAGTGCTCTATAATCAGAGAAACTACTGCTTTACAATCCACTATTCAGTGCTGTTGTTGTAAGTTGATGAAATGGAGGGGCGAAGGTGGTTCATGATTGGATAAATGGATGAATGAATGGATGTCACTGAACAGCTCAATCATAGCAACATTGCGGTCTGAGCGAACAGGGAGCAGGCGTCAAGCGTTACTGGGCAACAGCGAGGCTGATTTCACACTATGGAGAGGTGTAACGCCAGATGTTACACACTTCAGTGACACACTTCATGCCATATAATGCATCAGAGAAAAGAAGAATCCTTGGAGGAATGTGTACGCTTAGTGTAAGGACTGGTGTGGAATTTACGAATTCAATTTTCTCAAGATTGTCGCTACATCGGCATTTACAATCTGTTGTTTTAAAAATAAATCTACACGGTGTACAGGTATAAGGGGAAACATGATTTTTGGTGTTGCATGATGGAGAATATTTGAACCATATCTGCTGCTGCTGAACTTTCGTGTTCTCCATTTTATAGTCACTCTTGACATTTTCTCCTCATGCTGATCCCTTAACCCACTGCTCCATTTGAGTAGTGGCAAAATGCCTTGTGCTGCCCTTTCTTCGCCCTTCCATTTTCATGCCCTCCTGTCTCTGTCCTTTCCTCTTTCTCCTTATCACGTTCCCTCTCATCTATGACAGGACACAGGAGAGCAGCTTCCAGGTCCTGATCTGTATCTCCCCGGCGCTCTCCCTCGCCTTGCTTCTTCCTCTTCTCTCCCCTCCTTCACTCCCTAAAGACTCAACCTCCCTGCCTTCTCCTATCTGTGCTCTGGTCTGTGCTCTGCGGCTCTTCGTCCATGTCAGAACAGAAACACACCCTGATCCCTATCTCTGTGCTCTCTGTAGAATACACAACATGAGACACTCAGAAAGAAAGGGAATTTTTTTTTCTAAGTATAAGGGTGTACAGTATATATTCCCTATGATATTAGTTTCTTGTCCCTATGGGGAAGAGAATGCATAAATCCGACATTATCAGCTCAGGAGTGGTGTCCTGAGAGCCACCGATAGATAACACATAATAGCAGTCACACACATTTACACACGTACATTCAGTGTCTACATATCTTAAATAACACAACCATATTCAGTAGAACATTACACACAATATGACATGAGCTGATAAGCTACATATAGAGTCTGGTCAAAAAAAAAAAAAAAAGTTCCACTCTCTTTTGTCTTCAGCTTTAATTACTGCATGCATTCACAATAGAATAGTTTCAATAAGCTTATGTATTGTCACAACATTTCCTTGTAATTTTTGTCGGACAGATAATGTTGCTGAACCTAGAACTGACCAACTGAATCGACCCCAAATCATAACAGCTGCCCCCACGGGCTTGTACTGTAGGCGCTAGGCATGATGGGTAACCACCTCATCTACATCTCCTCTCACCCATCAGTCTGTGATGTGGACTCATCGGTCCACATGAAGCCGTTTCCATTGAAACACAGTCCAATCTCTCCACTCTCTGGTAAACTGGTAGCTGTTTATTAAGAAATATGAAGCTGCTCACTGAATGAGTTTGGGTTAAAGAACTTGTCACTTAAAACACTTCATTCCCTGCAGTGATTAACCAATGGGAGGCGTTTACCTATTTACTTTGTTTTTAGCCGACAGTTTATGTTCAAAGGCATATCTGTATGGATTCACTTGATAAATTATTTTGTTTTTTAAAGTCAATTAGGTATAAAAGTGACTCTGCCTTTCCCACGCTGGTAGCTGGGATAGGATCCAGCACTTCTGCAACCCACTCAAGGACTAAACGATTCAGAAAGTGAATGAATGAATGCACAAGAATGCATGGGGGCTTTAATGGATATAGAAAATTGTAAGGTCAATAAATTGTGTTATTTGCATTTGGGACTGTGTGCACATAAGTGCATTTGCTCCCCTTGCTTCACCTTTCCTTGCTCCACTGTTGGTCTTGTGTATGACTCCGTACCAACAAACACACATACTGTACACAGGTTCTCTAGATGCTGCAGTCCTACGCTCAGAAAAACTGGCTAGTTGCAGGGTGATACGACATCTCAGGGTTAGGAAACAAACAGCCCATAATATAATTGGAAACTGTACAACATGACAACTCCACATGACCTGCCCTGTTACCCTGGAGACCTTTATCCATCCCATCATACTCGGCTGCACACACTCCTCTATGAAAGGATGGAGGGCTGTGATGGGCGACTGAGTCAGGGCATAGAACAGAGGAGTTGAGAAATGAAGAGAGATGAAAGAAAACTGCTAGTGATTTCACTTGAAAACACCAAATGCATTCATTTAAAAAACATAATTACATAGTAAAAGCAATTTTTGCTGATTAGAAAAAGTAATTGTTCTACAAAACTGGAATGAGGGCTACAAGATGAAATTCCTTCAAGCTAAATGCGTCACTTGGTGTGAAATAGAAAATCCACCTAAAAAAGTTTCACACAGACTAATGTCTACCACCGACTATGTGTGTGTGTGTGTGTGTGGTATACACTAAACACCAAGGCTCTGCAGCTGTAGCTAGCTTGCATTTCTGGAGGGTTTAATCTCCAGACCTAATAAGGATCAATGTAAATGCAGAGTGATACTGTTCTTTCCAATGACAGGCCCTGCCACTGAGCTGAGAGGATCACCCGACACTCCTCCCACTAAAACCAACATTCACACTTCTCCGAGCTGCACAGTCCAACAACTTTGTGTTTCTGTGTGTATGTGTGTATAGTCAGCCAATACAGGGAAAGTATAAGCTTACTTATGCAACAGCAACCACATTAGGTTCTCAACAGCCCTCATATCAGATTCTCTGTATCAGTGACATGTTTTTATACACCTACACATAAAACAAGAGGAAAGCTGACACTGCATGCTAATGCAGCCCAGAAAACAACACTAATAAAATCAGATTAGATCTCCGCTGTGAAAGGTAGGCAGATATCTCCAGCAATATTAAGACCACACACTATAAATGGCAGACAGATTGTATCAGAGTGTAAATATGACAGAGCACTGTTACGGCTCAACAGTTCAGTACTAAATGTGTAGTTTATATGTCGTACTGTGTTTATGTGGGCTCTCAAAAGCAGCATAATATGAGAATAGGGCTCACAGAGGCAACAGACACACAAGTGCGCTTTGACAGTAAAATGCAGGGCTGGGTTTTCATAACTGAGGTCTTTGTACTCAGGTTGGCAGTAAATGCTGCAGTATTTGTTGTACTTTTCTTATGTTAAGTTGTGGAATAATAGAGTCATGACAGATGCTCTCCAGACACAATAAAAACACATAATTTGGTCTGTTTCAAACACTGTAAAAAGATATTGTTTAAAGTAACATCTTATTTATTTCACACATTTTTAAAAAGTCCAGAGTCCTCATATGAGAATTGAATTAAATTTTGTTTAGTCCTAATATTCAGCTGCAATATAGGACGCATTAGCCTCTTAAATGTCATACACACACTTTCTGCGTAGTAGTTTTGCACTTAGAATAAAGTGAGTGAATGAATGCGAGAGCATTTTGACAAACTGCGGCAAACATTCTCCTATCAGTGAATCTCACATCACAAACTTTTCTTTTGGAGACAAATATTGATGCACCGCTACCGTACACATTGCAAACATTTGATGCATATCATATGTACTTTTTTTTTTTCCCATCACAAGGCAGTATTACTTTGGTTTCTGTACTAGGCACACAAGAAAGATACCAAGAGATGTAAAGTAGAATATCTCCCAAGATACAGAGCAATGCATGCAAAGATTCAAATTGCATTATCATATCATAACAGTGCCTTGTCCACCTTTGAATGCAGAAAAATATCACAAAATCCATGATACTGTCCACACTGGATTGTGGAGATATCCAGTGTACTCATGCTGTTGCCACCACCCTTAATCCCCTGGGCGCCATTACTGATTTCACTACTGCAGACAGTTATCGCACTCACCACTGTGACTAATATGAAGGGGTTGGCTGGAAATCACAGACAACCACAAGGCATCATCACAGACATCTGCCTCCGTAAGCCCTTTCTATCTACTAAAACTGCCAACACAGCCTATTTAATATCTTATGTTGTGATCAGGGCTCATCGTCACGGCACCAGATCACAGAGGAAGTTGGCTCTAAAAGTTCTTGATACAAATATTGGCCCGGGGGTTTCTGGCACAATGCACCTCACTGCTGAAATGTACTGCAACACAGATTGAACTCGAAGGCACTCAGAGGATTAGGTCACCTTAAAACATTAAACTACATCATTGGTGCTTACAAATATCTTGTTATTGATAGACATGTTATTGCTGTGTGTGTGTGTGTGCGCGTGCGCTTATGTTCGATTCATGTCTAGAGCCAGAAAAATATGGAATGTACCTTCGTTTGATGAATCAAACATGTAAAAATTGATTAATCCATTGGTAGCCTTTGGCAGAATTCAACAAATTCTGTGATCTAAACATATACCAGCTACTTGTGTCACAACATGAATTAAAAGTTGCTCCTTTCATATTGTTAACATTATTCCACAACTACAAACACCACCACAAACCAGAATTGGAAAGGGAACTGCTATTAATCCAGATCAACAGGAGCCCATTGACTAATCTTCAAAACAAAGCTTGATATCCACATTGAAGTAGGCCACACAGTTTTGTAGAACACTGACAATTAATGCAACTCCTGTGACAAACACTCCATTGCCAGAGGTGCATGTCCTGTTGAAGCTGTTCTACACCATCTCTATAATCAATAGCATGTCCCTTTTGTCCTGCTGTTATTCGAAACATATCTGCATGGTTCAAGGATGGGACATGATAGCCTTGATATGTATCACACAAAAAGGAATTTCTGAAAAGGTCTGAAATGCTATTCATGGCCCGTTGTTTAGAGTGAAGGATCTGTGTTATTATGAAGGTGTATGTACACATTTTGTACTCTTAATGTGAAAAAGAAAGTGTTTTCCTTAAGGTTATATTAACTCCCATAATGCAGCTCGTGAGCAAAACTGGAACACAAAACGCTCCACGTATTAAAGTGAAAACAATGGGGAGTGTGTTAGCAAAATCAGGAGGTACACTATTGTTTGGGCAATTTTGTTTCGTGACATTGTTGTTGAATGCTATGGAAAAAAAAGTGTTTAATGTGTTGAATGTGTTATTTTTTACTACAGTTTGGTATAGGTCCTCAAACTTTTATCACTACACATTGTAACTGCATTGGTGTGAAGTCGTTTTCAAGTTTTTAGTTTCATACTTCATCTGTTGTGTGGTATAAACAGGTGTTAACTTCACGCCTGGCACTTGGTAAATGTGCTCACAGCATGACTTTGTCCCAATCCATTAAACCAAGCGCCACTTCAGCTTAACTGCCCTCGGAAGGACCTGGCCTCAATAATGTATACAGCCATACAAGCCTCTATTACTCACAATTAATAATACATGGCCTGCCTGCCTGGCTATCCCCCACTCGCTCTTCCTCCTCTCTCCCCCGTCTACCTGTTAACATTGATGGGCTGGACCATCTGGCACAGAGGAGAGGAGAGGCCGCAGGGTGGGGGGTGGAGAATGGGGAGCGGTGGAGTTCACAGAAAGTGTGAGCTAATGCACGCAACTTTTTTTTTTTAGAAAGAAAAACAATGTCTTCAAACTATTTTGGGAAAAAACGATGCAGTGACCTTTTCGTGATATCAATAGTCGACAACGTTCATATCCTTTTTACAAATGAGAGGATGAGAGAAATTTAATTTGGACATGTAGCTATTCCGGGACTGTGGGCGTATTAACTGTGTGTGGATGAATGTGTATCTAAACCACACTAACTGTTGAGAAGGTCAGCCATCACATTTTATCAGCTTTACTTGCGCTTCTGCCCATTTCAGTGAGAGACTCGCTGTGCTATAATGATATTATCAAGTCCTATGTTCTCTCGCCGGCTTCCTATTACTGCATCTCTTCATCCACTGTGTAACTGTGTTTGTCTGTGTCCAAGGGCCATATGGAGGATCGGTAGCCGCTCTGCGAGCCTGTCAAGATAACAAGTTGTAGTTCCTTATGACAAGTTGTACACCATCTTCATTGTAGAGTCTGGTATAAACAAAAAAAAAAGTCCAACAGAACAAACACCATGTGTCAGCTGATCATGATCAGGTTTTAACACTCACTTTTTTGTCCCATCAGACACTGTTTTAGTGATACCGCCATGTTCACGGGTCTTAAGGTTAGATTGTGCTATGCAAAATGCTAAAAATTTGTAAAAAAAAAAAAAAAAAAAAAAAAGAGAAAGACTCAAGCTCAATGTTCCAAACCAACTCACCAGAGTAAAATGTTGCCATCGTATATTACTGCAAACTAATATTTATAATGTCAATGTTGCTATTGTGTGTCTCTGCGAACCATAATATGTGTACTCCAAAGTAAACTGAGATTTAATCTAAACGTCCATCTCTTTTGCTTTTCCTCAATAGGCTGCGCTGGATGGTAGATATACAAAATTCATGACTTCATGGCACCATGAATCATGGTTTAGTTTAAATAATAATACATAGATATAAAACGTATTCTTGTTCACAATATGTGTATGTATTTTTGGTTCAGAAATGCCAAGATTATGTTTATTTATGTTTTGCAGAAATGTGCAATGGTTGCATTTTATTGTGGTGGCTGTGCTCCCTCACAAAAACAACATATGAATTCATTTACCACATTTTCACATGTGATTACATTCATGAGATCAGAAGTGTTGTCGCTCCCATGAAATTCATGTGGCTTTGGGACACTTTGGTGGTGTCATCAGTCAAGCCCATGATCACGTGCTATGTGGGAAACATGTAACAGCATGAGAATTTATTCTAAAATCACAGGTTCCCCATGTGCATGAGCTGTGACCACACATGTCTTTGCAAATACTAAATGCATGTGGCTTTTCATCAATAGTGTATAAATAACAGCACATATTCCATGACTGAAATAACTGGTATTTGCTTTATGAATCTTTAGTGACACTTTTTTTTTTAAATTATCCATCACATATTTTCAAGTCAACAGATATTCAGTTGCAGTGACAAAAAGAGAGAAAAGCTCACAAATCAAAACATCACACTGAAAGTCATGACTAGCCAATGTTTGTGTTATTAACAACCTGAGCCATTTCCTCTTTATCAAACCTGTCTGTGTTTATGTCATTTCATTCATCATGGACTCTATTTAGAACCTTCTGAAGTCATGTTGAAATTTCCTACAGATAAAGGGGCATGTAATGTCTACAGGGAGGTAAAAGGAAAGGCAGATAGGAGCTAGTTAGTGATGACGGATTAAGCATCGATCAGTGTGATTGTGGCGGGGTGGGGGGCAAAAACAAGGAGTTGAGGAATGGAGTCCGAGTAGAGAAACAGACTACGAGCTGCCTCAAGTCGTGGATGGAGCAGGCAGAGAGTACAGTAAAGGCCTGATCCTTGTGCTTCAGAGATCGAGTGTGATTAACAGCAGCTGAAAAAAGGCTGTCCGCTCTGGGCCCTGACATCACTCACTCTTTTTCTAATACACACACACACACACACACAGAGCAACTGAAGCAGTCACTCAAGCAGCACTCTGGGAAATGAAGCTGCCGATTCTCAGAACAGGGTGACCTTCTCCCACCATGCATTGCTCTCCGAAGTGGGAATCTGACATTCGCTTTGATGATGACGATGTCACCACTGTTGCGGCTTTTGTTACTGCTGTACCGACACTTTATAAAAACATATTCACTTTGGCATTTTATCTGATATGTTTTTGAGCCACAAAATGCTGCATATCCAAACAAACTTGAGATATTGATCAAAGAGCTTTCGGGCATGTGTGTAAATCTGAAAAGGAAGTATTTTCTTTAGGTCTTGTGCTGCATGTGAGGATGCAGAGGGGGAAAAGGATGAGGCTAAGTGGACAGTCAGAAATGCCAATGTCTACCCTCCACAGTGTCCCCCTGACAGTTGTAAAGAAGATACAAGTGGACATCTAATAATGCAAATGCCGAGGGTTCACTGGCCTTTAGAGCCTAAGGGCAGGCTGTCTGTTACAGCGCATTTTTACACAAGAGGCACACAGGAAAAAAAATACAAAACAAACACTGATGATTATGTTTTTGCTGCACATGGATATTGTACCAATATCTCTTTTGCTGACACACTTTTTTTATCCTGCAGCTACACTGGCGAAATATCACCCTCTACAAGTTCCCCTTTCCCTTTTACCATTTCCAGTTGATTCACCTCCACTAATGAATAACGGAAGACAAATTACAGCCCTGAGGTCAGTCCGTGCGCAGTGTTCATGTGTTCATGCCTGCGCGAATGCATGATGTGTAAGTGTTAGAAAGAGTGTTAGTGTGTGAGTGACTTTGCCAGTTAGAATACGTGTAAGATGAGGTGACGATTCGACAAAAGTCCTTCTGGGCTCTGTGAGTGAGTGAGTGTGTGTGTGTGTGTGTGTGTGTGTGTGTGTACAGATGTGAACAGCGTGAAATCACAGACAGCTGTGGTACATGAGAGAAAAGGTGGGGAAAGAAGCTGTTACTCCCCCATAACATTCTTGTTGTCTCTTTCTTCTTTTTTCACAGTTCTTAGTCTGCTTATTCTCCCGTTTGATTCACTAGAACTATTTTAAATGCACAGTGAAATGATTCTGTAAAAAAGAATTCAGAGAATTTATCCTGGACTTATCACCAGTTAATAACAGCGCTGACATATAGAGACAAACAACCATTCACCCTTACAGTTATGGACAATTTTAGTGTGACCAAATAAGCCATTAAAGGTAGGAGGAAACTGGAGTGCCCGAAGAGAACCCATGCATGAGATGAACATGCAAACTCCCACATGATTAGAGTCAAGACACAGGCTTGCTGCTGAAATGCATTGGAATTGTCTAAATAACCATGCCATGATAATAAAGTCATTTTAATTGTTTACAAAAAGAGTGCACCTTTTCAGGAAAAAAAAATATCTGTACCTATTCAGCATATATGTACACATTCTCTCATTTTCTTATATGTTTCAGGAATAAGGGTAGCTGTCTATTACTGTACCAGTCCTCCAGCTCACCTGTCAGCTCAACATACAGGCTAGAAGAGAGAAGGGAAAACAAAGACAAAGAGAAAATGCCTGTGTGTGTGTGTGTGTATATATGTGTGTATTGAGGTCTGTGTGTGTTTGTAAAGGGATGTCCTGTAGAGAACTCCAGACACAACAGGCTTTTCCCTGCAGGACTGTGTCTTAGCGTGACAGCCTGATTAACATCACACCTACAATTTTTCACATACACACACATGCACAAATCTATCACAAATCACACATCAGGAGTCACATCTCAGGGGAACATTATCACAGGTGCACACACACGCATGCACACAGTCTCACAGCAAAGCATTCAAGCTTATCTCCCACCTGTTTAGCATTTTCAGATACGTGCCTGTGTGCATGCAACATCATATCAGTATCAAGCAACACAAAGGAAAGCTTTTTTTTTTTTTTTCCACAAAAGTTTGTGTTCAAAGACACCGCATTAATGCACAAACTGTGTCAACACTGGTAGCCCAGTCATAATTAGATGCATGTCTGTCTGACACGACAGTGTATTAGTCAAAATGTAAATATCATTCCCAGTACCTCAATCCTATCTATGCCACCATCAAAGCCTCACTGGCATTTAGGCAAATCTTTTGCTTAAAACCCCAGAGAAAGGGGTCTTGGCAAGTTCTCCCCCTTCTTTGGACGGTCCCCCTTTGCCTTTGCAGAGCTCACGGAGTCGCAACAGAGATAGAGCTTGACATTTTGCAACGAATGAAGAAGAAGGAGAACGCGGAATGAAAAAAAAATAGAAGGGATTAAGCAGAGAGAGTTAGAGATCTGAGGAGAGAATGGATCAATACACAGGGTCTAATAAAGGGAGGATTTATTGGCACTTGGCAATAATGTGAAGCGTTGTCAATATAGCTCAGGAATTGTCTTAAAGTAGGGAAGGAAGTGAAAGCAAAGGGAGTGGAGCATTCATGCTTCTTTCAGCACCATGGAGAGCTCCTAGAGTGAACCTATGCAAACAGCACTGGGACAGCGCCTTTAAGTCTCTATGAGTGACCTTTCACCCACTTTCAGTTGGTCCCATTCCCTCAATCCCCGTACAGGGAATGAGGGAATGGGACCAGGTAACCTTTCATCTGTTAGTTTTACATTTTTACAACTTTCACCTGATTCCCGTTTATTCTTAGACATACAAGCAATTTTCAGGCTGCAGAGACAGAGGGGCTGTGTGCTGGCAAGAATCTGGAAATGAGATGCACATTATTATATAGGGGTTAACCATTCAATATATTGTTTACCACTGTGCTTCACATTTTATTACTGGCTGTGGAAACTATGTTCACAACTTTTATATTTTGCAATGCGACTTCAGCCTGAGCGGCCAGGTCGCATTTATCTGACCTTTACGTCATTGGAATGCGACAATGTCACAATTCTGCATCCCAGGAGTGTTAGTTCCATAAAACAAAACACGGCGCGTGCCTGCCTGTTCATGTAGAACATCAGGACCTCTTTTATGCGGGGTCGCATTCAGTTCATACTCAAAACTGATAAAAGTCACATTTAATGTGTAATATAAACGAGCACACAAAAAAATTAGATTACACCGAAAAATGTGAATTGTGCATTAAGACCTGCTGCCTGAACGTAGCCTAAGTGTTGTTGCTAAATCTCATTCTCAGCATGTCCACAGGCTCTTATCACTGCTTCTTCTGTTTCATCTTTGTACATAGTTAAATATCCAAAAGCAACACAGTCTGAACTCTCAGATCATACATCTGGTGGTTCTCAGAGTTTGGGGAATTCAAATCTATTTTAACCTCCTAAGACCCTCTGTCCACGTATGAGGACAAGAAATACACAGGTTTATACAAAAAAAAAAAACAAGTGTCCACCGCAAATGACATTCCATAAAAATTTTTAAGAATGCATCTGGAAAAACTGTTGCATCATGATGTTTCCAATATAAGCAATTATTTAATTAAAAAAAGCCAAAACTCAAAAACCTGTGGCTTTCCTGGGTCTTAGGAGGTTAAAGGATCAAGAAAATAATTGGCATGGTCAATATGACGGTCCCTCTTGAACATGTCTTTTATTATGTAACCATGTCTACTGTGTGCTACCGTCTTGGCTAGGTCCCTCTTTAATCACAAGGAGGATTTTGACTGGTTAAATAAATAAATAAACAAAGAAACAAACATTGCAGCTGGAACATAGAATAAAATACACACCGTCAAAAGCACAAAATCAAACACTGTCTGCCACAAATCTCTGCATATCAACTATAAAAAAAATGTAAAAAAAAAAAAAATCAATACAGTATTTGAGAATCCTCACAAAATATAATATTGTGATGCTCAACAGTTTTCTTAAACCACAATAAAAGGAAAACTATTTCTGCCCAAACTAGGATTCCAGTAATAAAAGGAAACAGCGTATTGTCCCTAGTCAATTGATGGCTGTTGCTTCATTTCACCTGAATACACCTGATATTTCCTGTTAACTTCATCTCCAGTATGATATTTCTATTGGGTTTTTACTCAAATTAAATACAGGAAACTAAAATGAATTAAAAAGGAACTGTGGACTCCCATAAGAACAGGAATCAGGGAAAAAACACATACACACACAAAACACACAAGCTGCTGTCAGCAAAAGCCCTTAGTCTACTGTCAGCATCGTAGGAATCAGTAGAGTCCATCTCAAAAAGCACAGGTGCACATATACGCACACAGGAGAGCAGTTAATGCTTAAATTACTCAGTGCTCAGCGTGAGTGTGTGAATTTGGGCTATGCATGGGTTAACATAATGAAAATTCTCAGTCCTGCAAATTTACCAAGGGGACTGACAGGAGCCTACACTGCTGTCCTTCTCCACCTCTGATAGAATCCATAGGATATCCCATCTTTTCCACAACTGCTTACCCCGCCTCCCCTCCTCCTCCTTCTCCTCCTCCTCTGTTCCTCACTCCACTGTTCTGTGCCCTGGCTCTCATAGCTCCCCTGTTTCCTCCATCTCTCTCTGTCAGCTCATTAAGCTTGACTTATCTCGCAGTGCAAAGCGGAAATTAAATCCTGGGCCCTGAACCCCCTCCTTCCCCTCTGCCCCTCGTTTTCTTGTTCTTCACCCCTCCCACCTTACCCTTGTAACCAAGTCAATGGAGGTAAATTATTCTTTTTCTTGCGCGTGTGTTGCTCTGTTTGCTCTTTAAATGGAATCACACTGCCTGGATGCGTTTTTGGGGCCTTTGCATGCTGTTGTACTTTTGAACTAAAGGGCATATTAGGGCCACTGGTGTGTTAATCACTGGGGAAAAACACTTACAGAATATTCCTGGCTTAATTAGATCAAGCCACTCTCAGCTAATGATCGATGTAATGGTTTTGAAAGCACAATTCTCCTTTTTTGCATCCATTCTTGTTAACGTCATCCTTCTCTGTTTTGCATCCTACTGTGCCCCTGACCACCTCTTCTTTCCTTGTCACTGTCCGCTGTGTTTTAACTCCAAAGTAAAAGTTAACATAAGAATTAGACGAGTAATCAGGGTATTCTTAAGTAATCAAACCATGCAGCACAAGGGATCAAAGCAGATTAAGGAACTGTATTTGGCAGCATTAACATGAAATCATTCTATAAGCTGTGCTAATTCAACTTCCCTCGAAGAAGAGGGAGGTCCTCTTCCTCTAACACCACCCTCATAGACCATGACACCAACAGAGGGGCGCACACACACGAGTAAAAAAGCAACTAATCTAGGCCCAACTCCATTCTGTCCTCCAGCTCATTCATCTGACAAGCTTAAGGTGTAGTTAAGCAGTTAGCCTCGCCTTGTCCTGGTACTCTGCTCAGCAGTGACGCATACTGCAGAATGCTGGTGATTCGTCAGCAGCCAATAGGATTAGCAACGCGTGGTGTTGCATTGTGGGTACTCTCACACCCAGGAGGTATGCTCACTCAGTAAGGCAGACGCTCCTGTTTGTATTTAGAGACAATGAAGGGATAAGTCACAAGAACATGACAGAAAAAAAAGACAGGAATGAAGAGTGTGATCTGAATCTGCTAATCCATTCACTGGCAGTCACAGATTACACCGCCATAAAAGGAAAACATTAGCAACGGGACAGATATATGATGTCAGAGCCCACAACACATGTCTCATCTATTGTGTGACTATGGGCTAAATCTAGCTTTGCATAAAAACAGCCTTCAGAAACATTACACATGAAAAAACAGGGTACAATAGCTCACACCAGTCAAAACACATGAAGACTTTCCATGTATATTATTATTACTGTGTATGATGCACAGACTCAGTCATTTACATAAGCATAGCTTCTGATGTGTGGTTTCTGACATTTTCCTCACTATGTATCACATCTACCTCTTGATAAATATTTAATACAGAATTTGATACTCAAAATAACCCAAACAAAAATCCACATATTATCCAGAGATACTTAAAAACATTCACCAAAAACAAAATTATTGTAGCTTTCAACTTCAGTAGCAGAATGATCCATGTTTCAGTAGCAGTCATTTTAAGACGGCGAACATGTTTTTCAACAAAGTATTATTTTTTACCTTAACAAATAGAAGACAAAAGAAAGCACAAAAATACATGCACCAGAGAGAGAGAGAGTTTGTCACAATTTTGCATGTTCCTTCACTTAATTCAGGAACTAGAATATCCGATGAGCCAAAATACAAAATTCAGTGCTGGTTTTTGGTACCACAGAAGCATCTCTGTGGCATGTGGATACTGGATTCATTACTGATTTGCATGCCTTTGACTCAGACTTAAACCTATAATTCCTCCAAATATATGCAAACATAGTAAGTTTCTGGGAATCTTTTTTTTAAATCAGTTCTTGACTTAATTATATTTTTGTTAGTCTTACTTTGAGGAATCTGACTATTATTTAACACTAAGATAGCGACATATGGAGTAGAGCAAGGATTTGTCTAACTTATACATTTTTTTCCTTTATTTATTTTAAGAACTGCAGTACCTGATGAAACAACATACAACATTTAATGTCTGTTTGTGGTCATCTTTGCACAGAGACATTTCTGTTGGTAGCACAATACATATTGAAGTGGATAATGGGCTCATTAATTAAGTGCATGCCTTTGACTCTGGCCTCGTGATACTTATGGATTTAACTGGCGGGCAAACGGCGCCATGCATACACCATCAGAATAAACACACTCCCAGCTCATCCTCAGATCAAACAGCCTGCAGATCTCTGGGAAGCAAAGGAGCAGAGAGGAGAGACACTTTCGCCTGCAGTGAACAAGAAGCACCCACTGTGGACCACACACGCAGCAGACACAAACAGACCCACACACATGTGCAAGAGTCACAGTCAGACAAGAACATGGTATGCATTACAATATGGTATTTCCAAAAAAATGCATGGGTGTACAAACCAGCAAAAAGACAGACACATTATCCCAGCATGTTTACAAGATACACAGACGAACAAATGAAGACAAACAAATAAACAAACAGCAGATTCACATAATGGCTGCCACAGAAACAGCAGACCATACAGTAGCTCTCTCTCTCTCTCTCTCTCTCTCTCTCTCTCTCTCTTTCCCCATCTCTCTCTCTTTCCCTCTCTCTGGGGAAAGC
>JAPQRQ010000023.1:7540972-7579884 GCA_037367365.1 Apogon talboti
GCTTTACATATATAAAAAAAAAAAAAAACAAAGGAGAAAAAATACAAAATCGGTACCCCCCAACACACACACACACACATACACACACACATACACATTCACCCACACTCCACGCCACCTGCTGCTGATACGCACAAGCAATAACTTAAGTAAAAGTAAAAGACTGAAGCACGGCAGCACCAGAAAGCAAACAGAGGAGACGCCATCACTGGGAGCCATCCGCACCCTTTGTAGTTTATAATCCTCTGTATTTGCTGGTTAAGACTGTTTGTCAGATTTATAGTGAGATGCTCAGGGTTAAGATAAAGCTCTGGGAATGCAGTATTGGTCACCTGAGACGCACAGGTCCACTCATCTGTTTAAGCTGAAGATGGAGGCCATCTGGTCAACACAGTTTCAAACAGAGGAGTCACACCATCTGGCACTGGTCCTCCTGGTCTTTGTGTCTTTTGAAAGATCTTCAGGGGTGGGGATGGGGGAAGGAGTTTGAGAAGGTCCAGCTGGTGTTGAGGTGTCAGAGATGGAGTGGGTGAGGGGTATGTGGGTTTTGAACAGTCCTAAGATAAAGATTCCAGGTCCGGGTCTATTGATGGTTAGGTATAGTGTGGGGGGATGGGTTCCTTCCACTGGTGTAGACATAAGAAAAGGGATTTTTCAGCTTTTCAGCACAGCTCCTTTCTTCCAAATCTGTCTTTCGTTGGGGTTTTCTTGCTTGCTTTCCCTGTTTTTCTTGGTGGAGTTTATGTGTAAACAAGGGCTTGTTGTCATCAGGTCTGAAGAAGGTCGCAGAGGTCACACATCCACACAAAAGCTGCAGAACAATGCTGAAGTGACAATGGGTTTACACAGTCCAAACTTTGACGTCTTTGAAAGCTTTGGATTTCTGCCTGCATTCTAGGTCACGAGGAGATGAAGAATGCAGTGATCAGAGATTCTGTAGACTGTGTGACCCTCTGTGGATTTATCCTGGGTGGTACGCTTGATGTGTGTATTTATGGTCCAATAAAATCCACTTTAAGGAATCAAAATGGATGTTTCTGTTTCATGTCAGTTATCTGTTTAGTCGTGTGATAATGGCTTGTTTTTATTTGTTTTTTTATTTATTAATTAATTTATTTCATAAGATAAAAGAAAGACAAAAAGAGAAAATCTGCCTTTGTAAATCAGCACACCGACCACATTATGTCAGAAAAGGAGCAGAAAGTAGAATAATTTTATATTTTTTGCTCCTGTTTAACAAAATACTTGTGCGTTTACAGTAGTAATTTCAAACAAAACTGTCAAATCAACCTCTTAAAAAATATCTGCTATAACTTACTGCTGCATTTCATCATTTGCAAAAAAGAAAAAAAATTCAACAATTTATTATTTAATTTCTCATTTTCTTTAACCTCTTTAACAGCCAAGTACCTAACAAAGAAAAAAACTGAACAAAGCTGAACAAAAAGCTTAAAATAAACATAATACATGCAAATAATAAACAAAAATAACATTTTAGAAAATTAAGCATACAAATATACAAATGAACTTACTAAGTTTTCGCTTATCAACACATTACAGAATGAAAAAAAGTATAAATATACAGTAAAAAGAAAGAACTTTACAAATAATATTATTGCTGTATTCTGTAATTGGTGATGCATTTCCATTAAAGATCATTAAAAATCACACATCTCCAAATAAAACATCCATTTTTCATGCAACCTATAAACTTGTAAATATATAACCACTTCTTTCTTTTTGCTTTCAAATAAAATAAATTCAACCAATCCTGAGCAGTGGTCTGGAATGTATTACACTGTTTCAAGACACATTTATGATGTAGTGAATTTTAGGAATTGGGCACTGATTTGTACGAAAATACATGAAATGATGCAAAAAAAAAAGATGCGGGCTATTCACTCCTTTTGTGGGAGTCGTAAAATGGCACTAGTTATTTATTAGGCAAGAGCAAGAACAAACAAAATGTCAAGGCACAGCTAGATTACGATTACATGTATGTAACTGAAAGCAAAGGAAACAGTTCTCTGTGGGGGGAGGGGCAAAGGCTGTTAGAAAGATCACATGCTCAGAGAGAGACACCATTGTCCATCAATCTGATCAACATGTCTGAAAGGTCTTGGGGTGGTTGAATTAGATCTGTCAAAGAAGGAAGTAAATATAAGTAAATAGAAAACCTTATAATGTAATAACCTAGACTAGTCAGAAGGGGGAGTTAGAAAGTAGGCAGATGACTTTAACCAGGTATTACTCAGCAACCATCGACCCTCTTGACCTTTTCAACCCAAATTTGATACTGTTACATAACATAATATAATATATAGATTCTGTCACACAGGTATAACATGGCCTGTCATGATTTAAGCTGTACACTTCTGAACCCCCATTTCCTGCTGTCCACATGACTCAGGATTTCTTATTACTATAACTGTGAGGAAATTCCCAGTACACGTGGTTGCTACAAGAACGTGGTGGCAAAGCAGTAGCACCTACATTTGAAAGAAAAGAAAGAAAAGAAAAGGAAAGAAAAGAAAAGAAAAGAAAAGAAAAGGAAAGGAAAAAGAATAGAAAAGGAAAAGAAAAGAAAAAAGCTTCCAAATGGGCTGTTAAAAATTGACATGTGATTCAACTCTTATTTAACCCACAATATTTTCATGCATCAAATTCATTACTATCCTGTATTATGCGTTTTTCGTGCGCATGTGCTGTTATGTAACCACACCAGCTGCGTTTCCTCATCACTTCCACCACAGAAATACCTTACAAAATAATACATCTGATAATAATAATAATATATCTGAATATTCATCGGGTCTTTTTCATAGGTACAGAACAGGTTACATCTTCAGAAGGTTCTCTCACAGGATGCGCACTGTTCTCAGTGCCGCATCCTGTTTGAGACGTGACACAGAACACGCGCTGTGGGCCAGACCCACACGATCTCATTAGTATGTGCGTACGTAACGTCGACGGAGGAGGCTGTCTTTAAATAGCGGGTTACACCCCCCCACGGCACCACTTCTGCGGAAAAGCAGCACTCAGGAGGAGCAGACACATTCCAGCTCGTGCTTCCACCGTTTTTATAACCGAAGCCTCAAGGTAAGAATCTCTGTCCAGGTGAGAAATCAGATTTGACAGTTTTACATCTGAAGTTAGACTTTTTTTTTTTTGTTTTTTTTGTAAATTGTAATCACTCATTGACTGATCAGCCTTACAACAGATGGGGACGCACTAGGCTGGTGCGCATTTTGGATCTAGGGGCGTGCCCTTATGTAGTCGATAGTATTTATTGGTTGTATTTGACATTAGCATCAATTACAGTTCGTGACATATCGTTTTTTCCATGTGTGGATTTCTGTCACGATGCATTAGTATTTTCTGAAATGCAGCAGCGGCAGCAGGAAGTCGGCCTGCAAGTTTAGTTTCCTACTTGTTGCAACCACGCTTTTATTAAGACAATAGATTGTATTTAATGTTTGATTAAGAGCTGATAGAAATTAATATGATTACATTAAAAGCTCGAAGTGCTACCTGGATGTTTTTGTTTTTTTTTCACAATCCCGCAGCGCAGTTTGTGGTCATGTAATACACGCAGCGGTTACGCATGCATCCTGTTGGCACTGAAAGAGCCACTGCATTCATGTAATTTCCCACGGGGGCGGAGATCATGGTGAGAATGTGGTTGAAAATGCAGCTGTATGTGCTAACAGGTGTTTAAGTCCATCTGACACCTTATCAGGGCTCAGCTCCCCTTCACTGACCTGTTGGAGAGCACATCTGGTAAATGTCACTATATACTGTGAAATATAATGTGACTAGTTTTAGTTGTACCAGTGTGCAGCAGCAGCTACTTATTTCAAGTTTCAGAAATGCATTTAATCAGCTTGACTTGAAACAGCCATATCTACTCAGCTCATTCTGTACCTATATCGTATTAAATTCTCTCCTAATCCTTGTAATCCCCATTCATCCATCATACCAAGGAAATAATCTGGGTAGTTTGTGCAGCACATTTAAACTGCAAGATGTTACATCTGGTCTTTACTGGACAGTAATCCTATAAAAGGTGGTCTTATACCAGCAGACCCAGCTCACTGAGAGGCAATGGTATGGGCTAGGCTTTCACTTCACCTCTTAGGGGAAAGATAATTGGATAACAGGATATTAGTCCCATTCAGCATATTTACCATTTATCTACTAATGTGTGCAAACCCATCGTGCACAAGGTCTTAAATATCCTGTTGAAGGATGCGTGCTGTGTGTTAGTCCTCGAGGCGGCCTACTACGTGCTTGTCTGCACATCACTGTGGAGCGGTAACCTAGTCACTCTGATGATGTCAATGTCTGCAAGCCTGTGCTCTCTGCCATGTCTGCTGTACAAGGGAACAGAAATAGAGTCGTGTTACGTCATCTGGGGAAGGCCTGTGGTGGACAATGGCAGGGTTGCGATAATTTCCCATGCAGTGGTTGCCATGGAGACCCAGGAAGGGCGCTGTAGAGCACTGAGCGCTGTTATACACCATTTAAGGAAGTGGTGGAAAAAGAGTGATGTGAAACTGGAAGTGCTTTCAATCCACGTGGTTAGAGGAGGTGATAAAGAGGTCACACTTTGAACTAAGTACTGTTAAAGGGGAAAAAGGGGAATTTAAAGTTTGACTCTTTCAGTGAAAGATGAGTTGGCTGTCACGTACACCCTTGTGGAGATCTTATGAGTAACAGTGTACTCAAATTGTCCCATACATAATGCAATATTACTTCACTTTCACTTTTTTCTGTACTCTCCTCTACATTCCCCATTCTTACCACCTTCTACCTTTCACTCTTAATCTCCCTAAAAACTGTCTCAACTTGTCTGTGTGACTCATTGATTTTATCTTTGTCTACAGATGTCCACCAAGGAGAAACTCATCAGCCATGTGATGAAGGAGGAGCCTGTTGGCTGCAGGAACAAGGTGACGGTGGTGGGCGTTGGCATGGTGGGCATGGCCTCTGCCACCAGCATACTGCTCAAGGTGAGGAGGGGGGGGAAAGGGAGAATATGCAAGGTGAAGAGAATGTTGAATGATTTGTGGCTGAATGCGTATGGACAAGTGTGCAATGGGAAGTGGGGTAAATGCTTAAAAGGGAAATGATTGATTAGAGCTAACTCTGCAGGGAGTTGGAGTAACTCTTTAAAAAGAGAATTAGAACAGTGACGCACAGATTATGAATGGAATAAAAAAATAAAAAAAAAGATAACACATCTACAATAGTGAAATAATGCAACCAGTGAGAAAGGTACTGTAATATGAGAACATGGACAAAATGTCTCACGTGGTTAATCAAATATTTAATTCTTCGAGTCAGTGTTCTGGAAAAGACACAATGCTTTGTAACGCAGAAGAGCCACAGACATGTTTTTTGGGTAAAGCCATATCACAGCAGTTAATGGCACTCATAACCTCCTCTCACACTGCACATGTATAAAAAAAAAAAAGACCAGAAATGTCACATTCCTTATTTGTTAGGTAAAGTGGAGAAACCCTACTTCAGGTTTAGGTGGATAGGTGAGGCTTGAAATGAATGCGTCATATCTTTTATATTCATGTAAATCCATGTAAATTGCAGCGTGTGATGATGGATTATTTTTTTGTATGTAAATAACCAGGACTTGTGTGATGAGCTGGCCCTGGTTGATGTGATGGAGGATAAACTGAAGGGTGAGGTCATGGACCTGCAGCATGGATCCCTCTTCCTTAAGACTCACAAGATTGTGGGTGACAAAGGTGAGAATATATAAAAATTAAAAATCTAAATTAAAATCTATTCTGTTATAGTGCTTCACCTTTACTGCAAATGTAAGATCACAACATGTTCTTTTGTCATTTTTTTCTAGACTACAGTGTGACCGCTAACTCAAAGGTGGTGGTGATAACCGCCGGTGCCCGTCAGCAGGAGGGCGAGAGCCGTCTTAATCTTGTGCAGCGCAACGTCAACATCTTCAAGTTTATCATCCCCAACATCGTCAAGTACAGCCCCAATGCCATCCTGATGGTGGTCTCTAACCCAGGTAGGACGGAATCCCGTGTGAATTAAGGACGCTTTTGAGGCGTACGGCTGAGACTAATAGCCTTTTTAATCTTTCCAGTGGACATTCTGACATACGTGGCCTGGAAGCTGAGCGGTTTCCCCCGTCACCGCGTCATTGGCTCCGGCACAAACCTGGACTCCGCCCGTTTCCGCTACCTCATGGGAGAGAAGCTCCACCTGCACCCGTCCAGCTGCCATGGGTGGATCATTGGAGAGCATGGAGACTCCAGTGGTATGTACTGTAGCTCGCACTAATCCCATGATCTGTGCACCTGTTTTATTTGGCTCTCGCTCATTTTATTACATAACTGCATATTGTATTTTGTGAATATGATTTTTGTTCAGAATGGACAGATCTTTTTTTTTTAATATACTGTTTTATGTCTGTTTGTTTTAGTGCCTGTGTGGAGCGGTGTAAATGTGGCAGGAGTTTCTCTTCAGGCCCTTAACCCACAGATGGGGGCTGAGGGTGACTCCGAGAACTGGAAGGAGGTTCATAAGATGGTGGTTGATGGGTGAGTACGGTTTACACTTCCGATGTGCTGGAAGATTTTTCTGAACTCCACGAAGCTGCTTAGAAATCAGATTTTTTCTCTCTCTCTCTCTCTCTCTCTCTCTCTCTCTCTCTCTCTCTCTCTCTCCCTCCCTCCCTCCTTTATCAATTTAATCTTCTAAGCAAGCAGCCATGCACACACAGACCATCTGTACAGTACTGATTGGGTGCAATATGACATTTTATTGAAACAAATCTTCCGGGTTTTATGAGTCACATTAAACTGAAGATATGAGAGTCTTTCAGCCGCATTAACTAAATGATTCAATGGAAATCCAATGGGACTGCCTAACCCTGGTGAGGAATTTTACCAAGGCAGGCAAAGGCGGGTACATGGTGTCCTATGTTACAGGATCACCATGATCACTCTCCTGGCAGCCAGCACAAACACAACAGCCATGCTACTATATGTAATGTAATACTGTACAGTAGTGACCATGACTCACTGACACTGTCAGGTCTGTAATAACAGGCCTTTCTTCATTTCAGTGTGACTTATCCTACCAGGATTGCTCAAATGCTTACTGAGGTCTGTTGTAGGGTTTCTGTATTTGAAGTTGCATAATTCATTTTGAAAGTGAAGAAATGGAACAGTTTGTCCCTTCTGTAAATTTGTCCACTCATTTCAGTCGTCTTGGCTTATCGCAAGTCAGCCATCTTCGACACAATAGGTGGTTTCTGACCGACATTTGCCAAAGTTTTAGCCGAGATTTCCTTTAAAAATGGGAACAAAGAACAGGGTACAATAACACTACAGACTAAAAGAACTTCAGCTTGGGTCCTATTTCTCCTTCTTCATGGTTAGTAAGTGAGAGGTCTTATTAAACATGAATGGGCTTTTTTTTTTTTCTTTTTAACTGAATGAAGCAAAACTGCATCACTGTCTGTTCATGCTTCCCTCTGTGGTTACTCTTACAAAACAGAACTGTGAGTTTGAGACAGTTCTTTTGCCACATTTTAAGCATGAAAACACCTAGACAGAAGATGGAGATGCTAAATGAAAATATTGCAAATAAATGAAAATTGCAACCAGATTCAAAGCCCTAGTAAAGTACAGTATTGAAATATGTAAATGGGAAAAAGAAAATAATGATAATGTATTTTGACCAAGATTCATTGCAGTGGAGGCTGGTGAAATAATTTTTTGGTGGGGCACAGTATCCAAGTCAGTTTTCAGCTGACCACATATCACCACTAGGATACACCAAAGTATATGCACCACTATTTTAAAATATTAATTTATATTAAAATAAAAATACACTGTGTTTTCAGTCATGTGGTTTTTTTTTTTTTATATGTAAAATTTCACCTGTCTACCATTCAAAGATGCACATTTTTCTATGACTCTCTTGAAAATGACAGGATTAGGAGTAAATATAGGTTTAAAATTCCAAAGCAGCAAAACGACTTTTGCATTTTTATTTCTTGGAATTTTATGTCTATATTTAATTATGGAAAATGTTGAGGAGAAAGAAAACAAGGGCAGAGGAATGACATGCAGCAAAGGCACCTCGCTGTGGAATATGTTGTGAATTCTTAACTACTCTCCTCTGGCTGCCCTCTTATTTCTCCATGATTGTGTTTTCACTACAGAGCCTATGAAGTTATCAAGCTGAAGGGCTACACGTCCTGGGCCATTGGTATGTCAGTGGCTGACCTGGTGGAAAGCATCTTGAAAAACCTGCATAAAGTCCACCCCGTGTCCACATTGGTTCAGGTGAGGAGCATTTCAAATCTCTCAACCCATGCATTTAAGGAAAACGGTATATTTCAGATATGACCCGCTGTATTTTTCTGCTTTTTTTACATCGTGGCCAGGGGACTACAGATGAGAACTAGCCTTTTGGTTAATTCCTGATTTTTTTTTTTTTTTAATCATGTGTTTTTATGAAATTGCACTGTCCCCTTTCAAATAAACTAAACTAACCCTAACCTTGCATTTGCTTCCTCTGTCCATCAGGGTATGCACGGCGTGAAGGATGAGGTCTTCCTGAGCGTTCCTTGCATCCTGGGCAACAGCGGCCTGACAGATGTCGTTAACATGACACTGAAGCCCGAAGAGGAGAAGCAGCTGGTGAAGAGCGCTGAGACCCTGTGGGGCGTCCAGAAGGAGCTCACTCTGTGAAAACGCCCCTGCTCTGAATCCTCCAGTCCAGCACAGTACCACAGAACACAGTGGTAGAGTCCCTCCTATCATACCGCCTCTGTCCCGTTCAGCAACAGGGAAATGAAACCTCTGAATATCTCAAAAGGCCAAGTGTTTGTAGCTAAGCCAATGGCAAGTGTCGTAGCAAAGCCAGTGGAAGCTCGATTTTACCTTCATTTCCCTTTGCTGCCTCCTACACACCATTCTCCTACCATGACTGTATTCACCAAAATCTAAAACATACCTTTTAATGTTTCATCTCAGCCTGTGTTGGAGAGACAAGGTTGTCTGTTTTTTCTTGTCGATACAAGAACAGCAAGGCCTTTGCATATTGAGCGTATCCAGTGTATGTGCTGTCCATACTGTATGTTACCACACTGTGCACTGTTGCTTCTTGCTGTTACACTCCTTGCTTGTAGTATGTATTTATTCTGTGTATTCAGTGATTGTTTCCAGTTGGTTATTTCCACTTGGTAATCTCTGTTTAGTTTTTCTTTGGAATATATAATAGAGACATTCCATTCTCTATGAGGAGGGCTTCTTGTGCATCCACAGTCCTACTAACACCGCTGCATATCACTGGACCAAAATCCTGTGATACCAAAGAACCTTATCGTTAGAAGAACCTATGCTACATCTACTGGTTTGCATTGAAGCCTTTATAAACGAACTTAACCTTAAGTGCAATGACATAAAATTTAAAAAAAAAAAAAAAAGTTTTTGGAACTGGTCAGACGCAACAATGGTTATATTTTGAGAGAAGTGAAAGAGTTGCTAATGAGATGAACATTTACAACTTAACTCAGCAAAAAAAATAACAGAGAGCCAATGGGAAAAAGTCAGCTACGATGATGACCTGTAACAATCATGAAAAGGTGCAGATTGTTTCTGTGCCCAAAAAACCTCAGACTCAAGTATTTATTTTTCTCCACCTAACTCTGGACAAGTACATAAAGTCAATGGTATGTATAGCTGTTAATACTAATGAGGTCTATTTATGTATTGTTACTTTACATGTCTATCAGTCAGATCAAATCTGAGACAATGTACCTGCCATTGCAGCTGGATATTGATTTTTATTTTGCTGTGACGTCAAATAAACCTGCCAGGATTAAAGGTCAGTCCTTTGTCTGTTTGTTTGTCCATCCAATTGAGAAAAGGCACTTTGCATGTGTTTACAGAGTGGTTGACTCAGCTGCTGCATGATGAACCAAAACGAAGCTGCTTGGATTTTTATGTAACAGATCAAAATACACCAGTCACTAGCTTGTTGAGGTGATAGCACAGTATTTGGCAACAGTTTCTTAAATTGCATCCCAGCAGTTAATTTATGTGATTTAATTTGGACTAAACAGTATCTTGAATTATTAATGCGACATGATTGATGTATACTGAGTGGAAACAACAGGCATAAGTGACAAAACATTCAATGAGTTGGCACAGACATGTCAGATCAGATTTCTTTTATTTGTACTGATTTACATAATTCTACAGATATAAAAGAAAAGGTGTTCTATGGTTGAATTGAAACTAGAAAAAAAGTAGATATTTCTATCATACAATTCAAAGTGCATTTAGTAAAAGGCTAATTTAAATGAAACCTGTTTGCAAATTTTACATAAGTTAATGTTTTGATTAGTACAATAGTTCTGTGTTTTTGTACCTTCACAACTTTTTTTCCCCACTTATATAAAATTTTAACTTGTCAGTAGAGCTGAGAATGACAGGAAGGAAAATAGAACAGTAAAGGAAAAACCGGACTGTCTTTATAATACCTTTTAGCACGTCTGCCATTCATCTTAAACTGATAATGTACAGAGCAGAACACACATTGTACATTATTAGTTAATGCAGCCTCAGTCAGACTGCAGAGCAGACCACAGCAAGTGACCATAACATACCATAACATAACCCCATACATACCATCAGAACACAAACGACGGGGGTCAGACCCTGGTCGGGGAAGTGGCACTGGAGCCCAAAGTGGCTAAGACAAGACAGTGAGGAAACACAGTTCAAGTCTATGTTTGTCATCTCCTGTACTGTATGAAAAACTATCTTCTGAATCCATGGCTCCTGAACATGACCCATACGACATTAAGTCCTGAGGCTAAGCCACTGTCCCCGCCCCCCCAAAAGGCTGCCCTGAGTATTTATATCAGAGTCTAACCTTTTCATTGGGGGCATGGACAGATGGGGCCCTCTGCAAAGCCCCTCTTTACTAGCCGCTAACATTTTGTGCTTACTAGCCAAATGACTTTGTTCGGCAAAAGGTTTGCTAACAAAATCTGCAGGCCTTACCAGAGCGTAGCAAATACTGGTTACACCCTAGCTCAACCTGTACAACCTAGTTAAACCAGAAACGCCGATGGCAAAAGCCGCAGACACAGCGTAGGAACACAACTGAAGTTTATCAAAACGGCATGTGTATTAAGCACGTTTCTGAGTCCACCACAGCGCCTCGCACAGAGCTGTGTGTAAGTGGCAGTGTGTGACAACAGTAATGGGTCGTGACTGTTACTGGAAGATGACAACAAAGAAATATTTGGTTGGATCAAAGTACAAATGTCATACTACAACTGGGACCGCACAGTTTGAATTTTCACAAATTTCACCATGTTGAACAACAAAGTCTGATTCCTCTGTCTCGCAAGAATAGATTTTGTAGAGAATGAAAAGGGGGAGGTTGCTTGAACTACATGAAGACATTAAAAAGAACAGCACAAGAGAACAGGGCAGGTGAGACTTAAGATATGAATGTTTCCAGGTAGTCAGTGTGGGTCAGTAGAGGTCACTGAGGCCAGCAGTCTTTCGGGCTTTCTGCATGAGGGCTCGGAGCTGGAATTGCTTCCTGGACAGAAGGCGCACGTGCTGTAACAGAAGAGAATACGAGTCAACGAGGCTGAAACCACAGGAGACGACCATCTTAAAAGCTTTTCATCTTCAATGTGTTAAAATGGTTACCTTGAGGAAAACCTCCAGGTCTATGACATCCCTGCGGAGAGCCTCTCCCAGGTAGAAGATAGTGTCCTCAATTGCATTTTCCTCAGCATACAGGTTCAGAATCTGTTTGTAAAGTGGAGCTGTGGGTACAATGACGTCATCAATGTCATTGTTCTCTGACTGGTTCTCCATCTTCTCCAAGGCCTCACTCAGCTCCTCGTCCTTTTTCTTCAGCAGCTCAATGTTCCTGTCGACTTCAGTCTAAAGGAAACATGACACACCACCAAAAAATGCAATTAAAGAAAAATTATGTACTGGTACTAGAGACCGGCTAACGGTAATATGAGGACAATTAAAAAAGAGAAGAATGGCTCACCACTTCCTGGTCAAGTCTTGAAACCATCTCTTCAAGTTTTTGGTGCCCTTTTTTTAGGTCCTCCTCTGTTCTCTTCAGGGCGTCTAGCTCTGCCTGAGCTCTGTCCATCTCCTCCTTCATCCTCCAGCGAAGTTTATCGCTCACAGCTGAAATCAGGGATGCGCGAATGGTGTCCTCACCAATGGTACCATCTCTGCTTTGGCCTTCAGATAAATGACAGAGCAGAGGAGTTAGACAGGCTGACTATTATGAGTCCTGTACCACCTGATAAACCACTGCAAATTCAGTGTAAGAGGAAATATCAAATGAGTTAAGATTAATATTATCAATTAAATGGAAGTGAAAGAAGTGTCTTGATATGGCAGAAGCATAAAATTGATGATACTGCCTGACACAAACAGGGATCACATAATCAGTTGACCATTAACCACTATTTCCTGTCAGGGTTGGATTTTGTCAAACAATGATAAGTCTGAAGACAAATCTGAAGGTGATCTGTCATTTTGACAGACTGGAGTACTGAAGGAGATTTAGCATAACCTCAGGATATTCATATCCCGCACTGTCAATATTGTGCATCTACATCTCCACCTGGGTCCAGTCAGAGCATCACAGAGCTACAGAGTGGAGGTTTCAGATCTGTGACCACAGTAGGTCATGCAGTGGCTGCCTCCTCATTGTTGTGTGTTGCTCATAATTTATCATATACGGACACTTAGCAAAGACCCTTAATCGGTTTTCAACACACTGGGTCAGACCCTAGGTAGAGTGTTCTGCTTACAGTGTCAGTTTTCAACACGTTGCATCATTGAACAGTGGCTGAGGCTGTACTGTGTATTTCCTTTGAGGAAGTGAGTGCTCAGGTAATCAGAGAGTTCTGCCAGTTTCTGATCACTTGTCTGGAGAAATGTTCCTCAACTTCAAAACTGTCGGAAGAAGCAACAGTAACTGTGTTCTCTAGTTTGGCTACAAGCGTAATTTCAGTGCTAGACTAGCACTGAAATTAGGGTTAAAACAGCTGTACATTTTTCTTACCAGAGCAAGTAGATTCCAATCGCAGTATTGTCAACAATAAACAAAATAGGACTGTTTTGCAGAAAAGATAAAAATTTATACAACCATGCACAATCTAAGTAAGACACGAAACCTAAATCCTGTAGTGTTTCAGTGCTACTCTGACACTGTGCAGGGGAAAGAAAAAATCCCCTCAAGTGGTGTTGAAATATGACACACTGTCAGTGTCTTTGATCACCTATTTCCATTCCCTTATTAATGCATTATCTCTGAATTTATTCAATAGATTAGGCCGATTATGTTTATTTTGATTGAACTGTTTTTTAAGATTAACTGCTATTAAATATGCTTCATTAAAAAGGACAAATAAAATGATGGCCGATAACAAAATTTTACAACTCTGATGAGCACCTCACAATCCTTTAATATCATAATACATAATAATGATAGTATCATAATACATCGATTCAGTTGAGTTGACACAAAGCAACGAGTGAATAGTGTCTTAGATATGTGCCTTCTTAACACTCAGAGACTGCAACTGCCATGTCCAAGTAGATCCTTCATTCAAAGTAGTAGTAACTCTGGTAAGTCAGAGTAGAGGGGGATTTGGGGTGCAAGCATGTTTTAATTTAAAAAAATAAATAAATAAAAATCAACATCTGACATGAGTGTATCAATGACATATTACACAGGAATCAACATGGTATATTCTCATATGGATAGTTTTTCCCATCCCTGGTCCCATGTTGCAGAATCAGCTGTGGTCAAATGCCGTTTTACATATGTGCACATGTTCCGATGCATACCTTCAGAGGCATGACCACCTTGTGCAGCCTGGAGTTAACTCTTAAAATGTCAGGGTTGATTCAACCACCAGCAAATTTATTTCTTCTTCTTGACTAAATATAGAACATGTAGGGAAAGCAGAGGTCCCAGCATCGTTGATCTGCCTTTGTGTGTGGATTACTGTTCCAATCCTAAATATAGCACTGGGTGTACTGGAGGTATAGTGTGTGAGAGCTGGAGAGAGATGGAGCTTGACTGCCCTTTAGGCCCATTTCCCCCTTTGGCCTTTAAAGCTCCCCACTCTAGTTACACTGACGACCTTTCACTGGTAGTTCAGCGTACCACCAAACTATTACAGAGGGTACGAGAGTTTCAGCTAGAAGGTCAAAGGTTGTAACTATGGTCAGCTAAAGACCAAAGAGCAGGCTTTTTGGTGGAAGAAAACTAATCTTTGACTGAATACTTACTTGTACTCATTCCAAGACATAACAGAAACTGTTGTTTTTTCTGAGTTCAATATTTTCTTGTAATTCCCATAAAATCTAATATATCTTTTTAATATACATAACAGTTTATCTGTGGAAAGATTAAGTTTCTAAACTTTTATTTCCAGTCTTTTAACCTGCAGTAGAAAGTGTAGAAAAGAAAGCACTATTTGAAATAACACTGATACTAAATGAAATACATACCCACAGTGGAGACTGGTGTCTGAGAGGGATAGTGCCCTGGGCCAGCAGTGGCTGGATATGAATTGCCCCCTGGATACTGGTATCCGGGATAGCCTCTGTACATAGAGGAAATATATACTAAGTCAATATCATGCATTTATTTTACATTCAACATTTTACTATCTTTAACTCTGCACTAAAAATGTACCTGAACCAGCATGCCTCAATAGTAAATGAACTTCTGTTTAACATGAAACCACACAGACAAACATGTCTGGACAGATTTGTTGAAGCTGTGTTTGTATCTGTTCAGGAACAACCTGGCAAAAACCTTACCCTGGGTTAGGATTTGGGCCATAAGGTGAGACTGCAGGCATTCCAGGCATGTAGGAAGCTGAGGTAAGGAGACATAATAAGACAATCAGGCCTAAGTACACACAAAACAAACCAGTCAATTTCTCATACAGTTACATCTATTCATGGTGTGCTGTAGTGGTGTCTTAGCTCCACCTAGTGCTGAAGCAAGTGAATTAATTATGTACAATGTGATGCTATAAGAGAACATGAAAACATTTTTAATGGTTTAAGGTTTAGCTAGGTGAACCTCTTGTTAAGTTCACCTAACTACTACAGTTTAAGTGTTGCGTTAGTCTTTCATTTGAAGGTCACAAAGTTCATTTTTTGTTGAAACTTCTCTGGTACTGTTGAACAGTATTGCAATATACTGAGACGTGCCTCTTGTATTTAATCTACACATAACTGGAACAAAAACTTATCATTACATTGAGATATGTGCCTGCTACTTGCAACATATTACTGATTAGGAAAGAGTCTGCAGATGATCTGGTTTTACAGATACTCTACTAAAAGTCCCCAGTCTCATAGATTATTCTGTTCAGAACTCACGGTTAGGAGGTCCAGCAGGCTGGAAGGCCTGATAAGGAGCCTGTGTGGTCGGACGGGAAAACACAGGAGGCTCCTCTCCAAACACTACAATCATCACTTGAATCAGCCCATACAGGTCTGATTGAGGCTGTGAAACAACACGTTTGGGAAGACACAGAATTAGATTTTAAACATGTTTAACAGGCCAACTCTTCAAATATTTTCTAGAGCACAGTTAGATTTACACAAATAACTACATCATTTGTATTGTTGTGTACTAAATCCTAAAGCTCTACATCAAAATATTGTTTTAGTTCATGTTTTTAATAGTTTGACCCTTACAGCTATATTTTATGTAAACTAAGCTTTACAATCAAAACCCTAACGATAATTACCAACATGCATTCATGTAAATAGTTGTTGAAAGGAATTCATTAATAAAATTTCACTTCAATCTTTATTTTTCAAAAACTAATATCTCTTCTAACTTTTTCTTTACTTGTAACCAAACTTTGAAGTGTAATATGAACATAGTGCTACCATTTCTAGGTGTTACTTTACCCTGCAAAGCCACAGATCTTGCTAAAGTTTAGCTGTAGAACTGAAAAACACGAATTGTGACTGTACATTTTCCAAAGAGTGATCATTTTTAATGTCATGTAACATACTTGACATTTTATTTAAAAGCATTAATAATATTCATTATAGATCAAAGGTGAGATGATACAGAATGATTCCTGTCTAAAATATCCCCCCTCTGGCTCACTGTGATACTCAGCGTAACATATTTCAAAGTTACCATCTAAACATTTAAAATTCCGTCCATTTAATTATTTATTCACTTATGTTCATCCATATTTTTTTACTGTATTCAAGCAGTTTTGAAATTGCTATCAATACCTAAAAATGCCATTTATAGTAAATATATAATGATTATCAATAGAACAGTTGACAGAAAATGTCACACTTACATGCTTCCACTCATGCAGATAAGGCAAGTAAATCTTGCCATTGGCATCAATGTGCTTGCCAGTTTTGATCATCATTGCACTAGTAGGTTTGACAAAGCATATGGGAGGGTTGTAGGGGTATGTATCCAGCAACCACAGACATACTGGGATGTTGTAAACATTGCCTGTAAGGGAAGAAAATAAATACATTTTCAAAAATCACATACAGACACTATTTGAATATACCACTCATTAAATGGGTTTTGTTAGCACAATAAATAATTCTAAAACATCAGTACACAAAATTTAAGTTTTGTTTTTTTTTTTTTTTTACCTCTGTAGCTCACTGGAACTGTTCCTGTCAAACTCATCAAGTCTCTGGTGGAACCATCATTAAATACTGAAATGCACAAGGCAGACTGAAGATTAACCACAGATGCACACAAATAATTAACCAAAAAGAGAATTAAAACAAAACACAAGCGTTATTTATTATACCATAAGCATCCATAACTGGCTTCAGGTCCTTGTACTGAGAGATGACATTTGTTATTTCACGGACAGTCAGGTCTCTGTACTTGTATTGCTAGAAGATCACAAGAAAAAGAAGAGAAATGTTAATGTATCATATTCTGCTAAAACTTCCTCCAGATGTAATGTTAAAAAATCATGTCACATATAGCTGGCACAGTCAGTAAGGTTAAATATGGGCCAGCATATCATGTCTGCTTTTATATAATAATGGGCAATTTGTCAACGTACCTATAATCAGCATGATCAAAACATATCTGACTGGGATTCCAAAATTCATTACATTTAATTGGATCAAACGGCTTAAGTAATGATTTGGGAGAACATATTTCTCTATTCTTAGCACAACACAAATAACCAATCAAATAACCACACATATTCAAGAAGTACTAAATTCTAGATCAAGAAAAAGTCGTCGAATAGTCCTATGGGTCGTGCAAGAGCAAAGATCACTGTCATTATAGAAAAACACACTTAATAGCACCTGTATAGTACAATGAGATTAATGAGAACTTAACGCCTGATATTAAAATATGTGACAGTAAGGAAGTGAAAATGGCAAAGGTCGGTTGTTATCTGTAGCTAACACAAACATTAATACATGAAGTCCCAGAAAGACGCATCATTTATTAAGTATGAACAAAACTAGTGAGCAGATAACATTTTAGATATTTAACGTGACATCCATAAAACAAATAAGTAGCTTTTGGATGCTAACTCCAGGAAATGTTAGCCTGATTGCTTCTAGTTTCATGTCTAGTATCGGTAACACTGACGTATGCTAAATTATAACAAGTGCCTAAACATTTAATTATTAGACTTACCTTTAACATTTTCTTCAGGGCACCTTCGTTTACTACAGCCATGATTCCAGAGTTCGCTTTATAGCGCTTTTATTGAGAAAGTTTAGGTCAGTAAACAGACACTTTTGAGCTGAGGGATTAGCTATCACAAGCTAACGTTAGCTAGCAGAACTACAGTGAACGCTAGGCTAACGTTAGCCCAACCTCGGGCCTGACTACAAAAAGACAATTATGTGTTTTTTTAACAAACTCCTAGAGTCAAACAACTATAATGGCGCGGTTTCTGAAGTATCAAACTTCAGAACATCATTAAACTTCAAAAAATTATCCCAGTTAACATATGGTAGTTTACAAATTCGCGAAAACAAATATCCGATGTTCAACAACAGGAATTTCCGGCATGCCCACTGACTACTTCCGGTTTGTATTGACGTCATTAAGTACATGTACTTCTCCCATTCATCCATGTGTGCAAAATGTAGGATTATCCATAGGTTATTACCAAGAAAAAAACGTACTATAAATTGACTGAATAAAATGCACAAATTGATATTAAAAGTTAAATATTTCGCAGTTATAAGCTATATTACCATACAGCACAGGCTTTTTTAGTTTGATGTTTATGATGTTTTTAAAAACTCAAAAATGTTGAATAACTTCAGATAGGAATAAACAAGAGACACTTTGGGTACAATTTATTAATGAAGCTGTCTACAAAAACCTTTCACAGACATTGAAATATCATTTTTGCTCTCATTTGAAAAACAGTTCAAAACATTGAAAAAATATGCAAGTCAGTTACATTAAACACAGTATATCTGTAATTACTAGGAGTATACATGTTTTTGAGAATGATGTTAACACAAAGAACATTTCTTCTAATTTTTACGATGAACAGTAAAAAAAATTATCAATAGATACCACTTGACAATTTACAGGAAATGTGACATAGAGAATGCACAAACACAGTCTTTATACAGATTATTGTTATATTTCACAAATGATTAACAGTTGGTTTCATTTTCCTGCTGAAAAGGCTGGCCATCATCTCGATGTAAAGTTAGATACGAATTCCCATCTGGCGTTGAAATAACGTCTTGTTTGTGGAACTGTAGCCAACCTAAACATGACAATTTTAGTTAATTTCTCTCCAGTCACAACAAATCATAGACATGTTGCTGAGGGAAAGGAAAGGAATACATATCTGCACTTGAACCTAGTTTTATCTCAACTCAGGTGTGGCCCAGATATATTGAGGATCTTCTATCTCATAAACATAAACCTGTATCTAGGGCACAGATGTTTGTGTTTAAAAAAAAAAAACACAAAGGCTTGCTCTCTGAGCGTTACTTACAGGAGTCTTGTTCTGGTTCTGGATGATGTTTCATACACACTGGAGGACAGTCTCCAAACATAGCAGCCATCACCTGCAGCAGACTCACTAGATCACACTCCCCCTGAGACGCGGAAGAGAAAAGCCTATAAAGATCTGAACTGTTGTAAAGTGTTCAACCCTTAGCTCATTTACCATTGTCTGTCTTTCTTACTAGACACAACCCAGTCAGTACGAAACACATTTACCTGCTTCCATTCCTGTAAATAAGGCAGCAGCACTTCACCGTTACTGTTGACATAGTTTCCTCTAAGGATAACCATTTCTTGTGTGGGTTTGATGTAGGTGATGGGGGCAGTTTGGGGGTAGCTTTCCTCAAGCCACAGACACACAGGGATGTTGTAGCTATTGCCTTGGATAAGAACAGAGGGGAATTACTTTTGATAGCCTCTTTTCCCTGGCTTACTTTTTTGTGTTTTTAATTTGTGGCTAATGTTGGATAAAATAGACAGTTAAGTTACCTTGATACACAGCAGAAATAGTTCCTGTTAGACACATCAATTTCTTTGTGGTCCCGTCATTATAGACTGTACAAAAAAACAAACATAATATGACATAAAACAGTTGCGGTTGTAGAATTTCCCACAGTTCAATCCAGCACATGCATTATGAGTTGTTGTTAAACCTCTTACCGTATTTGTCCATTATAGGCACAAGGTGTTTGAAGTGAGTCAAAGTTGTACTTATTTCATGGGCCACAGTTTTGCAAAGATATGTCTTCAAAACAAAAAATTTAAAAATGTAAAGTTGTTTACATAAAACAGCGCCTCTTTTTCTGTCTATTTGTGACTGAAAAGACTACAAAATGTACAGGTATTATTATTCTTACCTTTGGCAGCATTTTCTTAATCGAGCTCTCATAGGATGACATGATTAGGGCTCATCAAAAAAACAACGTCCTTCTTTTGCTTTGTGTCTTGTTGTTGTTCACAAATGGTCATCAGCTTTCTGCTTTTCTTCCTTCCTGGTTTCCTAGATAAGATTCTATCTTTTATGACTGTGACAGCCAGTAACATAGCAGCCATCCAATTATGCAAATCCGGTGCCCTAAAAAGTAACAACTAGGCCACATCGCTTGAACAAGCACTCTATATAACTGTGACAGGGACAAACTAAATACATTAAACTGCCAAACTTTGCTTATAATCATATTTTATGAGTCGAATAATAAATAACATACATAAAAATAATATAATACTGGTAAAAAAAATGTTAACTAAGCTTATGCACTTCCTTATTGACCCACTTTATTGTACACTATTTCCTGCAGTTCCCTGTTCCTTTAGTTGATGGAAATGATATAAATTAAACAAAAAAGATTAATATATGCTTATGTTATGAATCTATATATCTAATGTCATGTTTAGATGAAACTGCCAAGCAAACTCCTGCGTTTCAACCTAAGACACTGGTTATATATAGTTAAAAATCATAGTAAATAAGCTAACAGTGAGTTTCTCATGTGTAGATTGGTTTATAAGGTTTACTACGGTTAAATCAGTTCTATTTAATCTACAACATAAAAAATATTCTAACAGTAATGGGTAAACAAACATTTACACCTGTACTTTGAACCTCCAGTGCTGCTGCTCTTTGACCATATTGTGTAAAATAAAGTTGTATTGTAGATTATAAGCCTGCTACACAAAGAAGCACATTATAAACCTTCATTTGTACCCTGTAGTGGCTGAATAATACAATATCACCCACAATTTGTAACATAAATCTGTCCCCATTTGTGCTCATCATATCCTTGAACACAAGATAGAACAACCTATAGATGGCAGCACATCCTAACTATAAGGAAGGCATGGAAGTCTGCTATTTAAAGGACAGGGAGACAGTTTCCATCTTGACATCTTTATTCCTGTCCTGCAATACATTTGCCACATTTTCAAAGAGTAAATACATCTTAAATAGCTAAACAGTTGACATTTTCACAAAATCCTTCCACACCTGCATTCCACAGTTTACAAGGGAAAAAAACAAGCCCTTGAGCCCACAGTATCCCTGTGCAAAACTCCCAGTAGTCTGTAAAGTCTGTCATGCCTGCCAGTTTTTCTGACATGTATACTTGTGGTTTGCTGGCTGAATATCCTTGCGGCAACATGACGTTGATATTCTAATGTAATGGGAATTGAATGCATAGATTTGCGGTACTCTATTGTATTATTATGGTTGTACTGTATAGATATGGACAGGAAGAGGACAAGCATACTACCAGGACTGTAATTACATTATGAACTCCCAGCTCTTCTTCTGTAAAAGGTTTAAGTACAGTGGTCAAACATGTTAGGAACAACACATCCAAAAATGGGAGCAAGGACCAACTCTAAAATCGTGTAACTCCTGCATATTGTTATGTCAAACAAGACTTCTTTTGGAGCAACTTTAAACAATATCTAACAACTCAAGCACATTCACAGTTCATATTGTTCCTCTGAGAAGAGAAATGAACAAATTAACTTGACCACTACGATCCACACAATAACTAGACTGATCATATTTCTTTATGCTATGTTATGCAAGTGAAAAAAGATCCATGTCATCTGTACAAAATCAGTTAGGTCTGAAATAAAAACATTGTTACCCTTAGAGGGAGACAACAGTAAAATAGCATTTTGTGTTTCAGCTGTCTTCTGAAAATCTGCCTTTTTACAAAAGAGGTCTGGAGTGTCACTAAGATGTGCATCCAACGATTTTTTTTACTGTAGAGTCTGAAACTAGAGCCACTATCATAGGTGATCAATTTTCTGCACAGTATATTTATAGAGTTGGGAAGTATATGTAAGAATTTCCTGTAAATACTATCACGTGTACCAGTCTAAGTAAACTGACCCAAGGGGAGAGACTTCATTTTTCTGAATCGATATTCACAAACTAAACCATGTCTGTTAAGCATTGGAGAATAATAACTTGACTTCTATTGAGTTTTGTCTGAAGAGCTCTATTAAAAACATAGTGAAAGGAATCACATTCAGACACATATCATTAGAGAAAAGTCACTTTCAAAATCAGTGTAGTGTCATGTGAGGTTGTCCTGTGAAATTCTATAGAGCGCACATCTTAACACAATTTCTTTAGTTGCACACAGTTGAACAGAAACAAAACAATGCAGCAAGCAGAACACGTAACATTTGTCTCAGGTAGAACTCGCTGCATACATGAGGTACAAACTTCTAACCAATAAGGCAAAGTAAACACAGAACAGTCTTTCATTAGGCATCAAGTGGAGAGCACAAGCTAGTTAGTATTAAGAAACAAAGCAATGCACTCCCATAACCTAATATCCATTACTTCTTACACATAATATCCCACATATACAGTAGATATGGTTCTGACATGATTAGCACCTGACCTGTTATTGTTCCCTTTAAAGAGCTGAGGTGGCAGAGAAAGAGGAGCAGTTTGAGGATATTATGGTTTGTGGAAAGGAAAAAAAAACAACTGAAGTTCAACCCAGAGGCTTTATACTTTGCAGTGCTAGTGGTGACATCCTTGACCGTTGTTTCCAGGATTGTAAAATTAAACATTCCTGGACCCTGATTCCTGAGCACTTTTCAACCATGAGGAACTATTCTTTTCTTGCAGTCTAAAAAACAGTTGTGTTTACTAATAAAAACATTAGACAACAGTTTCACACCATACAGTTGCTGAAATGCAAAAAAAATGACTGGTTGTTATTTAATCTCAGCTATAATTTATCACAGCCAAGATCACTGTTCAACTGTACAAGATATGGGTTTTTAACCACTTCAGCAGCTAGCAACTGTGATGTGATAACTCAGTTTTCATGCACTGTACCTCTCCTTCTTAAATCAAAGTAATACAGAAAAATAGGTAGCCATGAGAAGTGGTATATTTCCCAATACTCCGTATTTTGGACAGGAAAGAATCCTATTGCACCAGATCCTACGTACACTAGCCATTACTATTATTATTCCACAACAACTCTTAGCAAACAAACATCTGAAAGAAGAAGAGAAGGCAGCTGCGTTCTGGAGAAAATAAGTTAATCTATCTTATTTTTCTCAATTTAACTGATCTATCCTAAAAAAAAAAAAAAAGGAATTCCAACTATGGCAGGCAGGTTATTAAAATGTCAAACCAGGTGCCATCTTAAAAAAAATAAAATAAAACGCCCTTGCTCACATAGTGCTCTGGAACTTTCCAATCCTCAATCACAAACTGGTCCATATCAAGAACAAAATCAAAGATTTTTACATCTATCCTAACTTAGTTTAACAACAACAAAGTAGTCATTCTCATGTCAGCCTCCATCCTGGTGCCTGGAATAATGGAGGAGCTACACAGCCATTCTAGGGAAAACAAAGGTAGGCAGTGTGGGATGGTGGGTTTATGCATGTGGGAGGCGTAGGGGGAACTTAATGTCCATTCCAGTCAATTCCATTTTAGTTCAGCCATCCTAGCGGGCAGGCAAGGGGAATGGCATCAGGCTTTCAAGGTGAGAGGAGGTCAAAAACACCCCCTTTAAGACCAGTGTTGAGACCGAAAACAATAAGTTAGCAGGAAACTTATGGAGCTACCCAGTGAGACTACACTGGAGTTGACAAGAGTCATTAGTGGTGTTGCTCACAGGTCGACGCGGACCAAAAATAGAGACCAGGCAAGGCCAGTTCAGCTAGTCATTTAGGCAACTGTCCAAATTCTCCAAGGTCTATGGTTCAGTCAGCTCTGGTGGTTTCCTTGAGAGCTTTTGCTTCAATCATCCTCATTTTGAAAAGTTTATAATTTATCATTGAGTTGCTTTGTCAATCTTCAAGTCCATGCTGCCACGACACGATGTAGCATTCCACCTAAATGTGCAACAGCTGGAAATAAAAAAGACACAAAAGACAAACAAATGTTAGGGCAAACTTATTTTTTTTCAGAGAAAAATTGACACGTTAGCTTCCCTATACACAGCCTGTTCATGCAGGAATGTTGTGCCTTTATTCTGCCTCACTGTTCTGTATAAAACAGTACAAACATGGGATGGTGGGTATTATTGTTCTCCCTTTAAGCCAGCCGTGGAGGTTGTCACAGGGTCAGAACAATGTCTGTATAAAGGGAGAGCCAGTATAGAGAGGCAAAGTCCCACCCCTTCTGGTTGTAGCCCATGGGAGCTTATTGGAGTTAATGGTGAGAGACAAGGAATTTTTTGATCACATTTGAATTCTGTCAAAATTTACAGGTGTTTTTCCAATGTAAAAGATAATCATACAAGTCAATAAAGTGTAGTTTGTTGTCAAAATGTTGATGTATCATACTGTGGAAACACATAACTACATGACTATGACTATGCATTCAAAAGCTGGTGTCATCATAACTGTCTCTGTGATCTGTTCAGAGCTGCTGAAAGTGCCTCTACATTTTCAACATGACCAGACCTATAGTGATTTTGACCTCTTTTAATGACTTCTCATTTTGATCTCCAACAGCAGAGATGAAATGTACCGTTTTGGTGTTGGCGACATGTATCAAAAGACAAGGGATGCAGTTTATTGAGCCATTTCACACTAAATTAGATTTTCCTATACTATCTTGACAACATATTACACATTTCCTAACTTGTACGCTTATCCTCTAAAACGACAAATACCATAGGTATAGCTGATAGTAAAATTCAAATGGCTGGAAAGGGGATGTCGTGTGTATATGTGTGGAAATGTAGAAATATCTGAAAAACAATTAGCAGCTAATCTACAGGGATCAAGACGCTACTGTCAAAAATGGAGGTGAATTGGGGTGACAGTAAGGACCAGGAGCATGTTACTCACAGCAGAGGTCTTAATCTCCTCCAATTATTGTTTTAAAAGCAACTAGACACTGCACTGAGCAGACAGAGCACTAGTATGCTATCCAAAAAACACATGCTAGGGCAGCATTGTGAAGGCTGCGTTTGGTTCAGTGTAAACAGGCATATTCGGCTTAATGAGAGGGTCTTAACAGCAATGTAGTGGGACCTATATGGTAAAAAGCGCTAGATGTTTCATTGTGGAGCGTACATATAGTTTCCCATTTGGTTTTACATTAGTAGACGCATTAAAAAATACACACAACACACAGTGTAATAAACAACCACTTTGAAAACTTTATGCCTACACAGTAGTATGTAGGTGTAAAGCGAAGATTATTTTGGAAACATTTCTCACCTGCATCACGATACAACACAGCGACAGCTCATACAGTCCTGACCACTTTCATCAGGTGGGTTCAGCTTTCGCAATTTATGCTGTCTGATCTCTCGAACCAGTGTATAGAAGGCATCCTCCACTCCCTGTGAACAAACACACACAGGGGCATTTACAACCGTTAATTACAAATGAAATATGTTGAACGCACCCCTTATTCCAGAAAAGCAGGTGTACTCAACATTAAGAGGCCACATTACCATGGTAACTCTTACAATTTGAGACCATGTTAATCAGGAAATCTTCAGGACTAAATTTTTTGCCCTTGTCTGAATGCCAGTTATCTCATCTCTTCAATACTACATGTGTAGAGTAGTGTATGTACCTACATAATATATAACAGTGAGTCACTGACAGTGGGAGCTGTGTGGCGATGTGTTCGTATGAGGCCTTTCAAATACTGCACCTCTGTTCTCAAACCAAGGTAACCTGGCTATGAGTCACTGCCTGCAGAACAATAAAATGTTCCCAGCAACACAAATCACATAATACCAGCTCTCCGTGTGTATGAACGCACATGCAAAATGTAAAATTACAGAGCTTACAGGAGCACGCTGTCAGAGCTGCTAGATTA
This sequence comes from Apogon talboti, assembly GCA_037367365.1. Classification (NCBI taxonomy): domain Eukaryota; kingdom Metazoa; phylum Chordata; class Actinopteri; order Kurtiformes; family Apogonidae; genus Apogon; species Apogon talboti. The sequence goes on from JAPQRQ010000023.1 coordinate 7,566,861, forward strand.
CAGTCTAATGCTGGGAGATTTTCAACATGAAATGATTATTGCGGCATAACAATTTGGGAGGTGTCAGGTGATGAAAATCATTCATACACGTGGGTGTGTGTCTTATTTACTACCCACCTGTCGTGTCTTGGCAGAGGTCTCTATATATGGGATGCCGTAGGAGCGGGCTAGTTCCTGGGCTTGCCTTGTATCCACCGTACGTGCTGGGAGGTCACATTTATTTCCCACAAGCACCATGGGAACATCGTCTGAGTCCTTTACTCGTTTAATCTGTTCTCTGTAAAGAGGTAAAAGGGTTGATGGTTGGTATATAATTGCCACACATTTACAGGTGCCTTAACACATTCCCAACAACAACATTTTTCTGAGCCCCTCCCTGACTGATAAACAACAGCAGCTCCAGCACTGGAGAGCTAACCTCTCAGGGAGCTCTAGGACCCTGAGGAAGAGCCAGGGCCTACTGGTGCTGGGCTGTGCTGCACTGCTGAAGGAGTGAGGCAGTGAGGAAGGGAGGAAGGGGGGATAGACAACAGGCAGGCGGCAAACAGCATTACCTCATCACTACAGCAGCCAGCGGCAAACACCAGGCAGCCGGAGGGAACTGAGGGAGAGGAGTTGGTCAGATCAATCAGCCTCTTCTCTCTTACCCACAGTACAGCAGGATGACTCCACAACAGTCAGCCAAGCCCATCTGCAGCCAACACTGCTAATAGTGTTTTATGACCACACTTGCTCTGAAGTGATGTCACAGCACATGTTTACCCAGTTTAGATCACAGACTTATTGGTGAGGCAGGTATTTAAAGTATCCGGTGTATTTAAAAGGACAGTGGCTATCGAAATCAGACAGACACCGTTTTGGCCTGGTGTGTTTTAATGTGATAAAATGATGCTGGGTAAAATGGGAGGAAAAATCTATACGCTCAAACAAGTTTTTGGCAGATTTTCTTTCTGAGTAACTGCAATGCACTAATCAGGCCTACACTTTTTCTAGCATCCAGCCTAAGATCTATGCAGCCTTTCACCAGCGACACAGTTGTTTCACAGCGATGCCAGCAGTTGAATCTGGCCCAAAGAAGGCTGCGCTGTAATGAAAGCAAGCCAAACAAATGTGTGTGTAATAAAGTCAAACACCCCACCAGCCTGGAGAGGAGGTGACAAAGTTAATAAGCAACGAATCACTTGCCACGTGCAACACTGACAAGTGGGTGTCTAATGTGATAAAAAATACAAAATGTTGCAAGGATGGAGAGCACTGTCATCCTCAACTGAAACTCTCCTCCCTCCCCCCTTTCTCCTTCCCTGTCCTTGGGAGTGCTACCTCTCTCCCTGCTTCTCTAATTGAGTCAGGATCGATTTCATTGGCATCGCGCTGTAATCCTCCAGTTGGGGGCTAAGCTTTCTTTAGCCGTGTTAAACGCTACAGCATGACATCACCCAAGTACTGCAGAGAGCTCGCACACACAAGTATACACACCCCTCTCCCTCCAGACCCCACGGGAGTCCCTGTAACACACAATGCATGTGCAAATACATGTACACAGAACCTCTGAAAGACGCTAACGAAAAATGATTTTGTGTCTGAACTCCACCTGCTGCATCAAGTACATGCAGCAATAGAATCCCTTCATACTTGATAACGATGTCATGATTCACCCACTCTTAAGCTGTGTTCAGACTATGTCATATCAGCCTGAACTGACAGATGTAGGGCGACGGGTCATGAACAACAAATGGGTATGACAATTGAAAGTTTTATCTCATGTAGTGGATTCCGGTGGACAACAACCAACAACATATCTGGGATGCCTCTTGACACCCTAATACATTAGCGTGGTAGAATTTCCTTACACAGCAGATTACATCAAGTCTGTGATGTTGACTAAAAAGAGCACAGAGGTGCTGCCATGCACAACAGTGGACAAGACAAAACAAATGCTGCCTTTACTTAATGTTGTCTTTGAAATATTGACAAACCAAACAGTTCTCTTTGAACAGGTCCACAGATTTGTTGAGGCAAACACAAGACAGCATTATTTGCTCTGCAGCAGACTGTTTACAATCTTTTCCCGATTACCAATTCTTATAGATGACATCATGCATGCCACGAAAGATGGCAAGTGACGACTGATTGTAGAGCTACACGTCTGTCATGCCTCTTGGGTACAACATGACATGGAAAGAACTCATGGCAATAGAATCACCTATTCTGATGCAGAAACCATTATAACAAGCAAAAATATTGTGTAGTCTGAAGCTGGAATTACACACACACCTGTACTGGTGTATATCCTCAAAAGACTTTGTGTTGTTGATGGCGAAGACGCAGAGAAAGCCCTCCCCTGTCCTCATGTACTGGTCCCTCATTGCACTGTACTCTTCCTGACCTGCAGTGTCCAGGATGTCCAGCAGGCAGGTCTCCCCATCGATCACCACCTGTTTCCTATAAGAGTCCTGCAGAACAAGCAAAGCAAACCCCACAAATTTACAGAAAATGACAATGGCACTTGGTTCATCCATAATATAAGAGATCATACTATAATTTGTTCATTTATGCTTCTTTTAGGTATTTATTTAAATGCAGCATGCAAATGTAAAAAAATCAGTTATAGGTTTATAGGTGCTGTGTGTTCCCTGTCTACTTTCAGGTCAGATGTACAGTAAAAGATCAGAGGAGCAGGGTATCGGAACCAATGTTTAGCCTTCCAACAGATAGCCACAAAAAACATGGAGTGCTGTCCCTTTGTTTGTTAGAGCATAGGGGCCAGGAATGCAAATACACAAAAAGGACATTGTCTGGCCAGAGGCAGGCGTGGTGAGAAAGAGAGGGAGAGTGTGGAGACAGAGAGGGAGAAAAAGAGAGAGAACAGAGTAGAAAACATTCTCTCTGGCTTCCCCCTCCTTTTCACAACGTCTGCAATGTCTTTTGGAGTCTTGACTTTATATAAAAGAAATATTATTCAGCCTAAATATTTCTAATACAACAAATGTCAAAACAACCTCAAAAACTGACCATTTGGAGACTTGCCACGGCATTTGGTAAATTAAATGAAATCAAATGAACCTAAACTGACATGGCAACCCAGTAGGACCCAGACAGTCCTGTAATGCTGTAACTGTGGTCTATGACCTCTCTATCAAACATGTACTTTAATGCATGCATGTAGCAACATTACACTGTTGAGTGCAGGAAACACCTAACTTTTGAGCATTACCTTTAAACCTTACCTCTACACCATAATCAACAAGATACAACCCACCCACCCACCCAGTAGAATATGCAGTGAAGAGTCGTACCTCTATGGTGGGGTCATATTCATCCACAAAGTGGTTCTGGATGAGCTGGATGGTGAGGGCACTCTTGCCCACGCCACCAGCTCCCACCACCACCAGCTTGTACTCTGTCATCTTTGCCACTGCCGCTCACCACAAACTGCTGCTGAAAGAGGAAAGGAAGCAGATAAAGGTGCAGGTTAGCATAAACACATCTAGGCACAGACACACACTGATCTTCAAAAAGCTATGCTCTGACACTGGACAGCCATGAATGGACCATAACGAGTGACTACAGATAAAACATAGAGCTGTGTACAATACTGCCCAGCGGTGAGAGATATTAGTGGGTGGTGTGTTTGGATGTGTGTGTGTGTGTGTGTGTGTGTGTGTGCAGTGGGGGCTGAGGTTGAGACCCTCAAAGGGGAATGTGAAAAATGTGCTGAAGGTACTCAATGTTCCGATCCTCTCCCGCTCAGTATGAGTAGCAGAGAGGGCGTATGAGAGGCAGAGACAGTGGGGGGGGGGGAGAGGGGCATGACACTGGCAGACTGATCCTCATCACTCAACCTTCACATTATGATGCCTCCACTTGAACCTATGATGCGTACAGAGTGGGATCCAAACAATCAACTCCACAATACAGAGCAAAGACAGTAACACAGTGTGTCTGTGTTAAGATTAAAAACACAATGCCTATTCCTTTAAACGAATTCACTTAATAATAATGATGTACCGAAGCTATGAACTTTTTCTTTCTGGTTTGCCTTGGTTTTTCCATTGGGATTAATCTGCTGCAACAAAACATGAGGCCTAAAAGGGGATTTTATGACTCCAGGTGTGCCTGCAGTTGCCCCCCATGGAGCAACTGAACTGAACTTAATAGGTCTTTGTTGATGTAACAGGGCTGCCCTGTACATAAATCAAGACATGTTATTAAAGAAACATGTTGGTCTCTTGAGATGACAGGTATGATATTCATTTTCTGTAGGCTGACAGGCAAAGGCGCATGCAAAAGAAAGAATGTGTTGACCGAATGGGTTTGAAGGCCTTGCAAAAAACTGGGAAATAGACCTGGTTTTTGGTCTATGTATAAAATAAAAAAAATAATGCATACAAATGCATTTATGAAAGCAGCCTAAAAGTTCTTTTTAGTTGTCATGAGTTTTATATGTATTGGTTGGATGCAAAGACTGTATATAACTATTATTGGATGGAGGAACTGCAACGTCACCCACTGGTTTCTGAACTGACATTTTAAGGCCAGTAGTTTGCGATTTGGCTGTTTTTGGAGCAAGAAGTGACAATATATGGAGTAAAGGGGCGGAACTGCGAGAGGCCAAAGAGTTAGAGGTGAGCTAATGCTAAGCGCTAGCTTATGAACTCAGTAAAATGGTAAAATTAATCAAACATTGGGTGATAAAGCTATTTCACATTTATTAGTGGGACCTCTTAACCTCAACTATAAAGTCATGCTGTCTCTCAAGAAAAAATATGTTTTATAAAATAAAAAAATTTAAAGAAACTCCAAAAGTCAGATGTGTTAGCTCAGCTCTAATATAAAATTGTCAATCAAAGTCCACAGCAGACAAAGTGTTCTATTTTCCCTGAAATCTTACTAATAGAGGAAAAATTTATAGATGGATCAGATGGATCAGTTTGATTATTAGAGGATCCAAATAAAATGGATGAGACTGGAATGAATCCTAGAAAAAAAAAATTATGTTAGTTCAACGTAAGTCTTTGGAAGCCAGGGCTTTTTGGAGCCAATCAAAGCCAATCCCAGCAGGAGTCAGAGGTATTACAACTTTATTGACTTCATTTAGGAGCTGAGGTTGTCTGTTGGGAAGCTGTAAAATTGACAACAGCTACACAAAAGAAAGCAGCATATGGATGAAGCCATATACAAAGACAGAAACACACAGGCCCTGACATCACCACCAATGCCACAACACTGCCGGCCAGTGAAATTCCAGGCATAGTGAGTCAATCCCAACAGAAAGAAGTCATATGGGTGTCGTCAGGGCATACAGTGGCAATGTGTGACTCAGGATGTAGCAAATTAACCACAAACTTACCAAACCTCAATCCAGCAATGTACTAGGCAGGACTGTACATGATGAGTCACAGCGAAAATTTTGCAAGATTAAATCTAATACAAGCTAAGGCTGGTTAGATCAAACATGACAACAAGCACAAGTCTGGTCAAGTCAGGAGAAGGCCCACAGTGTTATGGATACAGCTTCAGTTTGACATAAAGACAATGACTGGACAGTTGACGTCACTGTGGTGATGTCAGTTCTGATGCCTGAGCTCACTGGAAAATCACTAGGGATTCCTGTAGCATCCAGGTACCAGGTATGAAGTTAAAGTCAGTTTCACTTCCTATTTGACAGCTGGATACTAACCACACACAGATTTCTGAATCATTTCTCTCTCTGTTTTAATGTGAAATCTCACAGCCTCAGCGTAAATTTCCAGTAAGAAAGAAATATATTGAGAAAGGGATGTATTGCTTTCATCACACACTGACATCACATCGTTCATCATCGTTTGCCCAACCCCGAACAAGATCACACAGGGTCAAACATCCCAGCCTTCTCATCCAGCAGCAGAATATTCCTCGAGAAAACTGAAGAACAAAACACACTAATCTGTGCCACCTGCTACAATGTGTGATCAATCTGTCATGAGTACCACAGGTCACATATACCATTTTACCACCTGCCATACACGTGAAGCTCCCATTCATGTAGTTCCATTTGCTTCACTATACAGTCACTGAAGAGTACACACGAGTGCTCTGGTTGTCCTGAACTGAACACATGCACATCCTTTCTCTCTCTTCAACTTGATCTCCCACAGGAGTCCACACACAGCTGGATTGAATCTTAACTACAAGTTGAAGAAAGAAAGCAGAAGAGCGGTGAACTGACAGGAACCTCTGGACACTTCGATGAAACAGCATGTTCTGTTCTTCTAGTTTAATGCCATGGAGTATATGCAGGTAACGGATGAAGTTCCAGATCTGGCTCTGGGTGTGGTGGTTCTCTAAAAGCATGACTATGCACCTCTATGAGATCCTCGGTCTGTGTTAGTTGTGTCTAAGCTCTGTGTGACTGAGCTAATGTGTCCAGACTTAGACTGGCTGACCCATGTTAATGATTGACAAAGAGGCAGACCCGTTAACTAAAGACAGTCACTTATTTAATCACACACTCCTGCAACTCATCCTCGATCCTGTAAGCAGCCGTTTGGCTTAATGGAACAGGTAACTCAGAAAACCATCACCACCGTCAACAATAGCCTCCTTGTAAAAACACCCTCATAGCTATCATTCTCAAGCACCACAGGAAGGGAATTACCCTGACCCCCTCAATCTTGTGGCCAAACATTTAGCTTCCTTTTCCCTTACTGTAAATAAATCAACCTGGTACACAGTGCAGCTCACCCTGGCTCGAGTACAGAGACTGAGACCAGAGGGGCAGAGCCAGCCGTCGCTCCTCAGAGCCTCCTCTAACCAAATAAACAGCAGCTGCGCGAAGAAGAGAGACCTGCACAGGGTGTACAGATGGTGTGGTCGTGAAGACTACAGGCTCCAGACAGGGCGATGATTCAAGTGTATTAATGTGCTGGAAGAAACACCATAAAACTAAATAAAATATGAGACATGGCGTTGTAAGGGGCTGCTAATGTCATTATACTGTATTCCGTATCAGTCAATGTCATTTTTTGGTTGATCTGTTTAATCAATTAGATGAGAAGCGTTTTTACAATTGCTTAAACATCCAAGCAAATTATGTATCTAAACCAAACATCATTCCATGTGAGTGACATACATCTTTGAATTTTGGTCTGTTGACACGTTAAAACAAGCGCACTGGCAATTATGAGGACCTTTTTCCAAAAAAAAAAAAAAAAAATTATGTGAAACCAAAAACCCTCAAACATGGTTTTTGAGCACCAAACAACTACATTATTATATTATACAACTACATTTGTTACACCACATCAGTGGTGATAATAAACATAGAAGTCTGCAGATTTTTAAAGTTCTCAGCACTCCTTTTCCTGTTTTATAATCAATTTGAGACTTCCCACCTCGATGCTAACAGAGTCCTTTAGGTAAGTCTGCTTCAAGAAATTAGTTTTATAAAAACAAACAAAAAAAAACTGGCTCAGACACTGTTTTAATGTTCCATTAGGAACCACTGGATTCCTTAAAAAACACTCCTACACATCTTTTACTCATCTCTCCATTGGCTTGTTTATTTTTCAGTTTGGATCTGGACTAATGTGTTAAAAAGAAATTACAGTCATATAACAATGTCCGTCAGCTGGGCAGTTACGATGGCCGTAGAATTGCTGTTCCAATCTGACAAATAAAGGTCAGATTAAAGAGCACTTCAGGGCCCTGGATCCATATGAGGACATGGTATAATGGTGCAAATATAATAAAACATATTGTACATTATTTAAAGTGCTATTGATTATTTTAGGTCCGTTGGGGCCTTTTTATTTTTTTTTCCACAACCTCATTTGGTTCTGCACACATGCCTTATGGTCCTTTTCCCTGGTGATGTCCATGAAACTATACTGTCACATATATTCACACCTGGACATTCACTTACACTTAAAGTAAGTGTCATATTACCACTAATGAAAACAATCATTACATGCAGCCCTACTTTGGTCTGCATCACAGATATACGAGCAACTGGATTTATTTTAGAAGATAGGCTGGGAAACAGGAAAATCTGATCCCAGTGCTAATATTTCATTTGCTCTATCATATGCATCTAGCCCTATTGCTAAAACATATTTCTACTCAGTCATATTCTCTTCCATTCAGTGTGAATTATGCCTTTTTTGACAGGATGCTGGTCTATTTCATTGCGGTTCTGGAGGCCTTTTGCAGCTGTGGTTAATGACATCAAAAGCTGAGAGGTTGGTCTGATGACGCCAGCCTAAACAACAGCAGAATCTGTCAATTGTCCAGCTCAGCTCATCAGTCACTGGTCTGGTAATTAAGCTGAAATAACTATGATTAAAGCTAAATTACCTTAATTAACTGAGTGGGCATTTAATACTAGAGTTGAAAAACTAAGATTTACAGGATTTGTTTGGATGTTATTATCTACAGTCTAATCTAGTGGAAAAAGCCATTGACCATGAACTGTAGCATCCTCATACTTTAAGTGCATGCTGTTTACTATGATTCACTGTCTTTTCAATACTACCTTGAAATAAAACATGTTCCCCTTTAACCATTGTCAAAAATTCTAGGAGGTTAAAAGTTCAAGACAGTGATAGATGCTTACTAAACTGATTAGTCAGCAGTTATGCCTTAGGGGCCCTCTACCCTGATGCAATGTAATAATAATAACCACACTCACACCACTTCCAACTTGGACCCTTAGTCAGCTGACCTTGAACTCAACTCAATCAGCAGAATAGTAACATTAGAAATGCTAACTTGTCACTCATATCTCTTCAGTATCCCTGCCACCCAGAGTCCAGCCTCTATCCAGTCAGTGGAATGATAAGCATGTGTTCAACCCGGTCCCAATCATCCCAGTAATGCACAGTGAATCACAAGAAGGAAGGATGGAAAATGTGGGGCACATACAGAGAGGCAAAAGCAAAAAGAGAAACTGACATTTAAACTCTCGCACAGTCACAGCTCTGTAGATTTTGACTCCATTGTGTTTCTTTTCCACATCCAGATCTCAAGTGTGCACCTGCCAAACGTTTGAAATTTACAGCCTAGAATGCAAATTCAACAGACTCCAGTCGGCTACTGGGAGACTGAAGGAAGAAAAACAGACAAGCCCTGCCATCTCCTCTCAAAATAGGCCATGTCAGCACAGCAGCTGATTAATAATCCAGACATACATATGGAGATGAATAGCAAAATTAATCATTGATAGAGATGCTGTCACTTTCTCAGGGCTACTTGTTGTCAGTGGGGGCTTGTCCTGACTTGGTCTGTTTGTAGCTGCAGATGAAGGATGAGGACAGACACTGGAGATCCCAATCATCAGTGTACATCAGTCTTACAAATTTTATCTCAATATTGGGCATCAAATATAACATCTTATTATAGATTTTTTTTAGGTTCTCAGATGGGTACCCTGAGTGTGCATATCCTCCTCTGCTGTCCTAATTTTAATGCTGTACTGCAGTCTCCATCCTTTGCACATTCACCTTTACTTAAGATTGCTCGACATGCAACAGCTGGGCAGATTTCCAAACACAGTCAGAAGTGCACTGGTAAATTCAGAACCTGGTTAGTGTTTCATTTGAATCTTTTGGCTAAACACTGTATTTACGCGTATCAGTGGAAAGTAATCGTCTTTATTGCTATGTAACATAGTAAATATTACATGAGAACATCTGATCAAAGTATTAACTATACTACTACGAAAGACTTCACACATGAAACAGAGATGTTTATAAAGTGGTGGCCTATTTCCTTCCAAAAACCTGTGTGGCTGCTCTTTTTTGATCATGAAGCACCATACAGTACGCTGCTTTTTAAAGGTTATTTATAGCTTGCCACCTCCAGCCTGGGAAATTAACAGTTCTTTTGAAACCCTAGAACCCCGCCTGGACCAAGAGGATAATCTTACATGACAGCTTACGGAGGGTGTAGGCTCAGAGCAGCAAGAGGGGATATGGGGGAAGAACGGCGAAGGGAAAAGAGGGGAGATGGCAAGTTCTAATATCTGCCAAAGGCACAACAAACAACAGGAAGAAGGGTCGACCTGAGAACTGAAAAATGGAAAATAATTAAAATCTGCTTTTCAACAGCCTGTAACATTGCAGCTAGCTCTATTTTTCCTTATCCTAACCTAACACAATTTCAGCACCTCAATGCAAACAATGCAGAGTAGGAGGGCACATACATGATGATCGTTTTCAACATGCATTCTGCTTTCCATTTAAGTGCTTAATTGGTTAAAGAATCCATACTGGCAGAGCCACAAGCCCACTGCAGAGATAATAGATTTTTAATGGAGCGATGATGGTAAGGAGACCCTCTCTAGGGAGGTATCACGGTCGAATACTGAGACTCCAAGACCCATCATAGAGCCTCGATAGCCCACCTCACCCTCCCACTCCTGTCCAATGACATCATCCTCCTAAACTGCATCCAAACAGAAGTGTCGGCAGGCGGCCATAACACCTTTAAAACAAACAATCCGTTTAAAAAAGGATCAAATGCATTCTTTATCCACTGTAGGATAGCAGAGAGAATATCATAACATTAGTAGAATGATAATTGTCTTAAAGAGGATCATTAGATAAACATGTTAAACAGTATTCACTTCACATTTTCATTCATGAGGTTCTGCTTGAGTCGGGCGCGTGTGCATACATACAAGCTGCCCTTAAATGTGGTGAAGTCAGTGTGACCGTTTCCCTACTGGGTCATCCTTTTAGCTTATCGTGCAGGGTGAGATGGTGGAGGCAGCAGCAGAGATGAAAAGGCCAGCTGACCTCCACACAAAGGCCTGCCAGTTAGAGGAGCCATGAGGCTTATCATTGGACACAAAATACTCTGAAACTCATCACTAGTCTTGTTTTTTTTGTACACGGATGACAGGGTAAACACTGTCCAGTTTTCTGAGTTTGTGCTTAGTGTCTGAAAGTGTATAAAAATTCTGCATAAAACAGCATAGGGTGGGTTACATTAAAGCTGCCATTAACCTGCAGAAGAGCCTGCCTCCCTGTTCAGCAGGCTCATTCAAGCCAACCTCATTTGGAATGTATTTGGATATCAAAATGTTGAATTAAGTGAGGTGAATAACTATGCTTCACATTTGCAAAGACATGACTAAAATCTCCAAACCAGTACATCCATCCATTCTGCTGCTTTACACCTACACAGTCTTTAAAAGCATTGAAAGTGTTTCTTAATGACTCTGATATTTGGAAGGCTGTTGAGTAGCTCCCAGGGTAAGGAACAGCTGATTAACATCACACCTCCGTAACTGGTTGGACTATCTCCGGGTCGGTTTGCGGCTGCCTGAATTCTTGGCTTGACAGAGATGTTGATGTCAAGTTCATATAAGTAACATCGGATCTCCTTAAGGGGACCCATGATGCACTGCACAGTACACCTATATGACAGTGACAACACACGTGTAATGGACTTTTTTTAAACATAGATAGATAGATATGTCACATGCAATAGTAACACCAAGGTTAAAAGTGTCAGACCATGTGCCCAACTCTACAAATAAATAAATATATATATATATATATATATATATATACATACATACATACAGTACATACATACAAACACACACATATATATACATGCACGTGCCTGTACATAAACATATATCCGCATACACATAAATACATACATAAATATATGAATGTGAATATAAATACACCTCATAAATATTGCTCTTCATCTGTAAAAGCTTTTAAAGAGAGTCACAAAAACGTCAATAAAGACAAAATAAGGCAGCTTCCTGTTGTCATCCTCCAATGACAATCTACTTTTATCGGTCGTGTTATGAATACAATTAAATCTGAGACAGATTGATGTCAGTCTGGAGTGAGAAAGTTGTTTACTAGTCTGTGTAAATCTATGACACTCATCTGACTGGGTGAACAGTCAAATAAAGGTGCTGTGTTTGACATCTTTATCCTTTTTGGACTCACTAAACACCTAACAGACAGTTTCCAGGGCAGAAATAATCCCAAATCAGTTTTGTAAATGCCTTGTAATGAAATCTAACTTCCGCAGTGATACATTCAGTTTTTACTCAGTGTGACGGGGCGTCACCCTACTTGTCTGTGTGCAGCCTCTAGTCTGTCTTAACCCAACAAGAAAACACACTACAGACAAAAATACACACTACAGACAAAAATACACTCTACACCTTCATAGGTTTACATGAGATCGGTTTCTGTTTTAAAGACACAATGAGGGGGAAATCCAACAAGGTCTGATGTCATTCCTCCCATAACAAGTTTCTACCCAAACTCAAGGAAACTGTTCATCGAAATAGACTACAATGTGAGGTGTAGACATAATAGATAAAACAAAACATCACATTGTCAGAACAGAAAAAGCTGAATAAGTGAATTAAAGTGTTATGATAGCTAGCTAACCCAATGTTTTAACTATGGGCTGCAATATCCTGTGGTGTACAAAACACTCATCTAAAACATCACAAACCCGAATAAAAACAGTCCCTGCCGACATATTTCACAAACACAAATCTACAAGACAAGGCATAGGCTACTTACAACAAGCAGAGGTCTAATTAGCAACAAGAATGATGTTTCGTCTGCCAGAGAAGGGGCAAAATCTCTCAACTCTGTTGCCTCTCAGCTTTGACCAGAAGAAGAAAAAAAAATGTCTCGGTCTTCTTTCCCGCAGTCTTCAAATGCCTATGTCTTATTCTCTTCCAGAACAGTTGAGTTTTCAGTGGATAAAATGCGGCAGGGTATTCATTGGTTCTGGGTGAGAAAAAAAAATGCGCCCGCGTTGAACAATGTGCTTTAAGCGAGCGAGGAGACGGTATGAGTGAGGAGCCCACGCCCAGCTCTATCAAACATAGACCCGCCCCGGTTAGCATGCATGTTACTGCTGCATTCACGTGCTGTGGGAAATACGGGCTCTCAGGTTATCTCCAAGCTTTACACACGCCAGAATGAAGCAATTAAATTCAACAGTCCCATATGAAATCCCTGAAAATAAAATAAACTGTTTTCAGAGATGGGGG
>JAPQRQ010000023.1:7580157-7604210 GCA_037367365.1 Apogon talboti
GGGAAGCTGGATATGAAAATGTATCTTGTGAGGAAAAACAACTTTGAAAAGTGTGTTTCAATCGCGGTGTTCACATCATGATCAAATCATGAGGGCAGTAACTATTCAAAGTTCTGCTTGTTATACACCAGCGGAGTAAACTCAGTTTAGTTCAGGGTCCACATACAGCCCAATCTGATCTCCAGCGGGCCGTACCACTTAAGTATTAACATAATACCCAGTAAAGAAAAAAAAATACAAATTACAAAAAAATAATAAAATTACAGTATAGAAATGTTTACACCTACAAACTATCCTTTAAAGTGTGAATGACATGAACAACCTGAAATTTCTGAAGAAAAATAAGTGCTATTTTTACAATGTCTCAGCTTATCATTAACATGTTTGACATCCATGTTATACACTGTGTTTTGTTTTCTGTAATATTTACATTCCGAGGTGCGCCAAAGATACTACTACTACTGTATCTGTAAAGATGCTGCTCTTATATTATAGACTACAATAAAAAATAATTTCAGACCTGACTAGTAGTATTAGTTAACTGATGAAAGAGTACCCGTGTGCAGTTATACAAGAATCACTGAGCGTTCTACACACTGAGAATATTCTTCAACAAAGAGACAATGATATTCTGCCTTTAAAATGTATTACTATACTCTAATTGCTGTAATGTATGTAATTATTTTACATCACACAATATACGGTAGGTAATAATATTAAATCATCGTTTAATCACGGAGCACGTGAAGGCAGCACTACACAACCAGAGGTTAAGAGAATTGCAGTAGAAAGGTGTTTCCTCAGTTTTAAGTTTGAAAAGTGTAATATATATTTCTTCATTCATTTAGCAAGCCATGTCATTAAAGTCGTTTTCTAAAGAAATATCGAAACTAATGCGAAGAAAGCTGTTACAAAATTCACTACATATCCCAGGGATCCACGGGTCTCTCAGCGCCGTATCCAGGAAGTCGTCTGTGGTTGTTAACCAAACTTTTGGCTGTACGTCAAGCACAGTGCAATATTCAGTAAAATGTCTTGGTTATCTTTTAACCCTTAGTTTTCTGCGTTATGTTTTCAAGGTAAAAGTACAGACGGTATTAATTTAGAGTAAAATATGAATTCTTTGTCTCCCGTATTTTGTTAACAGTTAACCTTACGATACAGGTTAGTTTGCAAGTTTGGTATTTGCTCTTGATGATACAGCTAACTTTTAGCCAGCTACTTCGTTGTTCCTGGCTGTTCACTGTTCCATCTTAATATCGTTCTTTCTTGGTAGCCTCGAGATATGAGTTGCTGTCAGGGGTCTAATCCCCAGGATGCCCGACCTGGTACAGCTCGGGTCCTGGTGACTGAGCTGAGACGATCGGATCACATTAACCCGACTCCTGTGCCGAAATCCAGAAGGGGCTCTGAAACAGCAGCAGAGCTTTACCTCTCTCCAGAAAAGCTGGTAAGTCCACAGAGGTCCTTGCATTAGTATTTATTATTCTCCCTAACTGTTGACAGTTTCATGTTGTGAATCCAAAGTATGCACATTATGTGCTGGCCAATCTATTAGATTAACCACTATTATCACACTAAGGCGTGTGACTTTCTTATGGTTATAGTATAATATTTTTTCTATTTTGATCCATTGTTTATTTGAGTGATGAGGATCACTGACTTGTAGATAGATTTCAGTGAACCAAAAGGCACAAGGCACAAACTATTTTGAAACTGTAGTTTTCTAGTCTGTTATAGGACATCTGTTGCACTGTCCATAGTTAGTTAGTTTCTGTCTTCCACAGGAATTGTTGTGTGGGTCTCAGAAACTTTCTCAGATGACTTCGCTGGAGATCTGCATAGATACCCAAGAACACACACTAGGAAATTTTGGTAAGAGAAATAAAACACTCAGTTGAGGCATTTACAAGTTTCAACCATGGTCTTCTTGCATGTGTAGAAATAAATACTGTATATGCTAATGTATATGTACAGATGCATTGTAATCATCAAGTCTGTCTGACCTCAAAAGCTGAAAAACTGATGTAAAATAATATAAAAAAACAGCCTGGACAATATACTCACCACTTGGATTTAACCTCCTAAGACCCAGGAGCCCCACAGGTTTTTGAGTTTTGGCTTTTTTAAATTAAATAATTGCTTATATTGGAAACATCATGATGCAACAGTTTTTTCAGATGCATTCTTAAACATTTTTATGGAATGTCATTTGCGGTGGACAGTTGTTTCTTTTTTTTCTATAAAGCTGTGAATTTCCTGTCCTTATACGTGGACAGTGGGTCCTAGGAGGTTAAGCAAGCAAATTATTTAACCCTAACTGATGCAGTGAGCAGCTTTGTATTTCTCAAACAACTACAGTATGTTGGAAGACATATCTTGCATAGCAGTAGAATTCATGGCCAGGTTTAATGGTGAAAATTATCCACACACACAATGTAAAACAAACTCAAGGGAATTAACTTAACAGCTGTGCAGCTGTAAGAAAACCACCTATTCATGAGGCTAATTGTAAAAAAATCGCTTCAGTTTGCAAGAGAGCATAAAGATTGGACTTTGGAGCAATGGAAAAAAGTCAGAATGAATTTCCCGATTGACTGACAATTGATAGATTAAGTGATGCTCCTGTCATGCCTAGTGCCTACAGCATAAGCCTGCGGGGGCAGTGTTATGATCTGCGGTTGCTTCAGTTGGTCAGCATTGTTACGTGTCCAAAAGTGAGGTGGGCTGACTACAGTGAACAACTAGATTTTTCCATCAATGAACATTTCTCTTTCCTGATGAGACAGACGTATTCCAAGATGACAATGCCAGGATTAATCAGCCTCAAATTGTGAAAGAGTGGTTCAGGGAGCATAATTTTCACACGATTGGTTGCCTGGACTCCAGACCTTAACCCTGTTGAGATTTTTTGTGATGTACTGGAGAAAACTACACAGCATCTGAGTACATCTGAGTCTCCAATAATCAATAATCAAGACCTTGGCAAAAAAGTTGATGCAACTCTGAATGGAAATAAATATTGTGAAATAACATAAGTTTATAAACATAATGCTACATTGAATGTGTGCCATAATCAAAGTTATAGGGGGACTAACAAAATGTAACTTTTTTTGACCAGGCAGTGTATGACAGATTTCCATAAGAATAATACAGAGACTCATAAAGCAGAAAAAAGATTAGGGCCAAATAAAGACATGGTGACCAAAATGTAGTATAATTGTGCAAGATTTCCTGCCAGGTGTGCCAACAAAGATGACAGAGCTGATAATAGTGAAGGGAACATCTTGATTGTACTTACCTTTGTCCTCAAAAACATCCTAGATTGCGCCACAAGTTCACGCATGAAAGAGCTTTGTATGTGCATGCATGTATGAGTCATATCTAGTCTAACACATTAGGCTCCATTCATTTTACATTACAAAAGTTAAGCACATGAGGAGTTTCAAAATGAGTTTAAATCAAATGAAGTCACCAGAACGTGACATTGCTTTGTTGATCTGTTTATTTTACAGGCAACTACTTGCCTAATTTGGTGCAGCTCAAAATGAACAACAGCATTATACTGTCTGTAAGGTAAGTGTAAGAGACATTTTTTGCTCACACTTTTGTATTCCCTTTTAAATAGCATGTTTCTGGAATCATGCACACACACACATATCATGAAGACATTAACCTCCTAAGACCCAGGAGCCCCGCAGGTTTTTGAGTTTTGGCTTTTTTAATTAAATAATTGCTTATATTGGAAACATCATAATGGAACAGTTTTTTCAGATGCATTCTTAAAAATTTTTATGGAATGTCATTTGCGGTGGACAATTGTTTCTTTTTTTTGTATAAAGCTGTGAATTTCTTGTCCTTATACGTGGACAGTGGGTCCTAGGAGGTTAAATATCATGAACTATTGACAGTGAACATGATATACAACCAATATTCAGAATTGTTTTTTTATGTTATTTATTGTGCTACTGCCTATTTCATTTAAAAATAGTAAACAAGTTCAGGTGTTTCCATTAAGCAAACTACTTGATGTGAAGTATTAAAAGACCCATGAAAATTGCATAGGTAGCTATCTAGAAGACGCTCTTTAGCGACAGGTCAGAGAAGCCATTACAGAGGCAATGCAGTGATTTTACAAACACAAAGGTCAGTGTACATATAATGAGGAGAACTATTCAGACTGTGTAAAATGTCTTCTGTTGCTCTGGGGGGAGCGCTAAAAAGTCTGAGAAAATAACAGTGGTCATGATGATGTAGTCTTGAGAGAACAAATTATAAAAGCCAATCATTCATGGAAATTGAAAGGCCTGGAAATTTATCAGGCAGTTAAGCTCTAATGAAATATGCACTTGACTGATATTCCTGGCTTGACTGTTTTTGGACTGAAAATCAAAATACTCTATGAGCGTCTGCAAGGCCTGTAGTTTTATATAGGCGCCAAATTAAATTTCTGGAATCCCAAGTGTAGAGTCATGTTGCTGCTTGTAAACCAAACAAAAACTCTGTTGATTTGTGCAGTCCTAGAGATTTATTTTATTTTTTTATTTTGATTTTATTCATTTATTTTCGAGCAAGTAAGCATTTTACAACACAAAAAAAGCTGTATACAACAGCGTCTGATAATGCAAACACATTCAATAGAATACATGCAAGTTCAATATGTCAAATACATTAATTTACACTCGAAAAGGAGTGGGAAGAAGAAAACGTATTTAATCCCACCCCCATTTCTTATCAATAACTTAACATAATGAAGTTTCAAGTACTCGCTCCTGTCTTTCAACTTCAAACCAGGACAATGAACAAATAGGCCTTATACCAGATTACAATAAACTCATTCGACAGTGTTTACATTATTTAACCAAAAACATAGATGTATAGATGTAGAAAACGTATCAAACAGGGATTTGTGGCATGTTAGCGATCACATTTGTCCACTTGGATTATCCTGGAAAAAGACAGGAAACAGACCCAACCTCTGGTGAATTGACCTATCAGTTTGATTGAAACCACAGCTGTGTCATCAGAATCAGTTCATGAATTACCAGGATGGGATACACACACTGTAAATTGTACTTACATCAGGAAATACAGGGAAATGTTACCTAAGAAACTGCAGAGGAATATGAGAGGACAAGCAGACAGATAGGGAGCTGTCTACTCCACCCTAAAAGTAACAGAGCAGAGCCAGCCGGATGTGAACTGCCTCTGATAGCATTTCCTGCTCTGGGATGTGGGAGCTGTAGTGGAGAGGGTGTTACAGGGTCGTAGATAGACTAACTGAAACTCTGCTGGAAGAATCAGAACAACGGTATGCTTTAGAGACAAGTGGAAAGAAGAATGCATATTTGGGATAAGAAATGATTGTCCAAATTCAGTAGCCAAGGGGTTAGAGATCCTTTCCAGTGATTCATGGTGCATGTATCCCCATTTTCTTCTCTCCAAGTTATTTTGTTTTGCATCCTTAGAGACCTTGGGACCACCCTTTCCCACCTGCAGGTGCTGTCGGTGTCTCAGTGCTGCTTACAAGACCTAGATGGCATTTCTACAATGTCATCTCTGAGGGTACAACCAACTGGTTTCCACTAAATCTACTAAGAAACAGTTGAACAAAATTCGATTAGAAGCCACATTTCTTATTCCCCTAGAGCTCTAAATTCTAATGTAGTATATCAATATCCATGTGACTGTTCAGTAAATGTGTAATTGTTTTTTTTTCACTTTTTGCTATCTATCTGTATACAAATACATCCGTTCTCTGTTTTCAGGAGTTGTATGCAGCCTATAACAATGTATCAGATCTGAGTCAGATTGGTATGTTGGAGAATCTACAACTCTTAGATCTTGAAGGAAACAATGTCAGTGACCTGGTCCAGGTTCAGTATCTGGGGTTGTGTAGCAAGCTCCACACGCTTACCCTGGAGGGAAACCCTGTGTCTGTGCATGCAAACCCCTCTGCCCCACAGGTAGGGAAAAATGCCTTCAGGTCATGTTTAGCAATACATGCTCTCGTTTAGCAGATCCATTGTTTGGTCTTTCTCAGAGTTGTTTGTTTGAGACCTCAAGGATGGCCAAACAGATTATGCCACCTCTGGTACACGTTCATACTGTCTTCCAGTGATTAATGTGGGAAAGATGGTTCTTATAGCAACCAGGAGCAGTGTTTGTTTACCTGCTTGACTAGTTTAGGCTACTTCCTGTCTGCTATAAGAACCATCTTTCCCAGATTATGCCACCTTCCAAACAAGATATGAAAACAGAACTTTTGATGAACACGTGTTTACTGATTTTCTGTGAATGACTAATTTACATTTAGAATAGAATAGAATAGAATAGAATAGAATAGAATAGAATAGAATAGAATAGAATAGAATAACCACTTTATTGCAGATAGCAGATCCTCATATCCAGATCAGCATATCGCTCAAAAGTAGAAAACTTGGTCAGCACCACATAAACCAACCAAGAAAGGTAGATGACAACCTGGATATAACCACATAGAGAACTGAAGCAAGATAAAGGTTGAGCAGGCAGCCGGTCTGTGTGAATCTGAAAAGCAAGTGTTTAGTTCAGTGGATGTTAAAGAACCTTATGTAACCCTCAGTTTAAATGTAAGGGTTGTTCTCCTGTTGGCTGTCTTTCTTGTGCTTAAGCAGGCTGTCAGCCCTCATGGCTGTGTCAGATAATGACCAGAATGCAATTAGCATCAGCAGGTAGACATGAAAGTATATTTGTGATCTCACTGCTCCGCATCTGGGTCCTCAGCACATAAGACAGGACTAAAGGAGAGCAAGTGATATCAGAATTATCAAACCGTAACATAATTGATGGACACCTTCGGGTAGATATCATTACAAAACCTGGATATGACATTATTCATGTGATGTAAACGCTCCATGCACAAGGCAGCTCTCCAGGGCTCCATTCATTGAGTATATACCGCATTTCCACCTTCCGCTGATTCACGACACAGTGTTCTGCGAGTTTTTTGGGCCGCTGTGAATGTGTTTATTTACACCCACCAGCAGAGCATTAATTAGGAAACTAGGGCAATGAGGGAAGATGCTGAGCTGAATATGCATTAGGCCTGTGCTTTGTAGTGACTGAAGGGTAGTTGGTTTGCTCTCTTGCCAAACTATCAGTCTTGCTCACACACAGACGCGCACACACATACACATCCACTCACTTCCTGTCACACGGCCCTTCTTCTACTCCTCTTTTCTCTTTCGTTTCCTCCTTGCCAGCCCTTCTCTCTTTTTCATTCATTGCATCTGTGTGGTTCGGTGTGGGGCAGGAGAACCCAACTCTAATTTGATTGCTCTGTAGCTCAGTGATTTACTTCACTTTTGCTCTCTCTCTCTCTCCGGTCTCTTTCTCAGTGCACATATACCAAACCTCACTGCAAAGTGCTTTAGAGATTTTAGTAGCACTATTTATTAATCCTCACTGCTTTATGTGATATGTTTCCATGTTTAGATGCTAGATGCTGCAACTTCTGCTAGTCATCATCATCATAAGTGCAAAATATACATTATTTTAATATTCATTATCATATTGAAATAATGATTAAGAACTATTTACCCCCATCCCACTTTTGTATTGCAAGTGTTGATGACTGTTGAGAACCACTAACTTTATTAATAAGATAAATAAGCAGATTCAGGGAAATATAAATATAACTTTTTTCAAGAATAGACAACAGTTAAACTGGACAGGCATGTGTACAGTATGCCAATAGGTTATTGTAAGTTTATTAACTGAAGCATTAGTGTAAGGAGTAATTTGTCTTTCACAAATTACTCTGGCTGAAGGAACTTTCCCTTAGTGAAAGTATGAAACATGATAGTTGAAACAGAGTTTCTCACGCTTTGATGAGTGGGAGTGTGAAATGAAAGCGTTTACATTCATAGTGTAGTACATGCTTTCATTATTTCTTTTCCTCTTTCTAAAATCTGCCTGAACACTCCCTTTCTCGCTGTGTCTCTCTTTCATATGTTTTCTTCCTCCTTCCCAGACGGCAGACTATAGTTATCGAGCTGCAGTGAGGGAGTTGGTCCCTCAGCTGCGTTACCTAGACAATACAAGGGTGGAGGAGGACGGGCTGAGCAGCAGCAGCACCACCAAGGGAGAAGACTGGGCCATTCTCCGAAACTCCATCATTGACTACAACTCCTTTCAGGCTGGTACAGAAGACAGTGTGTATCTGTACATGTTGTTTAGAGTTGGACAACACAGACCAGTACATTACAACTGGGGTTCTTATGGGCGCTCACTTTTGTCTTTATAGGGGAGACAGCATATCCTTTTAGCAGACCGTCTTCAGCCAGACGCCCTACTTCTAGTCTCTCCTGTGTCCGGCCCCTGTCATCAGTCTGCTCCAGACCTCATACTGGCTCTAGACCCATGTCGGCAAACAGGGTTGGAATTTTCTCCCCTCCTGGGTCCAGACCTGGTTCTGCAAACTCTGACATAGCAGCACTGGAAGCAGAAATCAGCACACTGACACATGGTTGGGAGCTTGTCCCTGTTGTTCCTGCCTGATTTCTGTTAACTGCATAATAAATAAGCTAATCGCAGAACCTACTTCAACGTCAATATAATGTTAAATATTTTACTTTTTTGTGTTGTAAAGATGAAAGTATTCTCAGCAGCATCCTTTATTCAGCAGTGACACCAAGAGGACTTTAGTGTGTGTTAGCATACTTAATCTTTTGTAATGTGTTTCTTTTTAAGGAGCTGGCAAGATCCTGTTCTGTGGAAATCCTGTTCAGGCTATTCGAGCAAGGCGACAAAAACTGAGGGTATGAGAAGATACATTAGAAGTTAATGTTTAAATATCAAACTGACCTGCACCGTTCACCAGTTGTAAATTGTTTCCTATAGTCTGTTGCATGAATTGAAAGGTACTTTGAGCTACATGGGCTTTGACAGGCCTTTATGGCTGTCTAGCATAACCAGCGTATCTCTTTAATGTCATGTCAGTATAAAGAGAATGGACTAATTATTAGCAGGAGAGCGGAAACCAGAGAGGACAGGAGCAGTGGTAGAAGGATAAAGGTGATGGAGATGTGTAAAGGGTGCCGCGGTGTCAGAGGGACTTGACAGATGGGGCTCTCACCGCCAGCACCATGCAATCTGTCATACCAGCATACGCACCGCTGCTGTCACTCTCTGTCTTCCTCTTACCTTCCCTTCTTGTTCACTCTGCCCCCTTGTATTTGCACTGTCTACACATCCATCCATCATTGATGCAATCAGCTCCGAGGTCTTTGTTCTTTAATGCTACCTTACAGCCTCTCCTTCCCCTCACTCTCAGTATGTCCTTTCTCATAGACTGCGCCTACCACATCTACCTTCACACCCCTTCACCTGCCCATCCATGTACCAGAACACACATACGACCTTGAGGAACCTGACGTGGGAGAGCGTTGTGATGTGTTTGCTGAACTCAGAGCTTGGAGGGACCAGCACAGCAAGTACTTACTCCTTACGCATTCTTTCACTGTTCCTTTTGACTCAAGTCTTAAACCATAAACACAAATTGAGACAGATTTTTACCACAATTTTGCAGTAAGAATATGTATATATAATGGCAGAACTTCAGCAGGCACAACCAGCTTGCAATCAATGTGCATTTTGACACTGTTTACCCATCATGATCCAAAAATCTCTTCACAGCCAGAATAATGGTTTCCTGTGCTCAGTCCAAGTAGAACAAACTAAATATCATCCCTCCATGGCATTGTTTTTCAGGCGTCTCCAAGCCGTAGAGACAGAAAAATGCCCACAGGTATTGACTATTCATCACGATGACGAAGAAGAGGAAGAAGATAGTGAGCAGGATGATAATGAACAGGAGGATGAGGATGAGAAAAGCTCTGGCGGTATGACAGATGACAGTTCTGATGAAGAACACGGCGAAGAGAAGCATAGCAACAGCCAGCATACTGCTTCACCAGATTCCTCATTCCATTCTCTTTCCCCAGGTGAATACCCACTGAACAAACAAACTTTGTCTATAAAAGAATGAGGAACTAAGAAAATGAATAACAATGTGATAATAATGAATCCACAATAGAATATACCTTAAAAATAAAGATTAATAAAGTGTAATGCCTGCTACTGAACCCTTTGTGATGCCTAATGGGAAGAACCAATTCTAAACTGAAACTAATGTTGCTTAACTTGTTTCTGTTTTTAGACATGAATTACAAAGACGCTTTATCCTCCAATGTGTCTCAACTGTGCCTGGAGACCACGCTGTCCCCCTCACCCCCTCTCCATGCTACAGCAGTCAGCACTGATCGGAAACCACCAGGGATTAGGGCACGTAGGCTCCGACTCAGTCAGGGCAATGCAGAGATCTCACCTGACTCCGGCAGAATAAGGCGCCCTCTTGAGGCAGCCAAGAACCTGTCATCACAACAGAGGACCCAGCAGGTTATCAAGACCAAACTGTCTCCGCTGTCAGCGTCTGCACACATACCCCGCCCACCTCTAACAAGTGTTGCAGGCGAAGGGCTGATGAATTCACGGTATGACATCACTAAGAATTGCTTCATATATCACTCTGTATTGCACTCATTCACATTGTACTCTGTCTAAATGTGATTGATTTAATTCTGCTGATCTTTATATTATTTAAATTAATTCAAACTGAGTAAATTCTAAAAAAAAAAAAAGGAGTGACTTGTGAAAATGTGACTTTCTAATGACTGATTGGCATGCATTGAGTATAATGCTAGAAAAACCCTGTACTAAGAAAACAGTCCCCTGTGTTTCAGTGTGGTGAAGGACTTATCCTGTGTACAGTCTGTCAGAGGACATCAGATATCCAAACTCCAAGAGAGACCATTGATAACTCGACCTCACACGGCTAGGGCGGCTCTACAGAAACATCACCAGCACCATTCTCTTCAACCCTGCAGAGGGAGCTCACAGCCTGACTGACACCAGCGCATGTGGCTGTTTGGATCAGTTTCAAGCCCTTAAAAGCAAAAAAACCCAAAAAAACTTGTGGCAATATGGCCAAGGTGACGATAAGTCCTCAAATTCACTCTCAACATCATTTCCACGCTGCTGTGTGGCTTGATACATGTTTTAACCCGTGTACTGGTGAGGATGCAGTAGATATTGAAAGAATTTTGGAGTAGTGTGGGGATTTATAAACATAATAACATGCAGCTAATTCATATTCATGTATGAATATGGCTCTAAATGTACTGAATTGTTGTTTTTGTGGTGGCTGTTTCACCAGAAAAAACACAGAGTGGATGTAATTAATACCTCATTTTCTAGTTTCTCAGGTTGAAATATTGAGTAACTTTTGTGACCATAACATCAAATACAAATATTTTTACTGTTATCATTGTTCTATTTGGTTTCAAGATTAGTGAGATGCTTATTTTAGTATAAGGGTTCTTATTCAATCATCTGCTGATATTCACACTGTAATAATCACATTATACCACGTGAGGGCAGTGTTTTTAAAGAATCAGTGAAGTCAGTCTGTCACACGAACCACTTTGAGAGGAATAAACCTACCCACCGCCTTAAAGTTCAAGATTTACAGCCTGTGGTCCTTTTCATGCCTGTTCAACCACACCATATTAAACTGTAATAACATTAATAACACAGTATTTGGCCTTTTATAGTAAATTACAAATACATGACATATACAGTATGTAATTACTCCTCCAACTGCCTGTAACTGTCACACTGTTCCTCTTTCTGCCATTTGGACAACCACTTAAATCTTTCTTCCTTTCTTTGTTTCTTGCTACCCAACATTAATAAACACATAATCCCTTCACTCTGAAGAAGAACCATTAATGTCAAATCTTAGTTTATTTGAGCCATTATAAAGGCACTGGAATTATGAGAGTGCTCCAGCTTCACTCTTTTTTTAAGTCTGTGGTCCTAGCTGAGGAACATCTGATTTTGCTGATGGACAGAGACATGTATTCTACTAGGTTCATAAACTCATTTGAGGTCACTTAATACATTTCTGTTTTTCGGTTCTATCCACAAAAACAGAATGTATATACTGTTTCTATGAACTACAAAGATTAAGGGATACACATGTGTAAAAAATAGGAATGTTTGTTATACAGCTGTATACTTAAGGCGTAGACGGCCACTCAACCATAACAGCTGTTATGTAACTTCTCAATGTGTCCTATGTACATATCTCACCTTCAGTTTTTCTTTCACGTGGATTCTTCATTTGGGGATTATGTTTGTTCCGTTACTACCTGTCTGGTGTTTTTAGATACATTCCGCCAATGGGGCTATTACTTCTTAAAACAGATTGGAGGAGAAAGGAATGGAAGGAGAGGCCTCCTTTAGGGTGGGAAAATGGGATAGTGTCCATCTCTTTTCTCCGAATAGTCTTGTAATTACTGAGAAAGGTATCATTTCCACAGCTGGTCGGAACACAGGACCTGATGTCGCCTGTGAGAAGCTTTCTTCCACTTTCTAGTCATTACTACATCCTATGATGAACAATGATGGCCTTGTTTTTTTTTTGCTTTTTACTTGACAGTATTTGGGTTGTCACGATAGCACTGAAGTCCTATTATGTCACAGAGTTGTTCAGTGAAGTCTGAACCAAGGAGTTACATTACCAAGACAAATATACTATGACACAAACTCAGTCTGTCTCGGTAACACATGGAATGTACGAATACAAAAGCATAAATTTTACACAAATGTATCCTGCCAAGTTCAAACACAGTGTCAGGTAGGTAGTTACAACCAACAGAAGTCTCCAATTAAACTGCCAGAACCAGGAATTCGGCATCAAGTTTTCATGAACCTACACCAGTGTGTCAAGGCAGTGATTGTAGTTACCAAAATGGGCGTAAATGTTACACTCCAAAGCTTTGTGATAAACCACACATTAACATAACCCTTTGAAGGGGAATACATTTTTCATTTAATTGTCATAGGAAACATCCTTCTTGTTTTGACTTGACACCTGCTGTCAGGCGTTGTACTTGGAAATACCTTAAATATGAGTTCAGACAAGCCCGGGAGAAGCTGTTTGTACAGTATGTAAGAGTACAGGATCCTGCTGGGACTAACATTCCATTCACTGTAAAGTGTTGTAGCAGCATAAGTCATTTTTTGTTGACATCTTAACAACCTAATGCAGACATGTAATCAATAATGGCAAACACAATAATCATTATTACTCCCTTTTTATTAACAATTTACCAACTTGAATTGTATCTAATATGTGACAAAATGTTTAAAGATGACATTTTTCTGTGTTAAAATATTGGAAATTGTAGTTTAGGTGAACATCCTTCGCAGTTCAGTCTTTTTTCATTACGTGTACATAAAAGTACTTGAATTGTCTTTTTTTAATAACAAAATGAGATTGTACAATGCAACCTTACACTGTATGTAAAGGTTATGACAGCAATTATGCAGTAAGAAAATCCTCTGACTCCTTGTTTTACATCGCTGGACTGAAATACCGGAGCTGATGCTGTACTTCCTGCTAATTCTGTTTCAAGGTCGTGCATTCAGTAAGAATGAGCAGGAGGATGCATTGGGAATTACCTGATGTTCAAGAGGAAGTGCGGAAATGCTGTGGGACTGGGACAGAAACCTGTTTTCTGGCCCACAAATATTGCATACATGAATTTTAGATTACAATGTTTTGGCTTTGCTTTTAGAAAATGATGAGAGCTTCACAATATACTTATAATTTATTCCAGCAGAACAAAGCCTCAGGCCAGCGTTGAGTCTTTTCTTTTTGTACTTTTTGGTCTTGTTATACATCTGTAAATGCAGCTAAACTCTGGGAAAATATAAAATGAATGTTCCCATACTATATGTTGCCAAAGCAACATGGTAACCCATGGATACGAGTATGACAAAAATGTACAAATGAACATTTTAGGAAAGTAGCTAGCTATGGCTAATAGTAAATTGTGCATGTGGTTTTAGAAAAAATATATCACAGTAAAAGTTTTAATACATAATTGCAAATCCTGTTGAGACTGATAGTGAACAACTTTCTTGTGCCTTTGTTTAGACAACATTAAAAGACAGTTTTATGTGATGAAAACATTATTACAGTAACAATTACAACCTTAAGTGCAAGCTCTTACATGTTGCATATTTTCAACGTTTTATCAACCCATGCATACCTTTATTTAATGATCTGCCTGGATGATACTATAGATGAGATCAGATGTAAAAATAAAGTGGTTGAATATTAAAGTGTAGTGTTTCTAAGCACAGACCCTTTTAAGATTATATGCACATATGTACTCACAATATTAAATAAGTAAAATATATTCCCTGCCAACTCATTTGCAATAGGCTAATTGTTCATTGTTTTCACATGTTGGAATCAGATAAAATCTGGCCAGTCTTTCCAAAAAGCCTCCCATCTGAAATACTGTGATGCTGTTGGAGGTAATCCCAGAGAGTCTTACACTGAAACTGTATAAATAAGGTAAAACGAGAGGAAATAATAAACATTCCCCCCACATTGCACCAATTCTCTTTATTTGAATTTATCACCACCTTATTAACCCTTGTGGATCCTTGTACTTTACTACCCTGTAGGTACCGTCAAACCAAAAATGTACATGCACAAAAAACTGTAACAAAATGATCATGCAATCAATGTTTTTTCTGCATAAATCTCTTGAAGTTCAGCTCCACTCAAAACTACCAAGCATTCAATCATTTTCAGTATTTTAATTCTTTAAATGCTAGTTTGAATACGTGATGTCACTTGTTAATATTCTATGAAAACAAAACACAAAATTAGAAATCCTATATTATAGAAGGGAAGAGGACTCTGTGTGTCTCAGGCATCACACAAAATCCAGTAAGAGCTGAGTGCTGCAGTTTGGCATACATATGCATTTTAGGTCAAGAAAGAGACTTGCGAAAACGGTCTCAAATTTCATGTGCAGAAACAGACTTGCCAGCTGAGAGGTTATTCACCTGAAAATGCCAGTGGAATTTACCAAGAAAGTAAAGAAATTAAAGGAATGAACTGTATCAGAAGATCTAGAGCCCGTGGTTCCCCTCGGGTCAACGCGTTAGTTTTTAATGAATAGTGGGACAGCATTGATCTCATTGCACCAGTCTTTTTGTGTGAGATTAACAAAATCAGATTTTAATATAAGCCAGTAAGTTTTTTTTTTTTTTTTTTTTGTGCCATGAGGGTCCTGCACTACACAAAAACTAATCATGTAATCAAATTGGTGTTATTGCTAATCTTTGACCATGTCTGAGAGTTTGATATAAAACAATACAACATCCCTCCACCATGTATTGTATGCAAAATATCTCATATGTTGTGTTGTTTTTACTGAAGCAAGTGGCATTACGTATTCAAACTGGCATCTAAATAGTTAACGTACAGGTTCCCCTCAGGCCTTTTAAAAAAAACAAAACAAAACAAAACTTATTTGTCATTTAAATTTTTTTTGCTTAGCTTAAGGCTGTGTTACAACTTATGGCATGCATTTCTGCAAGAATACTTTTTTTTTTGCAAAGATATGTCTATTAGGAATTACAATCCATACTATGTATACAAATAGTATGCATAGATGCAAACATAAACATAATATTCACGAAAACGACACATTCTATTTTGCTTTTCCACCCATTGAAACAACACCCACCCACTCTCCAGCTCCTGTTCTGTGTGGTCACCAATCAAATGAAATGAAATGAAATCATTCAGGACCATTATATAGTAACACATGACAACAAATAAAATGAAATCAACATGGGTACATTTGAAGACTCCTTCTTTTTTTGACATTTTTTAATCAAATGTTAGTTACTCTTATAAGTCTTACACACAACTGACATTTTTTGCATCCTCCAGGGACCCTCAAGCCAAAAATGTACACTTAATAAACTACTATAAAATCATCATAAATATCAGTATTTTTTTTCTTTTTTTTTTGCATAGATGTTCTCATAAATCACTACAACACTGCTGAAACGACAAAAAAAAAAATCTATTGATTTCAGGATTTGAAAAGAAAAAGTAGCCTACGTTTGAAACTTTTGACCGGAAGTTGATCAGTTTCCATTTCCGGGATGCTTCGACTCCAGTGGACTTTAGACGATGAAGACTAGAGGATGAAGCACTCGGCTGTCCGCTATGTAGAATCCGACTAAGCGCTGTATTTTGTAAGTTGTGATTTCTGTTTTATATTCCTGAACGTACTAACATGCACCGAACATGTTTTTTGAGCCTTGGGGATGCAACAAGTGTCGTCTGGCCGTGCACCTGCAGGTTCATGACGGTTAAAGTTTCAGACTGACGCAGCGGAACGGTGGAAAAAAAAAAGTTTGACTATTTAGGACACACTGTTGCTTTCAATGACTTGGTGGATGTATGTAACAAAACAGCCAACGCGATCACACAGTAAATAGCTTAAACTAATAATTGTTTAATTGCTATGTGTCGAATTTGTGCAAACTTCAGCCAACTTTGTGCAAACTTCAGCAGGTCAGTAGGCAGCGTCAAACGTGTCCCGATTGTTTTTTTTTCTGTAGTATTTTTAAGCATTTAAGGATTTAGTCGGTTCTTTGAATCCCCACGAACTTCGAGACAAAATTATTAAAAATGCTATACTTATAATGCTGCTAATGTGCATTATTTGTTAGGAAAACACAAAAAATGTGCAAATTGATTTAAAGTAACACTGTTAGGCAATGGCTGGCGAACCAAACTAACGGAATGTGATTTTTAGTTTTTTTTTCCACATTGTTTTATGTAGGGTAATCAAATTATTAGGATATACTGGCTTTATTTATTTATTTATTTATTTCCTTTATTTACCAGGAAGTCCCATTGAGATTAGAACTCTCTTTTGCAAGGGAGACCTGGCCAAGGTAGCAGCCATACAAAGTACAAATACAAAACACATACATGATACACAATGAACTATAAAACAATAAAACACAATACAGTTATTCAACCATAATGGCATCAAGAGATACAGTGACATTCCTCCTTCACTGCATTCCCCATGATACTTTTAAAATCATTAACAGAAATGAGTGTATGTATTTTTACAGTTTTTTGAAGATTTAGGTGAATTATTTGGGCTAAGTTTGCTAATAGTAAACCCCATTCATTTAGAGCCAATGGACATTGTGAGACACTCAAAAAGTGAAGCCATAATAGCTTGTTTTTCCATAAAACTAGAAACCAAATCTGAAAATACCAGATATTATCAAGGATGTCAAACTCATTTTAGTTACCATTTCCAAACTTAAGTACTTTGACAGTATTCTGTCTGTTTCTAAATGTTTTGTGCCTTTCTAGATCCACTGCAATCTGTAATGTAGACGTACCGAATGATAAATTGAGGCATAATATTGTTGAAATTGCACTTATTTTCCTTAAGAAATTTCAGGTTGTTCAGGTTGTTCAGATTTTTTTTTTTGTGAAAGGATAGTTTGTAAATGTTAACACTTTCATAATTTAGTTTTACTGTTTCGCACTAAATCAAAGGGAAAATTTATTTATGTATTTACAGGCTGTTATGCTTTTATTTTACTGGTCCAGCCCGCTTGAGATCAAATAGGGCTGTATGTGGTCCCCGAACTAAAATGAGTTTGACACCCCTGAAGGCTGTGTGGCGTTGCCAATAGGTGGCGCTGTAGGCTGTATTAGACATGTTTGTAATAAATGGTGTCGAAAAAAGCGGCGCATTCTGCTGCCGTTTTCCATCTAAAATGGCTGTGGTGTCTTGTTTCTCAGATAAGACAGGAATGATCTCGTTTTCGCAATAGTCCACACCACTTGTAGTACTACCAGTCATTTTTTTTTCTTATTTTATTGGAATATCTGGGAAGGTGCAGTAAACGGCTGAAAAGTCAGCTGATGTGTTAAATGTCTGTTAGGTCTGAATTTATTTATAAAGGTGTTTCCATTTCCTCTGTGCACATTTACTCTTCTGCTTAAATAGCAAAAAACACCTCAAGTCTTTTTTGCCTCCATAAACCTTTTCCACTGTGAAATAGATGCCTTGATCTCTCCATGGTGATGGGTTACAATCTCCCAACATCTCTACAAGGCAGACCCTGACCTCACACAGGCAATAAGGCAGCACTATTAAATGAAAGATTTTGGTTTACCCACTGGGGGGAAATAGCGTCACTGCATCTATCTTTATACACAACCTGTACCTAGAACATAAATCTCACCTTTATTTGGCTGTACAATAAAGGTGATATTTATGTTTTCAGCTACAAGTTTGCTTTGCTAACTGTTGGAGCTAGTAGCCAATGGCAGAAAACCACCTGCAAACACTGCGTTTAGCCTGCAATAAAATATGATTTGTGTGTTAATGGTGGGTCTTCAAACAAAGGATGAGAACTGACAGCTGAGTTTAGTTAATTTGGGCCACTCTTTTTATGGGAGCAGGAGATATGAAGCAGTTTATACACAAAGCTAAACCTCAGGATGCAAAAAGTACATTACAAGTACGTCTTCTTCTACTTGTTTTAATATATCCATCATTTGCACATTTAACACATGTATTTGTTTCCTCTGTATTGATTTACGTAAACACAAAAACAGTGTTTACAGTAATATATGTTGAATTCCAGGTCTAACAGGGGGTATAAATGTGTTTCTCTCTGCCTCCTCTTCTTTGTTCTTATCATATGTGTTTATTACCTACCTCTTGTTTGTTACTTCCTCCTGTGATTATTATACTTCTTTATAATCCTTCCTCTTTTCAATTGTATGATGTTTTCTTCCTTTTTCTTAAAATTTCTCACCTCATTATTTAACCAGTAAGAAATCTGCATCTGAGAGTTCACACGGCAAAAGTTTAACTTCAGCCATTTGGTGGAATTTAACACTTTATTCACACTTTATTCATGTTTTTGTTAACAGGAGCCATGTTGATTTTGCAGTTCTTTCACTTTTGTTCTTAAATGACTCTTATGATGTCTGTTTGAGAATGAGATGCATTCAGATTCATTGTCTTTCTTGAGGTCCTTCAGTAAATGATCCTGTCATAGTGTTTTGATCAGCATATAAAAAGTTGAGAAGGTAGGTTTAGTTGTTGACCTTTTCCCCCTTCACACTGTGAAATCCTTCCATGGTGACTCATGTGTCCAGCTGCTTGATACTAGAGAACACAAACAGCTGACGAACGCACATGTGCACACACCGAAACACAAACAGATGTACACACCCGATCTTCATCTTCCGGACACTAAATATTCACATCACCCCCCACCCCCTTCTCTCTCTCTCTACCCCTCAGCCATTATGCTAATATATGGGCTCTCATGAACAGTGGGATAATCCTGATCCACTACAGATCAGATTAGCAAGAGCTGGATTCTGCACAGCGGTATCTTTTAACTTATTTTCATCACTCCACAAGCAACAGATGTTGGTAATGATCTATCATATATATCTGTTAAAAGCCACAGTACGTTTTTGCCATCTTGACAAATATTGCACAGTAGATTGCCTTAAACAGACTAGAAAGGCAAGTGAAATCATGAGTCGGTTATTGTTCTGAAACCCTAAAGCTGGTAGTTTTATGATTTGGGCCTAATCTTCAGGCCTCATATTCCATCTACACGAGTATCCCAAGAATGTGTGGTAAGCCTTAAGCTATAATGTGTCTTCTATCTATTGAAAAGCAGATACAGGATAGTTAATCCTCAGGTACTCATCTCCATTATCATTTCTGAAAAGAATCAATGGTGGAGGCTTAGACTTGTCAGTGCTGCCCATGTGTTCGATTGCACCGGCTTTGTCACCTTCTGTTGCTGTGACTTATCAGATGTCCTGTCACATTTGGACGATACGAGAAGCAATTGGGCCTTTTTCACTTGGTAAATGCTTTCCTGAGAGTGGGCCCTGTCTGCCGCAGCTGAAGTAGGGTAATTTACCAGCACTGAGGCGATGTATTACATGGAAGACGATTATGTTTAAGTGTACAGTGCATTGCGGAGAAAGTGATAGATGTGTGTTTGCAGTCTGAGTAATAGCCCACATAAATGGAATCATCTCCACATTCTGTTGGGAGGTTATATTGGAAAGCGGCGCTGTAATTTAGTTTACAATCCTGACATGTTTACAGGAAATATGTTTTTCATGTGCATGCGTTATCTAGGAGACTGATGCTAAATGCTAAGGCCTTTGTAAATAGAACCATGAATAACTTTATGTTTGGGAACAGTGATGTTACAAATTAGTTTTGTTTGTGTCATGTTGTTTTGACATAACAGGAAACTGCAAATTAGTGTTTAGCAATGGCCGGCTGGAAAAAGACTGACCTGAAAAGAGTTGTCTGCAGATGATACGATGTTTTTCATTGTGTGTAATTCATAATTAACACCATTCAATGCAGCAGATATTTTCAAACTCGAGCTATATTTGAAAATATCTGCCTCAAAAATACAGCTTTTCTATGTATGAAAAAGTTTGTACCATTGGAAAAAGCTGCCACCTAAGCTGAATTAAAAAGTGAAAATTCTGACAGCTTTTAGGGTATATCTTAATCAGGGCTTTTGGATGAACTGACGTGAGTAATTCAGGGGAATTCATCTCAGTTGTGGGAAGGAACTGTTTTGTTAGCAAAGTATATAAATAACCCAATACTGAAGTTGATAGGTAATGTTTGGGTGTGTCAGCGGGAGATAAAGCTGTACCATTAGTGTCACACTGTGCTTCTCAGCATTGTTCCTCTTAGCAGACAGAAATAGGCTGCTGCCAACCTGTTCAGTAGAACTCCACAGTGAGGATGGGACTGTGAGGAAGATAAGGTGGAAATAGTTTGTTCCTTCTTGTTTGTATCAATCTTGACCTGTTTCCCACATGTCCACTTGGTGAGTCAACTTCACCACCTTGTCGTCAAATACTTTTCCTCTTTTCTCATCATTTTATCTTTATTTTTGGTGCTGCTTTTTTTTTTTTTAAACACTTTTACCCCCCACCCCATCCACCCAGCACACACTCAAAACACCATACTTCTTTTTTTTTCCCTCTTCTCCCTCAGTCCAAGCGTAGGGAGTGGTGTGTGGGCAGTCATGTGACTTTTTGTCTGAACACAATTGCCGGTGTTTGCTATTGGCCAATTTCTTTGAAAGCGCGTTGGTTTCCAGGGTAACGGGGAATGGCGGCACCACTTCACTTTTCTCTGCAGCTGCCCCCCCCACTCTGCATAGCTCTGAGCCTGCCTCTCTACTGCTCTGTCTCTTCCACAGGCTGCCTTGGATCAGGTAGCCCGTGGGCACGACAACGCACAGACCGGGCCAGGGTTGTCTTCCTCCTCTCTTTCTTCTCCTTTTTCAGCAGGCAGGCCGTCACAGAGTCCATCAAGGTGAGGAAAATAAATGTCCTTGTTTAAGATGATTGTATTTCCCACTTTGTGTTTCTTTTCCAGTTGAATTCACGACTGAACTTGTTTGTGAATGTGGTGAAAGTGACTGTTAATAGAAAGCTCTAAACAATGTCAGTTTAAAGACATACACCATGAGTTATTTTGGGCTTTTTTACTCACTGAATCTATTTACATTGTAGAGAAATGTGTCCTTAGCGGTGCATCACTATAAAATTATACTAGGTGATATTAAGCAAATGATGCTGAAATACACTTCCTGCATTTAGGACACACTGCATTTGTTACTGTATAGTATCAAAACGTGGTTGATTGAGTTGAGTAGGCTTTTTACATGTCTAACAGGATAAACGAAATCAAAAACCACATAAAAGGGACAGGTCAAAAGTTACTTCCTTGCTGAAGTAGGAGACGTTTAGTAGACTGAGTTTTTTATGTTCTATGAAAGATTCAACAGCTCTGGGCTCTCTGCACTGCTTGGATTTTTATGTCTCTAACACAATATAGGTCATGTTTGGGAGTGGAGCCACTTTGTGTGAATTTTCTGGTTTGATAACCGTCCTGAAGAGGTGCCCTCTCAGGTCTCCTGCTTGGGCTCCACCAGCCAGGTGGTCGCCTGTGTATTCGGTTACTGTGGCAACACTGAAAACGGGCTCCCCACCCCTCCCTCAGGTGCACTTTATCTGATGACCTGGAGGATCCTCTACACGTACACACACGCACAGATACAACACACAGTAGCATCTGTTTGCTGACACTTGACCCTTGCATATTTAAGCAACACATGAAAGGAGGGCTTGTCAGTGGCAGAAGTGACTGTTTTTAATAAAGTCTTATTATACAAGTTGCTAAAAGAAAAAAAAAGGATTGATTTTAGTATTTTCTATGTATAATTTCTTCACCCTGTTTCCTGCCCTCTGGCCACATTCTTGTTGCTAAACAATCAAGCTAGTCATGTCAGGTGTTTGACCTCAGGCCCATGTTTTGTGAGGTTACTCAGCAGGCCTTGTGAGATTTACAGAGAATATTTTCAAAAGCTTGTGTGTTAACAGGAAGCAAGGATGGAGTGGGTGTCATTGATCCGTAGCCTGTTATCCACATGGCTGATGTAACCAAGAGGAAACTGGTGCTGAGGCCTTGTTTTTGCTTCTGATGGGCTGCCATGATGTCACCGCTGCTGACACGACAATCCTGACATTCTTGCTGATAGGGTTATGCAGACGTAGAGGGGAGTACGTGGGAGATATGCGGGGGAGATGCACAGACTGGCACACATATGGCCTTTGTCTCTAAGCACTGATTAGTAATCTGCCATATTCAGAGACGCACACATATGTCATTAATTGGGTCTCAGGCTCATGCCCACTCCAGCACACTCTCAAACTGTCTACCACCTGATGAGGATGGAGATGGCAGTCTCTCCGTCCTTGTTAAAATTCAACAAGTCTTTAAGTGTTCCCACTTGAATCCGCTTTGCATATATCATCAAATTCTGTGTAGAAACTAAAATGTCCGTTCTTAGACCGACATAATAATCTATTATACTCTGATGTCATCTCATCTTTAAGCGTGCACATGCGTGCATACATTTTCTTGTTTGCGTGTGTGCTCACAGTACATGATTGTAGCTAACAAAGTCTTTCTTACTATACCACAGCTACAGCTTTCCTTTGATCCAGTAAAGCCACAAAAGGGAATAGATGACAGGCCTGGTGCAGTGAAAGCCTTTAAATACTGTTGTTCTGCAGGTGTTGGGATAGTCCTTTCCCAAAGACACTTGGTATAATAGAGTATTTTTTATATAATGTTTGGCTGAAATTGAAAGAAGAGTGAGAGTGACATGTCTGGAGGACAAATGTGAAAATATTAAGACTGGATAAACAGATGTTACATTACATTATAAAAACAAACTGGCCTGTGAGTTTAGAGAATGTGTTACACTACCTAATAACTGCTTTGGACCAAGTGCTCTATGAACATATTTTCAATCAAGTGTTCACGTAAGACACTACAAGGTAGAGTGAAAAATTGGCCACACATTTAGGGGAAACGATAAAAATGTCATCAATTGCACTATATTGTCTGTGTAGGGAAGGCAATAGATTGCAGACTATTAGTTACTTTTTTAAAGAAGTAATGTATTTTGTCATCATCACTTTAAGTTTCAGTTTCAGAAAGTTACAGATGTCCGAGGGAGCTTTATTAGTCAGATGTTGGAAATGTGTGGCGGGAGAGGTTTCAGAAGCTGCTTGACCATCAGACAGGTCTCATGGCGTCACTTAGTGCATCCAGGGGCCTCTGCCTTGCTCTGTTTGGGGCTTACAAAGCTTTTGTTCACCTCTGACCCCTGACCTCAAACCACCTGATAGCCCGCCTGTTGCTAACCCACATTTCCTGCCCATCCAGTGTCGCCTTCCCCTTGCTTTTGTTATTAGCGTGATCATCAACAATTCACCAGTTCAGCCCTTGATACAGGCCAATATTACAGTTCACACCACCGTGTCTTTGCTCTGACGTCAGTACACATGGTTTTTGTGTATACAGTTGTCCCTCGCTATAACGCGGTTCACCTTTCGCGGCCTCGCTGTTTGGCGGATTTTTTTTAGTGCAATTTTGCATGCTTTTTTTTTTTTTTTTACAGCGTATGAACGCGCATTGTGTTCTGTGTCCTGATTGGCTAAG
>JAPQRQ010000023.1:7604522-7629851 GCA_037367365.1 Apogon talboti
AAAAAGTTGGACTTACAGCCTTAAAACATATATAATAATTGTAAAAAATAAAGCTGACTACTTCGCGGATTTCGCCTGCTGCGGGTTATTTTTAGAACGCAACACCCGCGATAAACGAGGGACCACTGTACACCAGTGTTGTGGTCTGATTTTAGGCTCCATCATCCTCATTCCCTCCAATTCTGAGGCCCTCAGTCCTGCAACACTCAACTTTTCCCTCATACCATTCAGGCTCTCTGTAGCTCATTTCCATTCGCTGATAGGAAGCGCTGAGCAACACAGTGTGACACTAATGGTACAGCTTTATCTCAAGAGACAGAGAGAGAGAGAGAGACTATATATCTACAAGGGCACTAGTTAGCTACTCTGAACATAAGCGCTTGATAATAATGAAGTATGATGCTACAGTTTGTGATCTAGGCTCAAATTATTTCATTTTCAAATTACTTTTTATATATTGCCTCAAAAATGTAACACGAGATGATGATATGTGATGTAGAACTGTTTTTGTCAAATGCTCAAGTGCTAATATAGCCCTAAGCCAGTCTGGGCTGGTTTTTAGTATAAGGAGGGAGAAAAGGAAATGATAGAGAAAGGGTCCGGAGTGCAGCCAAAGTCCTGGCAACTTGGATGCTGCTAAAAGCCCACCACAACTGTTTGATGTGTTTGGCTAGTGAGCTCTGAAAGGAGTGAAAAAAAGGCTGTATGTGTACTTTGTCTATGTTTACTTTTTTTTTTTTTTTTTTTAGGGAAAGTTTGGAGTTGCAAAAAGTTTCTGCAACACATATGTCCAGGTTGACCATTTCTTCCTGTCATGTCTTTGTCCTCATGTTCACCTCACCAATGTATTTTCAATACAGCTGTTGTTATTTGTGAAGAGATGATATAGCAACATGTCCAAAACATGAATCATCTGAGCCAGGTTTCTGGGAAGAAAACAAAAGTCTTTGTCTGTTCATGGTGAAGGATGTGCTATATTTATGTCTCAACAGTGCAATTACCTTTACTGGCATAAGCCATCGTGCCTGTCATAATGATACACAAGGGATAGCTACACTTCTGGAGCTGTAACGCTTGCCTGACCATAATGAAACAGTGAAGCTATACTTAGGCATGTTTGGCACAAACACAGTATTACTACCCAGTGTTGCTTGCCATGAGTATGAAAACCGATGTCAACAGAAGTTCAGGATTTTGCAACTTGTTTGGGCGTCTGAAAATAGTGCTCTCGCCATCTTTTCTCATTCCATTGACCGTCCAGGCTCAAAGCTTAACCAACCTGTTGTCCACCTGTTAGAGTCTGTTTTTAGTGAAAGGCTGAATAAATAGAGAACAGGGGGTGGGAGTTTGAACAGGGAATATGGGAAGGGGCGAGCCTTTCCAGCAACTTAATGCTATTCATTCTTGATGTTGCATGGCAAACAAAGACACTATCAGCATGTCTTCCCCTCTCTTTGCTGTCCTCCACAGAACCTATTGAACTGCTGCCAGACCCAGGCAGTCTATTTCTCAGTCTGAGAGCCATCCTCCTGTCTGCTCTCAGCAGAGTTATACCCGATGAACCCCTTGAGACGCATTTCACTTGATAGAGTATCAACTTATGAGTATGTTGTGATTTAAAGCACTCAAAAGGCTGTTTTGACCATGGAATTTAATGCATTTTCAGCCCTTCTAAGTGGTATAAAAGTACAAATGAGAGAGGATTTCTCCTGAAAGCACAGGTTTTCAACGGTCTTTGTTTTCTATAGCTTCTTTGCTGAATGCAGAGGAGGGCGGGAGGAGGAGAGGGCAAGGGGGTTGCAAGAATGTTTGAGTCACGCAGAAAAAGAGGGATGATATGTGGGGTTTGACAGGGGAGGGAGGGATAAGGGAGGCATAGAGCTGTGGGAGGTGCCCTGAGGAATGCCTGGAAGGTGTCAGTGAAGTCTGGAAGCCTTTAGCACTGATAATCCTCCACATCACAAAACAATACCCACACCCAGCACTCTGATTCCAGCCCTGTTGTTTCTGTTTTTAGACTCAAAAAAGGACAAGTTACTACCTATTAACCTTTGCTAAGTCATATCCCAATCTGCAGCCAAAAAAAAGCCCTCAAATGAACTTAGTGCTGGTCTGACGAGGGACAGTTCTGTGATCCACTGAAGGGTAATAGCTTGTCAGGGTCTATAAAGTGTGCTTACTTCTCTGCTGCTTTTAAAATGTCACTCCTCTTTGGCACCTTAAGCTTTTTTCGCTGTGGCCTTCGGTACCTAAGCACTGCCTCAGGAGGCTCTCCTTCACTCTCTTCTTATACTGTAGAGTGTGGTTTAAGTGATTTGTGAGACAACACATCCCATAGATGTGCCAAAAGCTTTGCTTTATAGACAGAGCAGTGAAACAACTCACATACTGTAGATGTGAACTGACTCTCCACTGGCCTTTGTGACTCAACCTGGCTAAAAGCTACAGCATAGTTTCACTGTGGTGTTTTGTTTGGTTGATTTAATTCATCAAATTAAGGCAATTAATCCAAGAAATCTATTTTTGGAGTGTGATTATACAACGTGCATACTGGTTATGCGCTGTGACTGCATGTCCTCATTAGTTTGTTCAGTATACAAACTGACGTCAGATAAAAGCAAAGTAAACACTGGTCTGAAACTGCGTGTGTAGTAACCTGCTGTTGATAAATCCTACAATTTCCTGTAGGACATTGAAAATTAAAAAAAACAACAGATTCATTGATACTGGCTTTGATGTTTGTATAGGTTATAAATGATAAATTGCAGAAGTTGAATAAACTGTATGTTTGCAGGCAATTTAGGAACTGATGTCATAGTTTGGGACACTGACAAGTTTACATTCTAGCTGAAAAACGTCGCGATTAACGCATCACATTTTTTCAACATGTAAAGGGTCTATAATCAAAAACATTTATTTGGTTATTTGAAAATGAATATCATATGATGACTTGAAAGTTGTTAGCACTCCAGAAACATATAGTTGGTAATAGCGGAAATGCTCTCCAGTATAACTGACTAATGTAAGTACAGATTCCTCTGGAGAAAAAAGCAAAAATACAACAGGTGAGTGTTTCATAGTTTGCATTCTGGATGCATTGTACTCTGAATCCACTTTTATGTACGCAAGATCTACTTAGTATCAGGTTTGGTATGTGTGGCCTGTCTAAAGTTTCAGTTTTTCAGGGACGGTAAGAGAGGATTGAAACAGGGGCCAAGAGTGGATTTAATTTGAGATTGGGTTTATAGAGACATACAGGGGGTGAGATGTTGTGTGTGTGTGTGGGGGGACCGTTCCCACACTTTCTGCTTAACCCATTGGTCATGCATGCCATGGCTGTGTTTGTGAATGGGAGGAGCCAAAGAGCAGTTTAAGATCTACCTTATTTCATGGATTAGTGTTGAGTCATCTGTATCAGATTGCTGTAATTGATTAGGCCTCTGTTTTGTACACAGGTTGTGCTCTGTCCTAGAGTGGTCAGATATTTAGGCTGTTCTGTTCCCTCTTTTTTTTTTTTTCCCCACAGGGCGTTGTCCACGTCAAAGACAAATGTATACACACACACACACACACACACACACACACACACACACGCATGCACGCGCACTTCCATTGCACCTTGCCTTCTGGACTATGACCTCATTCCAGGAAAAGGAAGAGGAAAATCACCTGACAGACTCATTTGTGTAATCAGCTGTTCCATGTGACTGGAGGCCAGAGGGTGGTTGTCTTATGCCTCAGGTTAGAGATAGTGCAAATAGTAGAGACACATAGGCAAATATGAATGCATGCAAAATGATTCAACTTTATTTTTCTCCTATCCCTGAGTTTTTTCTGACGAACATTCACTTATATTACTTCAGAATTTATTTTAGGAGAGAGATTAACCGAGGAAACTGATACAGAGAGCTGAAAGCAGTCTTTCAACTACCTGAAAAGGGGATGGTACCTGATCTGTCAGCACAGCAAGAGAGGGAGGGGAAAACATAGAGTGCAAAAGAGAGAGAGAGAGAGAGAGAGAGAAAGAGAGAATGGAATGGAATGATTGAGAGGGTGTGTTTCTGTGTGGGTGAGAGACACAGAGAGGAGGAGGAGGAGGGGTGTAGGACTGAGAAAGAGAGAGAGAGAGCTCTCAGTCTTTCAGATCTTCGCTGTGGTGAGGACACCCAGCAGAAGTGCATTCCTGAGGCAGTCAGCGAGCGAGCAAGCGAGTAAGGAGAAGGCACCAAGACAGATCAAAAACACAGAGCGCAGAAGAAGTCGCGGCATCCTTTAAATCTCCCCTTGACCACGTCTGACTGCCTCTGACCTCTGTCCGACTCGCACGCGCCTCGCACACGCTCATTCGCCCGCCTCGTACGCTACAGCCGCACAACCGGCTCTGCTGCTCTGTCAGAAGTAAAGGATTTCACCGAGCGCAGCAG
Organism: Apogon talboti; assembly: GCA_037367365.1. NCBI lineage: Eukaryota > Metazoa > Chordata > Actinopteri > Kurtiformes > Apogonidae > Apogon > Apogon talboti. Next base: position 7,608,947 of record JAPQRQ010000023.1, read on the forward strand.
GCAGACAGGGACAGAAAGGGAGAATAAAAACAAACTGAGGAAATAAAGGCACAGATCAGAGAACGAGGTCATCTCTTGCTCGGTGAGTGTTTGAGTTTCTTTTAGACGTTCTTCGAGTGTGTGTTGGTTGTCTGAACGTCAACGTCGAGAAGTTACTAAGTGAACTCAGTTTTGTGCCCGTGGGTTTGTTGTGTATGGATGTGTGCAAAGCCATTGTTATTCAGCAAGAACTTGTCTGCTTATATGTTTTATGTGTCTCAGACAGACAAAGAGGCTCTTGTGTTACGTTTTTGGTGAGCCGAGCTGTGTTTTTACTTGTACCTGTTGACACTAGACCCACCACTCAGTGTCCCTGAAAGAAGCAGAAGACTCAAACCTGTTTGGGTGAAACTAAACTCTATGCGCTTCTTAACTTTATGTAGTACTGTATGTAGTTTTTTTTTTTTCCCTCTTTTGGAGTAACTCCTTTAGTGAGTCAGAGGGCTGGCTTCTATACACATTTTTGTGTGCAAGTATTTACAATGTTGGAACCTTGAGACAAGTGCAGGCTATCTCTTACACACCTCGGCCGTCACACAGGCTGCTCCTTTTACCGCTGTAGGATTAAAAATTAATTTATGGAGTCCATGGGCAAAGTTCAGCTCTTTTACTCTGCATGTTCTTGCCACATTGAACAGTTTTCGTGCTACACATCTCAAATGCCAACTCTGTGCATGTCTAATGCACCAAAGCACTCTAAGCCCAGTTAAACACTGACTCATCATTATGCATGGCTAGCATCTTATTTAACATTTTCTCAGCATGGTATATGTCAGATAGGGGAACTTGGATCTCATTAGCAGGCTGTATTTGTTTTCCAATCAGAGCCATTGATTGGAAACCCCCTTCCCACCCCACCCTAAGAGGTGATTATTTTCTTTTCAAGACCAACTGTGGGAGTACACAGTTATACATCATGTGCTATCTTTGTTTGTGTGTTTCACATGGTGAACTTGGTTTCAGGGAGATAATGTCAATATAACAGATGGTTGCGGGGGCGTGATCCAATACAATGTAGTCTTGAGCATAATTTATCACTTTAACTTTGCACCAATTATTAGTAGTTATCTCATGTACATGTTGCTGGTTCAGGTTCAGCTGTGTGTACTTGTACTTGTTACCCTTATTTAAAGGTATTAGTCAGGTAATGGTACACAAATCAAACCCCCTTTGAGACAGCATACAGGGTTCTACATTCTTCTGTTGGATTGGTGTGTAGAATGTGTGTGTTTTGGTTTCTGTCTGTTCATTTTATGTGCAGCACCTAAGTGTTTTTTCCCCATAGCACTTAAACCAAGTCAAAAGGAGAAACAACAAGAGTTCTCTGCCACATCTTATTTTCATATATGGTCAGATTTAATTGCAGTGCAAACCACTTCAGTATTGTTTCACTGTTTTTAAGGTTGTTTTGTACAGAATACAAAATCTATGTGATTACTTCAGAACTGTGTGCTTAGCCCATCTATGAGTATATCTTTCACATTTTTTCTTATTTTAATGTAAAAAGATACAATCTGGTTTTAATAATAATATTACAATGATTCCATTCAAAATGCTTTTATTTTTAGTCAAAATCCCCCCTAAACAGCACAACCACATAAACATCCAACAGCAACTTCAGTCCTCCGGAAGCATAAGCATTTGTTCCTAAAGTCAGTATCCAAGGTTTTTTGCAATATGATTGTTGATATTTGTCACATCAATACAGTAACTTTTAGAAAATATGCTAGGGTTATAATATGTAGAAAGTTAGTAGCATATAAATGTGAAGCAGACATTCAGTAACTAGAATGTTTTCCTCATATGTTTAATTTTTTTTTAGTTGGTGTTGTACTATCAAATGTAAGCTTGTCAGTAATGCATCATAATACAATAAATATAATATCTGTCAGGACAAGTTATTACATACAATATATTACTTTCAGCTGACAATATATGCTTCAGTTCTTCGATAGGCAGAGTTTCTGACACCATGTTCCGTTTAATGTCTCCTCTCTTTGAAGCGCTGTAGATATCACAGCAGCGAATCTCAAGATAGTGGGATACTGTGGTCGCCACCAGCAATCTCAATGAGCACATAATGAAACTTTCTCTCAAGCCTTGTTTAGTTAGCTCTTCCCTTCTTTTCTCCCCCACTGTTGAGATATTTTTTATTTTCTATCACACGAAGGAGCCTGTTTAGCATGGAGAAAGCAGAATGTCCTCTGAGAGTCGCCTTGTTCTCTACCGTGTTATTTTTACTGCTCTTTTACTGCTCGAATACACAGATGGACTACCTTCCTCTTCTAGAACACCATACTAGTCTGCCTGCCTCCCTGCCTGTCTGTCTGTCCCTGTCGCTGTCAATGCGTGCATGCATCCATCTGTCTGTCTGTTTTTCTGTCATTCGGCGGGCATAGCAAGGAAAGCAGGTCCATCCAAGCGCAGAAAGATATCTCGTGGGATTCTTGATGGGAATTTTCAGAGTCAGTCTCCATGCTGTGAAGTGGCTTAATTTCTCACCACCCTTATCAGGACTGTTTCCATACTCCTGCAGATGCACTCAGGGCCAGGGGTAATTGGAAATGACATGACAGCAAGTTGGTGAAATAATATGATTGTGTGTTTTTAGGGTGTGATTACTTTTGGGAAGGTGGTTTGACTCTCTAACTTCCTCCTCTTCTTTCTGTAGATGACGTTTTATTTCCTCATGTGTTGCTCTGTCTACCTCTCTTGCTCCCTCTTGTTCTTTCTGAGCGTCCTTCCCTGCCTGTGCAATGTGACGGAAGGTAGTGCTGTGCTCTGCTCATGTCGGATCCATTAGGGATGAAAGCACACTGCAGTGATAAAAGATTGATCCAGTCCTCCTTGCATCACATTCACATCCCTCACACCCTGCTGCCTCATTTTCCCTCACACCCTATTTCCAATCCAAAGTCAACCCAGTTTTCAATTTATCAAATCGTCTGTACTCTTCTAAATAAATCATCTCCACTAAGTTTACTGTGGCAAACTTTCTTTTTTCCCTCAGGAGTGGATAAAGCAGAACATTCAGTTTTCTTACGTAGGGAACTTCACTTTGCCTGTTGTACAAGGTTGCAAGTTCTCAGTGATGTACTGTCAGAGATCCTCTTTTACTGCCCAGGTGTTTTTGGTGTACTAGAATGTGTAATATGTAGCTTGCTAGCAGAACCAGTAAATAGACTGGCATGTAGCCCAGCACACACAATCCACACTTCACCTGTTGTATCCGAAGAGGCTAAGACAAACACAACAGACCTGTAGTTTGTCATGAGCAAGGCTATAATTACTGAGAGGAAGGAGCGTATTTGAGAAAGGAATTCCACTGCTGTTCTACTTTTAGATCCTAATGCACTTAACTTTTAAGAGCACTTGAAAATATTTTTTATGTTATAAAACTGGAGAAATCTCTGGATCTATCAGAAACAAGTGTAAAACTCTTTTGATCCCAGTTGGCAGTTTGAAAAACACATCCTTAAGGGAATGCTTTGTTGCAAGGCATTGTACTTGTTTTTGTCTTCACTGAACCATCTCAGGGAATGCTTTGAAAATGTCTGGTTTAGGTCATTGAGCAGCACACAGTCCCTAGCCTAAGTCCTTCTTCATTCATCCAGCATGTGCAGGTCAGAGGTTAGATTAAACCACCCTCTCTAAGAATGTCCTTATAAAGCCAAACCCACCTAAGGATATGTTCCAAAGTGAGTCCAGCTGGCCGTAAAGTTCACCTGAGTGAATGCTGTCATGTCCTGTCAGGGTTAACTTCCTTTTGACTTAATATATGCTCGGTTTGTCAAGTCAGCGAACTCACAGCTTCACATTTTATGCTCCCCACTAACTGTAAGAACTGTTGGCAAGGAATAGATGTCCGTGTCTGTTTGTCCATGGCTCTCGATTTTTACCATGTGTTGTGATTTTAGTGTGGTAAACATCTCTGCAAACCTCCTGGGATGGTCATGTGACTCTTTATGTGTGTGTGCTATGAGCAGCAGGTTGCTCCCATGCTCAACCAGCCATGCTGTGTTGATTCTCTGCACACAGAGCTCTCTGGGCAGTAAATAACATGGTGCCTCAATCAAGGGCCCCGGACAGGGCCAAGACGAGGGTCAAGACGCTAGCAAGAAAGAGAAAATGTCTGCACCAGGGGTTAGAAATAGTAAATCAACAGACAGACATGGAGAGGAGAGAGAGGCAGGTGCATTTGACACACTAGTCCCTTACCCTGAGAAGCTTGAAGTTTGACCGGTCATTGAATATAGATGTGTTTGATCAAGCACATCAGAAGCAAACGTTGATCATGGCTAGGTGGCAGCTGGTGCTTGAAGTCATATTTTCTATATTAAGTTAAAGTGTGCAGACTTTCCGGTATTTCTGTGGTTGACAATGTTGGCACCAACGCAAAAATACATTAATGAAGTTTACTCATAGGTTATTAAGGCAATAAAAGGTATATACAAACCAGCTTTAGTGATTGTTTTGTCACGTACTATGTTGTTTTGAATTAGAATTCTGCAAACGTTAGCGTTGAAGTAAATTATAGCGTGACAGACTGGTGTCGCAATTTGTGGTAGGCCTCAAGAGCATCTGGCAAGAAGAGCATGTCAGAATTAGTTGAGCCATTGGCTTTTGATAATCGTATCCGTACGTTTTTAACATGCATCTGCATTTCATCACTATTTTTTCTTTTTTGTAACATACAGTATGTACACAAATCATCAACATTTTTTGAGGGATTCAGCTGTGGCATTTGGCAAGTGCCAAGTGTATACTACCATGACTACCACACAAATCAGTAACAAACAGACCAAAGCACCCATAGAGATGGATGGAAACAGATAAGCAAAGAACAAACATATTCTGAGTGTCATATTACCTTCTTCACTGAGGTTTGAGGTGCACTGTTTGACTCAGACCTGGGCGTTGTTCCAGAAATGCAGGTTGGTTTACTGCTGGGGTACTTCCTTTTAAATGTGGAGCATGGACTGCTCCAGGTTTTAGACAGCAACATTATCCAGTTATCACATTAGATTCGCTTCATGAAACAGGTCCTTGTACACACTTCTGTCATAAACTCTGTCGTGTAGACTGCTGCTGCCTGAGGTCTCGCTCTTGTGCAGTGGTGGTGAATAACTAAGTACAGGTTGTAGGATTTGAGGCATTTCTACCCTCTATGTTGTAATTTGTGCTTGAATATTTTCAGTTTATTTAGCTTTACATTTTCTACTACACTTTATTTTTCCACGGGTTAATTGTTTCAGATAAAGATCTGTTTATTAAATATGCATTTTACTGATTATGCAAATGACCCAATAGAATGTGAAACAGTTCTTCACCTCATCTGCTTACAACATATCTCCAAAACCAATCATAGCAACTGTTTGCTCAGCTTCATTTCAGCATATCTCCCACTTTGTGCATGTATGTTTGCCCGCTGTTGAATCTTCCCTCTTTAACAAACACTCGTGTTTGTGGTGTTTTACTGAGCCTCCTCTTCATCACTGCTTCACCCTCCTCCCTCAGTGCCGTACCCATGGGCTTAGCTGACTTATCTCTCATATGTAAACTTAGCAACAGCAGACGTGTCACTATTAAGCTGTGTGTCTTCGTGTGTACTCATGGATTCATGTGTATGCTTGTATCCATGCCAAAGATCGCCGTGGTGATCTGACTCAATACCCACAGGCCCCAGACATGCTCACAGGATATAGCCAATCGCCTATAAATTTGTGTCCTGCCCCCCCCACCNNNCTTCCTTACTCATCTTGACTGTCCACACACCCTCCCCCTCCTCTGACAGACGTAATCGTTACTCCTCCTCAGTGTAATGACAGGGGAGAGAGAGTAGTGTGTGACACCTCCCCATCAAACTATAAATCAGTCAGATTGTGAGGCCCACCCTCCGTCTTGTGATCCAACACAAACATCACATACAAACACAAAAAAACATCCAACACAAACAGCCTTCCGCCTTCCGTGTGTTCTAAAGAGGCATATTTAGGGCAGGATAACAAAACGTGACAACGAGATTCATCATCTTATTTTTTTTTTCTTAAATATCCTCTCTGTTTCTGTTTTTCTTTACACATTCAAATGCAGATTGATCCTGACAACAGAATTTTCCTATCGTGGATTTAATCTTTTAACTTGGAACTGTAGATTTTTTTTTTTTTTGTCATTAAAAACTCAGAAATATCCTGTTTCCTCAAAGTAGAGTATTTCAGTCGGTGTTGTTTTCGGTATCAGTGCAAAAACTCAAAAATATCATCCCTAATACCATTTAAAGCCTGTGTTGCACAATCTTTTGCTGTGTTAGTGTTAGTGTTTGTTCCCTTGCCACCAAATTAAGCTCTCCCCACCCATACACCACAGGCCGCAGCTTTTGGTTTTTGCTGTTTTAATTATTCTGTATTGGTTAACCTCGATGCCTGAGCTGAGCTTATATAAAATAAAGCACTTCTGTATTTTATTGCAGCCCAGGAGGGAAGGGATTTGTACCTGTTCCGATATGTTTGACTTGATTCAGAGGTTGTTGATTTAAACTGTGTCTGAAGGGCCTCACCTTCAGGCTAACTTGAAATGGTGGGAAAAATGTTCACAATACAAAGTTTCATTATTTGCTACAGTCAAACATTGTTCCTACTTTTGTGACGTATTGTTGACATTCCACCGTGCTTGTCTGATCCAACCATCACGAGAGACCTTATCTTGGCTCACACACCATCGTTTTTGTTGAATGAGTATGATTCATGGAAAGACAACATCTTATCTGCCGCCATGAGATCCTATAGTAGACTCCTAAAGGTCTACATACAGTACATGCAATCTCTCCATTCCTTTCTCTCCAAGGTTATGTTTACCTGTGTCCCTCTCTCCAAGGGCCAGGCATGTTAGAACTCCCTAAGTAAATACTGGGTAGGTGTGAGAAGAGATGTTTTGCATAGCAGGCTGACCTTAGCCATGGAGTAACATGTTAATGTGTGGAGCCTGTGGCTTTCTCTGAAACTTCCTGGCAGTTGTTCACAGAATGTCACAGTCAGGAACTCTGGGCTTCAATTTCAAAGTTGAAACTAATCGAAAACAGCGGGGAATAGACAGCAATAGCCGTGGAAGTAGTTGATGACCTGCCCGTGCAACGTTCGCAACCTCAGAGTGATGTCTTGGGAGGAAGCTGGGTGGAACTCTTTACTTTGATCTGTGAAAAATATCCATCCAGCAGACCAATTTATATTTTCTTTTTGAGTCACATATTTTTGTAGTAATATAATCGTTCCGTTCCTGCTCAAGAATGTGCACCTGCTCTGTCCTGCACTCATAAATACTTTACCTTTCACTGAACTTAACTTTTGTGTATTTCATAAGGTGATAGTATGAGCTGTGTCTAGATGATGGAGTGTCAGCATCGAGTTTGCTCGTGTCCCGTTTTCTTTGCAGTAACACACACATTTTTTCCTAGGGCATGCCAAAGGCAGTATTCCCTTCAGCTCAGATAAGGACCGGCAGGAGTGTATTGCATCATGGATTGCATGGGATTAACGTATGATGAAAGACCAACACCAGTCTTAGTCACTGAAATAGCCTTCTTTCACGCCAATACAGTTACAGAGGTTAAATTAATTATTTCATTTAAACTAATTGTCATGTGTTGCGTGCATCAGTTTATCTTTTATAAATGCACAAGCCTGAGCAACTTGAATGTGTTTGACCTGGATAAAACTTTTTTCAGTTGTCCTGCATGCTAGGTGGTGAAACAGCGTGTTGTTGTCAATGTATGTACTATGTGACCAGCATCACACACAAACTCACAAACTCATCTGTATGAAACTCAATAGGAATAAATTTTGTTTAATGAACAATTGGGGGAAAAAAATGCTCATTATAGAAGAAGGTTGTTTTCCCTCGTGTAGAGTGTGCATCTCCTCTTGGATGCATTAAACCTTTACGCATAGTTGAAGTCTTAATGAAGGATTTCTTGGGTATAATACGAGGTAGTGTTTTCCATTGCTCTTTAATAATGTAGATGGCAAAAAAAAAGGAAACAAAATGACACAAGTGCATATTTGATACGAGCAGACATGGAAGCAACTTTTAAATTACTAATGAGTAATGCTTCAGACCTGTGACACTTAAGGCTGTAGCATCTCCAACTCTTCACACACATGCACACATGCAGGAAGAGAGAGTGATGCATCCACACTTGTACCTGCGAAAAACTTGACTATAAATAGCATCTTGGTAAATTTAAGGCTTCTAATTTTCACTCAGGCCCTGTGATGCAATTGGCCCTGTGTAAATTGTATCCTTTAAATTAGTGGGTTCACTTTTACAGTTACATGTTGCTTTAGTCCCAAAGTGAGCCTCACCATTAAGTTTGAGTCAGCCTGTCTGCCGTCTTCAGCAGGGTAACATACTATTTTGGCTCAATCTGACAACTGAATATGTCTCAGTCAGCCTGCCTGTGTGTCTGCCAGTATTCTCTATATGATACTATATGCGTACGCTATCTAGTGTATGTGCTGCGTATGAGTTTCGCTGGGAACAGAGCAATATTCTCCTTCCCTGGCAAGCACTGCTGAGTCAGGTCGGGAGTATATAATTACACATGGGTGCCCATCAGCCGTCTGACGGTCTTCTTCCCTGGCTCCCCCAACAATACAAACTCCTGTGCTTGTAGGGCTTAGACTATAGCCAGGCAAACCACTCATCCTGAGCCTAACCTCTGTGGAGGCCTGCTCAGCCCGGACTTCCACAGGCTATGTGCAATCCTGTATTATCACTCTCACCATTAGCTGCTGGCTCTGTGGGTGGATCCATGAGTCAGCGCAAGCGAATTCCTCATCTCTAATGTACTCGCCTCCGCTCAGTTTCCGGGGTTGAAGGGAACTAGTGAATGACTCCCGCCAAGCCTGGTATGAGTAAGTCTTTTATTTGGATAGATAAATAATGTAGTTGTGCTTTATTGTGGTCAGATGTGTGTAAATGATTGTGGTCACGTGCTCCTGGGAGCGGACTGCAGTCACTTCCATTGATACGTGTACCGGGATTGGCCTATATTTATGAATGGGAAGGAAGTTGGTGAAATTTTTACATTAAATAAAGATCACTCACCCACTCTTCCGCCTTCTCCATTTTCTCGTCTCCTGTGGATCAGTCCGGGTTACCATCTGTCTGTGTAAGTGCTGCTGGTGATTTATGATGCCTGGGATTTCACACTTAAGTGCTGTTTTACCAAGTGTGACTGTAGTGGTACTGACAGCCACAGGTGATGGCCAGACATTCAGTGGCCATGTCGAGGCCTGCTTCATATCAACAGAAATTACAGCCATAACCTTTGAACCATTGACATCTATCAGTAACATTCATTGCAGTTACACAGCTTTACTAATTTCAACAGAATTTGCAGAATCTCAGCATAAAGTCTGCTTTTCTAGATAACAAAGTTCTTCTGTCCATATTTGTCCTTCACTTGGATGCAAAGGTGTCCCCTGTATTAATGAACTGCTGATCCCCTCTCATTGAGATTTCACACCTCGACGAGCCAATCATTATAATGGAGAATGCCGAGGGCTGCACTAACAGACCCCTGTATGCAAATATGAAGACTAAAGCTTATTAATGCTGTTTCTGATTCCTTTGCACTGAGTCATTAACATGCCAGTAGCGGAGACAAAGGCGGATGTGGGACATTTTTAAAGGGTTCGTCGGTCAAAAGCGTTTGTATTTTTGTCAGAGAAAATATTTGCTAAATTAATATGCTCTGAAAAAATGCATTATTCATCAAGTGTGATAGATATTTAGTGAAGCTCCGTTAGGAAACCAGGCAACCGTTCAGTCTAATTAACAAGCAGTGTATCTCAAGAGCCTGCAATCTGGAACCTCCACTGCGAGGATGGAGAAACATACATACTTAACATCGACAGGCAGTGTCATATTAATGGGGACAACTCTACACATATGCATACACTAATACCTGAGTACAAACTAAACTTAAATAAATGCGAACCCAGCCTCCATTTTAAAGCTACACACACACCGCAGAGTTTCTTTTATGTTTTGTTTAAAGCTCTAAGACAAGTCGTCAAGCTGTGACTGTTAATTTTCTAACATTTTACTGTCTTGTTAGATACTATAAAAGCATATTATGTGCTGCTTTAGAGGTGTGTCTGCGCTAGAAAGTTATGAGACTTTATTGTTGCCCCACAGAAGCCCTCAGATCTCGGATCTTGTTTCTTCACGTGCCCTACGGACCACTCCCTGCTCTTTGACCGCAGGCACTGGAACCCTGTTGATAATGGCTTCTACTTAGGAATTATGGTGTTTGGGGAGCTACCGGTGGTTCTTGGCAAATGTAGGGAGCTTTACTCTCTGTATGACGAGTTTGGAAGAACATCTGCCTGTCAGAGATACCGTCACGAACAGATAAAGACATGTCACTTCCCTAATATCTTCTGTATCTTCCTGAGGGCAAATTTGGTCTGAGCTGGAGCAGATGTTTTAGTCAGGGATTAGCACAATTCTTTCCATAATGAACTGCCTTATAATAGAAATACTTGTGATCTGTTCAGGCAAACTATGCTTAAAAATGACAAATATATAAAAAAAAAAAGTAGTTTTTTAAATGTTTTATTTTGCCCAGTTAGTGGCTTCCAGAACTACTTGGGTACTGTCCAAACACTGGGAAAAACCCACTGATTTAAACGATTTCTGCAGAGGAGAAGCTGATGGATAATTTTCTACCATTAGGAATAATTGTTGTACTGCTCTCACCTGCGGGCATGCTGTGGTTTCTTTCTGTGTGTTTTTACTTTCATCACTCGTTTTGCACATGATAGAGCAAAACACTGGGCAACTAAGGCTGAGGAATAAAGAATGTAAAGCAGTAGGCGCGGACCGACAAAAGAAAGTATCTGCTCTTACTTTTATTAGTTTTATCACTGGTAACATACGGACACAGCAGAAAGGCAGTAAAAAAATGGCGTTGCGCGGTAAGAGGACCCAGCGACGCCAGGGGCCACAAAAGACACAACACTGCTGAGCGTGGAACCAAAACAACAATGGTGTCTCTTCAGTACAGATGACACCAGGCTATTCTGTGCCAGCATGTTACTGGCTCTTTGAGTGTTTGTCTGTCTCTGCCAACCTTGAGCAGAGTGGCACAGAGGGCAAAGCTTCTTCCAGTACTGTTCATTGTTCTCTGAAAGCACTGTTTACCATGTTCTGGACTCTTCCATCCTGAAACCAGTCTGGGCCAGGGTCTTATTTTTTTTTCCACTGATTACTGATAGAGATTTTTCTACACTGGTTGGATTTGTGTTCTCTTATTGTGTGTTTGTCCCTTTTCTACTGCCATTGTTACTTGAACCTCTGTTGCTACACAGATAGTACAATAATAGCTCTGATGTGGACCTCTCATAAAGATAGGCCTAAATGGCATGTCTGCTTGCAAACACATTGACACATTCAAGCCTACTTACTCACCCCTTGACCATTGCACTAGCATGACACGGTGCTCTATGCTTCCTCTGTACACACACCCACATATTACACACCCAGTGTACATACTCTTCATGTAGCCTGAGGCCCAAGGTGTCGAGGTGCTTCAGTACATTATTAACCTTGATTGGAATTGTTCTGTTTTTTGCAGATTTCCCAATGCTGTTCATGACTAACACAATGTAATTGTTCAAGCCTTCGCAAAGGGTTAAGGGTGTGTCTGTCCAGCTGCGTTTGTGGTTGTCGTCTTTGTGTGTTAGCTTTGCATCCATTTTTGGATTCTCATTTGTTTAAATCTTGAGAAATCAAATGATGCAGTAAATGAGTAAAAAAAAAAAAAGTTGAAATACACATATGTTTAAGGCTCTGGTTGTATCCTCCTGAGACCTGGGAAAGTAAAAGTTTTGGCTTTTTTTTTTTTTACATTAAATAATTGTCTAGATTGGAAATGGCATTGAAGTAAACCTGTGAACCTCTTGTCCACTACAGAGGACAAAAATACATTGCAGTGATTTATTTCGATTAAACAGCTGTATTTTTGGCATATGGTTACTTCTCTGTGACTAACCTGTCCAAAAAAGTCCATCACTTCACAGCCTGACACCCTCACTCACACTGAGTGGCACAGAGACCAGCCCTATCATGCCCAGTGTCTCTGCAGGACTGTGACGTTAACCACTTCTGCCTTGAGTTGAATTCACCGAGGAGCCGGGAGGTTGTTATTGAAGAGAGACAGACAGAGAGGCACAGACAGGGTGATGAAAGACGTAAAGCGGGTTAGCTGGGTGGATGAGTGACGATGAGAGGGGAGAGACAGACTGGCACATGGCTCCAATCACTGCTCTTTTCTCTTCCCCGCTTTGTCACTCTCCTGATCTATCTATCTAGCTATCTATCTGACAATTGTTTCTCTCCCTTTTTCATTTTCTCTCTATCTGTCTTCCTCACTGTCTTTCTTTCCCTCCCTTTCATCTTACAGTATGACTGGTCTGTTTTCTTTATTCAAGATAAGCTCCTCAACTGATGTTATACAGGATGGTCTCGGACTGGTACACATTTCTGACTGCTTCACATTGATTGTGGTTGTGTATTTCCTTAATTCCATCCCCACTGAGAGCACTTGGAGACACAGATGTCATAGTTTCAGCTGAAACTGGCCTGTACAGTAAGTGCCCTGGGTCATTTTCGGAAGGAGGGTAAGGGGGAGTGAAAGTAGAGGTGGGAACTGGGAAATTATTTTCTATTTTAAGGGGATAGTGGTGGGGTTAGAAGGTGAGTCATGAGGATAAAATTGAATGCCTGAATTTGTGTGTGGAGGAGGGTGACTCTGAACATGTGCAAAGTTTGTCCACACCATTTGCATGTTGAGTCAGAAACTAAACATTTTGTAAGAGGCCCACAGATTTGTCCATGTGTTTTAGCAGGGCTGAATGTCGTATTATGTAAAAGCAGCATATTTCAGTATCTGTTAACGGTATTTGTTGCTTAGGGCTCATATTTACGGCATGCTATATGCCTGTGAAACTACATTTCGGAAAGAGTTAAGCGTCTCTCTTCTATCTGTATTTCAATGACAACTCAGACATAGGACTCCGGAGCCGTGAAAAGGAGCTGGGTCAGGCGGATGTCTGGTTCCCAGTGTTGTTGCGCCTGTGACAGAGAGAATAGACAGCAACCTGAGACTCACAGGCCTGTTTGTTTCCTGTTAGTGCAGATTATCACATTTCACCAGCCAGGAGGGACACAAACGAAGCATCATGGGAGAGTGACATTCTTAGCTGCGAGATATTTGTGTGCGAGTTTGTTTACATTTAATGTGATTGTTACGGTACATAGCATTCAGACAGACATTAAAAGGTTAGATGTGGCGCACGTTTATTTGCACGTAAATTACATCAGCAAATCCACTTAGAGGGGACCTGTTTTTCCTCTACATGCATAAAGTCACTAAAATGTCAAAAGCTTAATCTCTGTTTGTACTTTGTAAGCGGTTTACTGACGGGTTATTAAAAAGTATGAAGAAGGTTGTGCCTAGTAAAAACTTAGGTGCTTCCTCTAACTCAAGCCTGTAAGGTAGCGTTCCATCACATGTGGCTGAACAATTGAAAGTTTCCTTCTTTTCACCTGGGCCTGTTATAAAAACAAAGCCTCACTGCTACAGTAAATGAGTATCTACTTAATCTGGGACTCACATAGTTGAGCTTAATTATGTATTGCAAAACCCTATGTGCCCTCTCAGAGGAAACCGCTGACATCTGCGGTGTGTTGAAGTTTCTAGTGTTTGGTTTTGATAAGCACTCCCCTTTTCATATCAAGTTTCTTTCCAGATGAAATCACCTCACACGGATCGCTCAAAAGAATTTCTGCCACATGTGATCATCTGTCTCTGTGTCCTGCTTGTTTCCTGTGATCTTGTTCTTCGGGTTCGGCCTTTTCGAGTCGCTCCGTCTGCAGTGTCGTGTTGAGATGTTCTGTGTGATGTTGTTGCCACATCAGATAGGCTGTTGCTCCCCAGCAGAGTTTGTGTTTGGCATCTAAACAGCGGAGGAGTAATGGCAGTACGGGGCAGCCAGGTCAGCAGCACAGGAGGAGGAGGAGGAGGAGACAGAGGAGGAGGGAGGCTGGAGCTTTGTTAAGAAAAGGCAGGAATTCTTCCGGCTGGCAGATGAAGTCAGTGCATTCCTCCAAAGCAGCTCCCTATAGGCAGCCAGTGGAGCAGAGCCAGGAACTGAATGAGGGGCAAGATAATGGTGGGGCTCAGTATTAAACACCTCCCATTGAGAACCACAGAGACAGACAGAAAGAGAACACCATCTGTCTGACTTTGGGTGAAGAGTTGCCTTTTACCCACCTAGGCTACAAAGTTTCATTTACTGTGCCAAGTACTATAGATAATCCTGCCACTGCCCAAGGCGTTTTACTTTTTATGAACGCTGCGGTATTTTATTACCTTGTTTTGAAGCCTAGCTGTAAAAGTACAGACAGACACAGGGAGTATTAAACATACTGATATTCACTTTGGTTAAGCATGCTGCCCAGACTACCTACTGCTCCTCTCTTTTAAGTCTAAGGAGACCCATTTCTGGCCCCGCTGAGCGTCAAACTGAGTTGCACAAACATACACAGACTTTCTCTATCTCTCCTGCTATGTTTTTATGTATTTGTACCCACACAAACACCCTCTCCCAAACACAGATACACTTGAGCTGTTCCACTTTCCCTGTCCATTCCCCTCGGCAGTAAGCTATCATAACGGCTTTGAAGGAGGGCAGCAGAGCGTTTAATTGGGTTACAGATTGGCATTTATGCTCCCAGGTCCACAAGATACCGCCGAGGCTCTTAACTAACTACTAGGAAAGTACAAAATTCTACACAGCTATACCCCTCGGCTGCTGCTCTTGAAATGTACAATTGGGTGATCCCCTCACTCAGCGCAGCACATTTGACGTCATCATTGTTTACTGTAGAAACTGGTATTTGCACACGAAATGACTAACAGCTGAGTGAGAGACATGGATATGGATATGACCATAGGTTTTGTTGAGGTTTACAATAGCCTACGTCATACATTATGTGGGTCAGGTTACATCAGCTACGACTCAGAGATGTCGTCAGAATATTTGGTTAGAACCATTTGTCTTGCATGTGAATATTTTCATAATATTAATAATAATGAGTATTTTTCCTACGTATGCATGTCTTTTGTCCCTCTTTGAAACTGTGTCGTCCTCACAGCCGGAGTTGGGCTTTGGGTCTTCACCCGCACATTCATTCTTACAACTGAGAAACAAGATCTCTTAATTAATCATTGATCATATTAACACACCTCTAACCAGACTCTCTGTCCACAGAGTTGGTGCCATGCAGCGTTGAGCCGAGCCAAGCTGAGCTGAAGATACCTGTTTTTGAAGACCGTCTTACCCTTCAACCCACCCTGACCGGTCCCAGATGGAGCTCAAAGTGTGGGTGGACGGAGTGGTGCGGGTGGTATGTGGCCTATCAGAGGAGACGTCCTGTCAGGATGTGGTCATCGCTCTGGCCCAGGCCATCGGTGAGTTAAGCTTTTGTTTCTGCTCTGGAAACACTTTTGAAGCTGTCGTTTCTTTATACCTGGTTATCTTTACTTGACAGTTTATGTGATTAGATAACAGGCCTCCAGTGAGAGTTTAATAAAGAAGAAATGCTGCTCTGCCTTCACCTTCTCATTCTCTACTGACCCATATCAAGTGCTTTCCTGTATTTTCAGGGGTCACTTTAGAATTGAGCCGTCTCTCTGTCCCTGTATCCTCTAGCTGTAGTTGAGCCATACTCTGCAGCAGCATTGAACAACATGACTCCAGATTTAGAACTCTCCTCCTTCCATGAGTGAGCTGCCTGCCAAGTCATTAGGGAGGGTTTGTCCTAATTTCAAAGTCCTTGTGGAAATTTCAGTTTATTTGAACGTTTTTTACATGTTGTGCGAGTCTTGTGCATCAGCTTTTTATTCCAATTCTCAATGGCAGAGATTAAGAGGTATCAGCATCATCTTAAAGTGCTTTTTTTGCATAGCATTACTTGCATAAGAGGGAGGAGCTAACCCCACTGCTGCATTTACCAGGAGTTGGAAACATTTTTAGCTTAATTAGTGTTTTAGATCAAATGGTTTGTGTGTTTTTCTTCTTTTCTTGGTACAAAGATGGCTGGTGGATTTGAAAATCATTTCATTTCATCAGTATATTTGTTTTCACTGACAATGTGTAACTGCACGTGAAAAATAATACAGGATACTTCTCATTTCTAAGGCGAAATATCTCAGCATTTTTGATACTGGCCTGTTTGGCCCGAGGAGATGCAGGAATAAAGGATGCATTTTAACACAGGTGGAGTTAAAATGAAACAACCAAATGGAAATAGCAGACTCACGCTTCAGTGCGTTGTGAAATGTCACAAATTGTTCTGTAGTCCAGGTGATGTATGAGAAATATTTTCATTTTTTGTAAAAGCATGGAACTTTTGCACTTTGGGACCCTGTACATTTTTGGAAACAGCCAACACAAATAAGGTTTGTAATGGCCATATTGTAGTGGACATTTTACCTTCAGATCTGTTGAACTAAACACGATAAAACAAAAAAGCTGATGCTGATCCATATGTCTTCAAAGATTACATTGATTCCATATACAATACACTGTTGCCCATAAAGGTGGAATAATTTATTTTCAGACACACTCCTCTTTTTATTCTTATTAATTCCCATCAGTAATCACCTTTGACCAAGTGCAATTATTACTTACTGAGTGCCAGTTGCACTTATCTATGAAGAATAAATCCTATTGTCACAATCATTTCAGGAGAAGAGGTAAACATATTTTATTCCAACTTTATGTGCAACAGTGTAGAACAACATGTACTGTTCATTTTGTGATGCTGTAAGCGGGAAACAGCAGAACTTTAGGCGGACTTTATATTATTATTGTCGTTTATCTATGATCTATTGCATTCATGGTGTGCAGAGAGGCTTTGTCCTTTTGTTTGTTTACCCAGACAATACGATACTGTAGTGTAGAGCAATATTCAACATGACCTTAGTAACCTAGTTTATAAAGAATGCATCTAACACAAAAATATATTTCCTTAGTATATTTGAGAAATATAGTTGATATTTGATTGTCCTTTTTTCTCCCCCACTTGTATTTCTTTTTCAGTGAACATTTTGCCTCACATTTGGTACCCACCTTACTGTCACATCTGTGTTATTTGTGTTATGTGTGTGTATATATATATATATATAAATACTACTTTGATTTTCCCACCTCATTGGCTCATAAATTGACTAAATTCACCCACCACTACACAAAATGATGGATGCTAGTTTAATTTTTGTCTGTCTGTCCACAGGTCAGACAGGCCGCTATGTTCTGATCCAGCGTCTGAGGGATACAGAGAGGCAGTTGCTGGCTACAGAGAGGCCCCTCGAGTCCTTGGCAAAGTTGGGCCAACATGGGAGTGAAGTTCAGTTCTTCTTGCGACGCACAGGCCCCAGCAGCAGTGATGGACCCAGCTCAAAACAAGACAGACAAACCCCTCTGCCACTGCCCAGGAATCCTGAGCCTGAGCCTTCAAAACGCAGTCAGCCTAAAAAATCCCTCACCTTTAACCTGGGGCCATCAACCTCTCCCAAAACCAAAGCCAAACAGTTCAAGAGGTCCCCCCGTGACTCTCCAGAGCAGAGAGCATCCCCCTCTCCTTCTCCTAGCCCTGTATCCCCTCATGTGCCATCCCCCTCTCCCTCACCACCTATAGGCCAACCCAAAGAGGAGGTCTTTAGGAGGGTTCTTCAGCAGCAGGAGAGACTGAGGGCCATTGAGGTCCAACTAGAAGCCCTAGAGAGGGAGTCACATGTGTGGGAGCGTCCTTACCCTTCCCCCTGTCCTTCACCAGTATCGGACGCTCGCCTTCAGGAGGAAATAGACGCTCTGGAGCAAGCACTGCGACGGAACCAGGCCGAACTCGCCCACGAGCAGTACTGGGAGGAGGAGTTTCAGGCAGAGGTGGAAAGGGAGCGAGGAATGAGGAGGAAGCTGGGGGAACTCCATGCCAAGTTAGACGACTGTGGACGGCGACTGCATGAGTTTTCGGTTCGTTCTGCGCAGCTGGAGCAAGAGATCCAGCGGGAAAGCCAGTCAGAAGGGAAAGCCAACGGGCCTGAGGAGTCCCTCGATGCTGTGAAGGCTGAGCTCCAGATCCAGGAGAGACATGGGACAGAACTGGAGGATCAGCTATCTGAGACTGACAAGGCTCTGGGGAAGGCAGAGTCTCTGCTGCAGGTAAGGAGAGAGGTCACAGAGAAGGGACTGTAAATTCAAGTGGTACCATTTAAGATGTGCAGCACTGACCCTCTTCTACCTACACTTTACACTACACACCCTCTCCTGCCTGCATACAGCAGACAGACAACAGAGCAGAGACACTAATGACAAGAAGGAAAAGGATTACTGAGATAAAAACAAACTTGTGTATACAAATATAAACAATAATTTAGAAATTATGTTGCCGTGAATGTTTTATACTGAGCTTTTATACCTACCCGTTATGGAAATGTTTTACAATCTGAAGAACTATTTTCAGTGTAAGTGAACTGGTTTGGCAGGTATTATCAGGTATGCGTGTTCTGAACACATCATTACTCATGGTGATTATATTACACCGACAGTATCTACATATTCCTTTACTATTGTGTATGGAAAAAAGAGATTAAACAGCATTGTATGCTTAGTACAAAACCTTCTATTGGTTGAACTCAACCTTGATTCATTATCTTTTGTGGTGTTGTTATTTGTTTACTTTTGGTGGATGTCATAGATGTGGCTGTATCAATAAAAGCCTAACCCAGTTTGAAGTGAAACTCTAGTTTCCTCATAATCCACGTGAAATCCAAGACTTTGGTGCTGGAGCTGACTAGTTCTAGCCAGAGGACTGAATAAAATTAAATCCCCTCCTGTATGGTGCTATGGTAGATGTTGTTGTGAATGTTTTGTTATAAGGGCACAGAGCGTATTGTGATAACTTATGTATATCAGTGTTTTACTGACTTAATTTGCCAAAACCATCAGGGCTGGAATGACCGCTGGGCCCCATTTCTTATCCACTGGGTTTCAAGTAAAAGCAAATTGGCTTCAAAACTGATTAAAATATAATGATAAGCTCATTTGCCTTCCTGTCTGTCATCCTCATGGGGATGTGTCTGACTCTGGGGGGGTGAACCTGACAGATTTAGTGCCTGGTTGAATGGACAGAGAAGGGCCGTGTGTGTCATGGTCACTTTGCCAAGTAGACATTCACCGCAGTCTGTTATATAAGATGCACTCTGCTTCAGAACAGAGGCCTAATTCTGGGATAGTAATGTGCCATCGTGCTGTGACTTGTAAGCAATACTGCAAGGATTTATAACCCAACAATAACCACAGGAGAAGGGTGCTACCCAGATAGTTTTGACCTGCATTAGATAATACACTTTTAAAATAATGTAGACTGTTAATATGATACAGTCAAACAAAGCTCAATTCCAAGAACTGGAAAGGGTTGTATGTCTGGCTCAGTCAGTCATCTGTCAGCTGATCAGTTGAAGCTGCCAGCAGTGTGTTTAAGTGTTGGTGATGAGCACAGCGTTCCTGTCATTAGGCTAATGGAGGCAGACCTGCAGGTGTGAACTACCTCAGCAGGCTGCCTCACTCCAACATTAATTACACCGATTCTCACACACACACACACACTCTGAAGCATCCTTCTAGCTTCCTGTATGGCGTGCACACACATTGATTAAGCACAAATGGATAGTCAGTTAAGGCTGATTAACTGCTGTGTTTGTGTGCATCAAAGTTTAATCTCTGGGTGCAAAGGTGATGCCACTACCTCTACGACAAATCTCTAAAGCCCACATTTTCAATAATCGCAGTTAATGAATATCTTCCCCCTTGGCATCTGGTCAATTAAGACAGTTTTAAAGTGAAACAGGCAAATGAGCTCCCTATATATGCATCTCCAAACTCCAGTCAGATGAAAACTGCAGATTATAGCTGATGATTTACTGTAGGTAAAAGGTCTGATGGCATATGATTGCCTTGAGGTTAGATTTGGAGTGTCCATTCATATACTTTACTGCCCCCTTGTGGTGAAAACAAATACTCCAGGATTTCCTGTAGTTGGACTTCGAAGTCAGTAATTTCACTTTAAAGATGTAACATTGGTTGTAAACAGAATGTTTTTGGTGTCTTCTCATTACAGTTATAACATAATTCTATCAAAAAAATCTTATGGACCCATTTGCCTTGCCTTGTTTTGATTTTTGTGAAACTAGTTATAATTATTTAATGTGTTTTGTACAGACTGATGTGAGCTCTTAATCACAGACTGTTTTCTTCACTAATCTGTGTTCTTTCCATCTCAGGCCAAACAGGAGGAGCTAGAGGAGTTGAATAAGGAGCTAAGACAGTGTAACCTGCAGCAGTTTATCCAACAGACAGGTGCTCTGCCAGCACACAATCAATCCCGCACAGAGCTTCAGGAGCAGCTGGAGCAGTTAGAGCTGGCACATCTTCTACAGGACGAATACAGGAACGGAAGTACGGCCTCAAGCAACATTAAGGCTTATACGTAACATTGGTAACAGGGCTGTAGTGAGTAGTTAATTCATGAGCCTGTTTTTTTTTTCTTTTTTTTCCCCCCATTCTCCCTAAGGTCGAAGTACAACTCCAGTGGAATCCCCGCCTCGCCCCACTGCCAAACAGTTCCTGGGACATCCCCGCAATCTTCAAAACCCTCTAGTGTCCAGTCTCAACCCCGAGGGTGTGTATGTGTGAGACCCTGCTGCTTCCCAAGTTCCACCCTGCTGTGCTCCTCT
>JAPQRQ010000023.1:7629890-7650253 GCA_037367365.1 Apogon talboti
TCCTCCGCTACATTTTCTATCCCAGCTTGATTGTGATCCTTAAGGTTACACCTGCTGTTTTTGGTGATGGGTAATGGAAGCATCAATATGGTGGCGGTCACTGCTACTTCTCAGGCTGAAATGCATCTCTCCTGCGCCTCCCTCTGTGTCCTCCTGTAGTGTCCTTAACCCCTTTTAACAGAAGATTGAATCTTCTGTAGATCTCACACATTCCTTCTTTGACTTTTTTTTCTTTTTTTTTAATATCCCAGTATGTTATAATTTCCTGTCTAATCGCATCTCCTGTCCTCTGTCTCTTATCCCTGTGTTGCTGGACTAACAGTTGCTGCTTTAATTTTCTTTTCAAGGCAACAATCTAGTAGCGACCGCTGCTTTTTTACTGAATTTCCATGTAATGCATCATTCGCACTGGGAATCACTGTAGCAGACATTCTGATTGTAGTGCTGTTTTTATACTGTGATATGGAAAGATACAAGACCAATGTCATTTCAGTTTGCCTTTTATGTATGGATACTGTTTCTGTTGTAAGGGGGTGTATCTATACAATGCCTTGTACTTTGGTAACACTTGACTTCCAAAGAGCAAGAGCCTGTCATGGAGGGCTCTGCAAAAAATGTATTGCACTGTCCCATTATCTTACTGTGTGAAACCATGGCCCTCGACCGCCTACAGAGGAAATGTATTTTTCTGGTCCAATTTTGCTCTGGTTTAATGCAACATACTTAGTTCAGGAGCTTAGAACTTTTGCCAATCTATTTTTGCCGAGCTAAAAGAAGGAATACATTTCAGAAGTAGTGCTACAGGGCCATGGTTTATTAAAATAACAGTTATTTTCTTTTCCTCCATTGGGACGGATGCGCCTGGTTCTTTTGCCGTCATCACACTTAACCTTTGACCTGTCATAATTTGTATCGTGCCTCAGTTTATCATAGATTTAGGTTGTGCTTACTTACCAAAGTTCTCAGAACAAACATCAGGAGTATAAAGAAAGCTGATGTTTTCAGTGTTTTAACAATTTATTAATATTATTCACAATTATTGATCATCCACCTTCACCATCTCTTACTGATTCAAAGCACTTAACGTTTATTTCACCACGTCTTTGTATTACGCCGACAGGTCAAAGTGATGTGTGATGGAGTGCACACTCTTTTTCTACAGTCTGCAATGTGGTGTTTTCTTTGTGGAATTATACGACAGCTCCTTGCTTCGGGTTCTATTGACATCTCAGTGCTTGTTATAGAGACTTGCTTGAAACAAACTGTGTTTCAGTGTGGATATCTAGATTGACCCCGGTTACTCCTGTTGTGTCTAAGTGTTTTCCAAACAAAGGGATCATCATCCCCACTTATTTTTGTGTGTCTTGCAGTCTTGACATCCCGAGAGTCGTCATGGAGATAAAACATGGACCACTTGGCCAAGGGAAACATGTTCACTGTTCTGTCACCGCCACCTCTTATTTAACCCCTCTCTTTGTAACTTTGTCATTTAGTCTACCATAATTATACATATTTTATGTACATAAGACAAATATATTTACAGGGTTTTGCTACTGTAAACACTGCAAAGTATCTGTATTAAATGTAAAATAATTTAGGAACCTTTTACGTAGAGCAATTATTACTATGTATTTAAATATAATAAAAATGTGCATTGTGTTTTAGATAATTCTTGTAACCTGATTATTTTCTTAATACTGTGAAAACACCATTTAAGTATTTTTGTTCCTCACCATTTTTATATCCGTATTGATAGCTGTTTGTTAAGAGGATGTGAGAAACAAGAGTAGAGAGAGATGGGAATGACGAGCAACAAATGTAACCTGAGAATCAAACTGGGGATATTGCATTTCATAGTTGATGCTTAACCCACCAACTGCCGCCATTAGAAAAATAACATTTTATTGTAATCATCTTAGTTTTAAATGATATAGTAACTCAGAGTGCAGTAAATTCAGAACAGCCTGCAGTAAATAATTAACAGACCAGTGTATTCTTACTAAAAATTACAGTAACATGAAGCTCCATGCATTATGAATATATTATAGGTATTGAAATATGCATGATCTCCTCTCTACGAGTGGTACAATGGGCTCTGTGATGCAGTATGGACCATTCTGGGTATTTTAAAGCTGGTATTTACAGGTGGCTGATGGAAAAATGCATCCCTGGATTGAAAAGGAAATGTGGTGAACATCCTGGTATCACATCTGCTTATGTTATGGGTGATCAAACACAGTATATCTAAAGGATGAGACTGTGAAGGGGTGAGGATAGTGAAGTGTATTTGAGAATGACCTGCAATCTGTTCAGTAATGTTTCTTTGTTTATAGCTCTAACTTCCTTGCATATTTGTATTAGAGTAATGAGTTTCATATATCTATACATCTTGTTGCAGGAAATAGTGGATTTTGTCATCATCAGTGTGTTGTCTAGATCTCTCTCTTACAAAAGATAAAATAACTTTTTTTGTTTTCTGTCATTTGTGAGAAAAATCACCATGGCAGAACAGAGGGATCAACACACAATAGCACCGCCACAATCTCCCCTGCGACACGTACACGTCCTCCACCCCTTTCCTGTTTGTTTATCCACTAGTGTAAACATACTGGCCCATCACACAGACAAGTGACATGCATTTCCCCGGTGCGCTGGCTAACCCCCAGACTACTCCGACTAAAACCCTGTGGATTTCTATAAATACTCTTGTATGCGGACACTTGCAAGATCAAATATTTTTAAAAAAGCACATGTTTTTCTCTCGTTTCAGTTTCTACCATTCTATTTCATGTGTTGTTGTTAACTTCTGACCATGTGTTGGGGATTAAGAAGAAGTACATGAGATGGCCAGTTTAGATGTGATGATTAATTATGCAAAATTGGATTATAGCAAGGAAGATTTAGAGCTGTCTGGCTTGGCAGGGGTTAGATAAGCTCCAAATCCTTGTTTGGTTACCCCCTGTCTGGAAACCCCACAGTACAACACTGACGCCTGCCTGTAAACCAGAGTGATACTACTATTAGACACAAGGTTTGGTCGACTGCTACTAACACTCTGGGAAAAAAAAAAAAGGTCATGTGACTTATGATGATGGAGGGAAAAGAAATTCCACTTCAATTTATTTATTTCCAGATAATCACAGACTAATGTTGCATTCATGTTTTTTAAACCGTGCATGCAAAGTAAAATGTTTCCAGCCTCAATCACTTCTAAACCCAGAGAACTCCCAATTTCATAAACAGGACATTAACAGATTATAATGCTGCAGGACACCATGCTGAGGGAATTATTTTGCTTGTACAATGGCACTCTGGATGAACCCCAAATGAATCTACGCTCTGAATGATGGATGAGTCAACCAGGTGTTGGAAAACTAAACATTTAACCACTTCTAGATGAAAACATCAATTCATAACAAGCAGAAAATGCCTGGGTAAGAACTTGCTTGGATGTGGATAAGGGTGAGCATCTGCATGTCTACATTTATGATGATGAATGAACCGCAAGTTAATGAGTCTGACACACTGCACTTCTCTATTCCTATGCCTGTGTGTCATAATGAATCATTAGGCACCAAAGGGAATAAAACATCATCGCTGACATTAAAACACACACGACATGGTAAAACAGAAAGTAAGATACGAGATGCCACAGTTGATTTAGTACAAACTTTACTTCTCACTGAAGGAAAAACTTTTAACAAACATACAAGGTGCAAACACAATGGCCATTGTTGCTTGCAGAAGCATTGAGGATATTTATCTTGTGTTATCCATGCAAATAAAACAGAAACTGAAACAAAGCAGCAACAATCCTGGCAGTAGGTGGCATTGGAGCAGCTGGGTCTATAGGCGGCAGTGCAAGGCTACAATAAGGTACAGTATGTGCACATAAGAGGAAGTAGGCTACAGTACACATGGACACCACAGGGAGGGATTTCATCTTGAGCAGGCCGGTCCCACAAATGTGCATGGGACATGATTAGGAACTACTTGTACAAAGGTGTCTGGTCCGGCTGTGGCTGGTTTATGGACGAGGTATTCCCAAAACCAGGTTAGCCGCTGTCACACGCACAGTGGAAATGGCAACTGGCACAATGTGCGTTAGTCAGTGGCTTACCTGCTTTTAGATCACAACCACTTAAAAGACAACATTAAGCGCACAATCTGTGGAGTGACACAGACAAAGGCTGTGTAATAAAACAGTAATAAATCACACAAAAAAACAGCGTGTCAGGGACGGCAGATCATCCATGACACATAGGAAATAACAATTTTAGATCATCCAGAAAATACAAAATAATTTAATCCTAATAAAATGATTGTTAAATACACAAATATACATGTTAATTCTTCCCAGCTTTATAGATTTAGAACTCCTAGCTGGTTTGTTGGTTGTCCATTCGATTTGACTACAAAAAAATGAATAAAAAATATATAGAGAAATATATGTATTTCTTCCTATCACTTGTCATGAACAACTTCCAAAAATAAACATGTCAATAATTATACCCAAAGAATTCGAAATTCATATGTAGAAAAAAAAATAGATGTCACAATTTAAAGGATGGCCTGATCATCAACACCATATAGACGGAATAAAGAATTGTGGGAGATAAAGGGAGCTACTTACCAGTCTCAAGTTTTCTTTTGGGATGTTTTTTAAAGAGAAAAATGTTCAATGCTACGGATGGGAGCTTTTCTACCATTTACCCTAATACGGAAATAGTTTTTTCTTTCAAAGAAATCACAGTGCATGGTTAAAGTTAGGTGCATTTTAAGAATATCGTATAGCCGACACCGACGCAGAAGTTGAGTTCACTTGCACTACCCCAACCCTGCCCACTCCCCTGCATCTGCAACCCGACCTGGTTATGCAAATGACAAACAAACTGGCAACAAGCGCAGCGAATGGGGTGTAGAGTTGTAGCGTCACGCCCCGCCTTTTGTGGATGACGGACCAATAAGAGTCTGTAAGAGGCGGGCTTTGTACAACCAGTGCGTTTAACAGATTTCTAGAGTTATAGTTGGGGTGCGGCGCGTTCAGTTCTGCACGTCGTACATTAGGAATGAACCATTCTCCTGTTAACAGTTTCATGTCCTGGCAGATTATTTATTGCAAACATTCTTGCTATACAGGTGTCTTTACGCTTAAAATAACGCCATGTGGTGCGACAGTTGTTCCTGCTCTTAGGATACGCGTATTTTAAGGTTGTTTGAGAAAGGACGCGCCTACCCCTACAGTCAGAAGTGGTTGAACTCGGCTTACTTGTGTACAGTGTTGCCATGAGCAGAGTGTGGCTGTGCACGTACCAAGGATGCAGCATGACAGTCTGATCTGATGATGACGAGGAAGACGAAAATGAACGCTCAGTTATTTACAAAGACAGAGTTAAAGACTCCCCGACATACAGAGCTATATTTAATAGGAAATTTCAAATATTTGACAATTATTCAAATTTTATTTATTATTTAATTAATTAATTGTTTTTTCTTTTTTTAACCTGTAAATTCCCACAAAAAATTTAAATAAAATGTAAACGAGTATCCCTGAACGCATTAAGTATCTTTTCTATTTTGATAAAAAAAAACAAAAAACCTTTACATAATTAATCTTTTTTCAACTTGTTGAATGAGAAAGTTTTACATATACATATATAGGCCTACATGATAAACATATATACATTTTGGCCCATTTGACCAGTTTATGAAGTTTATGGCTGTCAACGCCCAGTGGGATTATTCGCAGCCAGGATACACATAACCCCGTGACATTTACCAAGTAGCAAATCAGGACTACTTTATATTATGTAACAGCTGATTTTGTCTGTCTGAATTTGCCGCTTGGGGGCGACAGTACTGTACCGTTGCCTTACGTTTGTGACAGTTTTACTTTAATTGCCTTACTTGTTAATATGAACATACATGTTTTTATTTTTCTTTAAATGTAAGCAAGAAACAGATAATTGAAACTTTATGTCAGTAAAAATGAACTTTCTAAAAGGTTTAGAAATTTTATGTCATTTATTAGCATACATGTCCTTTTTATGTGCCTTTAATTAAATGTAACTGGAGAAAAGCTAAGACATACACTTAAATAAATGTGTAGACTGCTGATGTGTGACTGATGGCAGGTTATGAACTACATGTCTAAAGATATTAACTGGAAATATTGCATGTTTGGACCCTATCCTTCAAGAATAGAATAGAATAGAATAGAATAGAATAGAATAGAATAGAAGAAAAAGAGGAAAAATCTAATATATAAAATGTTAGTCTCATTTAAAATCATACACAGATATTACCCAGCAAACCATTATGTTTCAAGAAAATGAAAGAAGAAATTGAAAAATGTCAGTACAAACTGATTTAGTCATGAACTTCCAGAAAAGGTTCTTCACTTATTTCGCCATGTAGGTATACCATTGATTAATCATATAGACACTAACTTCACCTTCACTTCATTTCAATAAATTAACATAAAATGTATTTTTAGTCAAACAAAAAATTACAAAAAAATTATTTTAAAAAAAACAAAGAATCCTATATAATTAACTTTATTATTTTTGCAAAATTTCACATTCACAAATATAAATTAAAACCTTTATTTACTACATCGGAAAATTAAATAAAACACACACACACAAAAGAAGTCCTCCCTCCATATATAAATGAATAAATAAATAAATTCACAAAAATACGTAGTCTAGTCTTATCTTAGTTAATGTTGCTTGAGTGAATGCCTTTATATTTACATATATAAAAACATGTTCCCCTAGCATCATGTCTGTTGTGTTTTATTTATTTTGTTTATTCTGGAAGACTTAAAATTGTTGCTCTCTATTATTATATATATTTCTCGGAATATATAATTTAAAAAAAAAGGAATGAATGAGTAAACTGTGTAATATAATCCAGCCCGTAAAAGGATCCTGTTCCTTTAAGAGGGTCCGTATTCTGGGTACACTCGGCCATTTCCGTCTGTTTCCAGCCGGTGGTGTCACTCAACAACAGTGGAGACTTCTAATCACTTATGTCTTACATACCTCACACCACTACATAGGGTAGGTCAAAGAACATTTACAAGGTCGAAGAGAACACTGTGGTTACGTGGCTTGAATGTGGAATTTGTGCAAAAGCCCTCACACAGGTTGCTATTACCACAGTGTGACCGTGCTTGTAGTGGAGCGTCGCTATATTTAGCTAACACGCTAATGCCAACGCTAATGTTGCTAGCAGCGTTTGTTTAGCTTCACAAGTTATGCATATGCATTTGTCATCTCATGTATCTTTAAGCCAAATATCTAAATGTGCGGTGCTGGTATTTTTTGATAAGAAGCATAGACAAAGCTCTCTGTTCGGTGCTGAGTTTTCTCTTTGTTTACAAATGTAGCCTTAGCATGGTTTACTAGGGCTACATTCATAGTAGTAGTTAGGAGGCATGGACTAGCTAGCGAGGTAACCTTAGGAAACCATACCCTGCAGCTGTAATTGCAGACCGAGAGCATGTGGCGAATAATCTTGTCCATGTTTGTTGTAGTTCAAGGACTCAGGGAAAATTGCACGTTATCATCGCCCTATTCTGCTCCCCGCACCTGTCGTTTAAACAGTGAGTGCGAAATCAGCAGTGTCCAGTTAATCTTACGCAATAAATCCAGATGTCAGGTGTTATTTAAAACTGACTGCAACTCTGTTTTTGTCTTGTAAATATTTTGTAAAGAGATTTGCTACCGAAGATTGTTCCTCTACCATTCTTCTGATGGTCAGCCATGGATGAAGATGACAGCCAGGATGAGCTGATCAACTGCAGTACATCCCAGAACAAAGGGAAACGAGCTGCATTGTGGGCTATCTCAGGTACTCTGTTCCATTTGTTTGTTGTGAAAAGGATTGTATATTATGGCTAAGGCTAAACTAAATGAAAGTCTCATATGTCTTCAATGCATATGCTGATATTTTACACTTATTAGATGACTCGGATGATGCGGAAGAGGAGTCTGGGGAGGGAGAGTCTGACAGCGGTGAGGATGAAGAAGAGGGTCATCTAGATGGAGAGGAAGATGAGGAAGATGAAGAAGAAGGGAATGAGGAGGATGGTAATAATGACAGAAGGAGCAATTTGCTTTATTTTGTTTGGTGATTTTTGTGTAGTGTCAACTTTTACATCTCATAGACGTGTAATCATGTTAAATGTGTTTTTTTTTTTACCTAGTGGACCATGGTTTTAGTGTGGCATGAAGAAAATGGAACTCCTATGCGATGCAATAAACTCAGTCTGTGCAGTGCTGTTATACCACATTTATACATATTTTTATCACATACAGATGATGAAGAGGAGGAGGAGGAGGAGGAGGATGATGGTAAAGCTGAGGAGGGAGCAACTGGGGGAACCTCTGCTGACCTTGTAGATCTGAGCTCGGATGAGGAAGCAGAGAAGTGTCCCATCTGCCTTAATTCATTCAACAGCCAGCCTGTGGCGACACCAGAGAACTGTGTACACTACTTCTGCCTTGATTGCATCCTTGAATGGGCCAAGGTGAGTCTATTATTTGGTTGTATGAGTCTAAGTAGAGAATCGCATAGCGTTTGATTAATGCTGGCTGATATTTGTGTGTGATGTCTTTTAAAATTTCCCAGAGTATGATTTTTTTTCATATACCCCTGTATTGTAGCAATGTAAACACCTGCTGTAATGCTTCAGTAGTAATTTGGCTTGATTGTAGAGACACTATGGGGAGCTCTGCATTTTGTTAATTGTTTGTTATTCTTAATAGTTATAACTCTAATTAATTATAAAACAACAATTGGAAGTATATTCTCTTTTTTATGTAATTATACACTAATAGAGATGCAACTCTAAATACTATACTCTGTTTCTGCGATTAGATCCTACCTAACCCTCCCTGATCTTACACATTGGACAATTTTATGATCTGCTTGCCAATTTGCACAATGAAAGCAATTTAAATTTACAACTGTTTGATGCAGACTGATGAAAATATGACTAAGTCATAAAGCTTTATCTAAAAGGCCAGTCATACAAAAAAGAAACACTGTCCTATAGTAGTCTTAAAATGATTGTGAATAAAAAAGTTTGGTTATACCACCCAGCTTTAAAAACATCAATGATGAAGAAAGCTGAATAGGTCATTCAGATGTTTTCTGTTCTCCACAGAATGCAAACGTGTGTCCCATAGACCGAATCAACTTCAACAATATCCATTTGAGAAAATGCTATGGAGGCAAAGTGCAGAAAGTGGTGAGTGCATTCAGTCTTTCCTTCACTTCTAAAATATTTGAAAGCTCGGTTTACTCTGTATATTTATGATCTGTCAACTAATTGCTTTTAAATAATTGATTTTTGTTTTGACTGCTTCATTTAGATCACAGTGCAAAAGCCGGCAAAGCAGGAACAGCAGGAGGTCGTGAATCTGGACCTGGAGCAGACCAGCTGTGAGGTTTGTGGGGGCAGTGATCGGGAAGACCGTCTGTTGCTCTGCGATGGTTGTGATGCTGGGTGAGATGTGACTTTTACTACATACCATGTTGTGAGGTTGCTAATATTACAGTGCCAGATAGATTTCTAAAAAGATTAATAAGAAATTGTTTTTGCTCCACAGGTATCACATGGAGTGTCTCACACCACCACTTGATGCTGTTCCTGTAGAGGAATGGTTCTGCCCTGAGTGTGAAGCCAACAACCGTCGATCAAGTTAGTCTCTGTGTTAGTTGAATCACTGTTCTTCACATGAATAGGCATCTGCTGATTATTCAGGCATTTATCTCTTCTGAAACAGGGAGGTCAGCCGAGGAACTGAGTGACGCCGAGTCCCTACCCTCTACTGCCCGTCCGACTTCGAGTCGCTCTCAGTCCCGCTTTGCAGGTCCCACCCGAGCTATTGCCCGTACCCAGCACAGTGAGAGAGTTCGAGCCAACGTCAACCGCAATCGCATCACACAGGCACGCACATCGCAGGTTTGGCATGAAGCGTGATGCTTCTGTTTTGGCTTTCTAACTCATGCACATGCACATGGCTGGAGTTGAATATCATATGTTGTTGCAAAGAGTGTGTCTGATTCTGCCTAAAAATTATTAACGACATTCATGAATTGCTGAGTTGTCTTTTTGGTTTTATGTAATATTTTGAAGTGATACTGACAGCAGAACTTCTGCCTTGTGGTTTGATTTGACTGATGATTAAAATGGTTATTATAGATGGCAGGGCATGTGTTTAGGATGGGCATGTGAAATCTGTTTAGATTTGAGCAGTCTGTGATAGTGGATATGTGCAATGACACAAATGTCTTCTTCATAGCTGGCTCCTACATATCTGATCCAGTCCACTTGGCTGGATGAGACCATTAACGCTGTGGTGGCTGGCCTCAACACTGCTGTGTATGTACGGGATTTCGCACCTCGTGTTTCTACGCGACGGCGGCGGCAGACTGGTGAGTACAAACAAGTGCACAACTTAATAAAAAGTCAGGTTTAGAGAAATGCAAACATATTTAGAGGGAGGAAAAAGAAGAGATAGACCCAGAGGCTCAATATTCATATCCTTGTGACTGAATATGACTCATGATTGACTGAACAGGGAAGCGCAGAAGAGTCAAAAGCAAGAAAACATCGTCTGCCAAGGGTAAAAAAGGAAAAGCTGCAAGTACAGGCGTCAAGAGACGAAAACGTAAAATGAGGAGAACGAAATCTAAAAAAAAGTTGGTGAGTTTGTCTGCAATCAGTTTTGAATTATGAGTAGTAAAAATTCCTTTTCTCCATCATGATTAACTCTGTTCCTGTTTTTTTTCCACTAGATGGCAAAAAAGACAGTCACTCCTCGAAGTCGCATTGCTAATAACCTTGGAATTGTAAAGGACAAGAAGAGCTCTTCTCTTCCAACAGTGTACCGGCCATCAGAACACACACTAAGTAGCATGCGTGCTGACATTGGCGCTGCATCTCTCTCTATCTATGGAGATCCGTTTGACCTGGATCCATTTGTGGACCGGTATGAGCACTTTCATCTTTCAGGGCTGACCTAAATAGAATTTTATAGCCTGTAAAAATATGTATTTCTGTTATCATATACTCACTATGAGTTACCTCTTCCATAAAAGTGGTCAACCAGTCAAGCCTTCTTGGAATATAACCTCCTTATCACATACTTTGCAAACTGATTATGCAGGTGGTTGCACAACCCAGATTTAGTTGACATTTCTGTCCACTGAACTGCTTAATAGCTTTTGAATATTAACCTCAGATATAAGAAACTTGGCTCACAAATATGTATCTAATCATGTCTGCCTGCGATCATCATGATATGGTTATCACTCACCTTTTTAAATTATATACTCACATGTGTACATAGGTACATACTGTATGTCTCTTTTATGTAGCTGTGGTTATGCTGTGCTACATGCTATGATACATGATATGCTATGCTGTTAATTATTATGCATTTTCTGTCACACTATTGTTTTGTTTTAGTGAGGAGGAGGAGCAGCAGACCCATGTCTCATCATTGTTGCAGGCCAAAAGACGTGGGATCTCTCACTCTGCCTTTCGCTCTCACCAGCCTGTAGCTCGACCAGTCACTGCAAGTCTTTCCAGGTACCATCCCGTTTTTGTGTTCTTGATAAAAAATTTATTATGATAGAGATAAGTGAAAGAATGAAAGATATGGAATAAAATCAGAATGACCTGGATTGGCATTTACTATTTTGTGTGGTTTAACAATACAGTGTTGTTGATTTTTCTTTACTAAGTTATAATCTCACAGATTTGGCTAGTGCTTGTATATCAAACTCTAGCAAAATTAAGGATCAAACTGTGAACAAGACATAACGCATTCCAAGTATTTTGCTATTATTTTTGTCAATGTCAGATTCTGTAACTAGTGAAAAGTCAAACTTATTTGCAGTGTCAAAACCTGAACCTGTAAAATTGTGATGTGCATCATCTTACACATTGTAATAGCTGAAGTATAAGTTGTTTTGGCTTAGTTTCTGATTGAGATAGTATCACAGGTGTAATGCATAGTTAAGAAATGTGGCTCATGTAATTGAAAGGTTTCTGTGTTATACCAGGAGAGGTGTGGATGTCCCTCAGTCAGGGGGCATTGTTGAGGCTGCTCCTGTGCCTGATCTGCTGGGCAGCATCCTATCAGGACAAAGCATGCTCCTAATGGACAGCTCTGATGTTGTCATAAATCGAGATGGTTCACTTAAAGCTACAAAACCAAGTAAGTGATTATGTATTCACAGTTTCATTCGTTTTAACCTAAATACAAAGCAGAACATCAGAGGTTCAAAACAAAAACATAACAGGACACAAAACAGTTAACAAGTTAAGTTAACAATCTGAAAGGAGACCACAGCATTGCTGGTGTTGTTGAATACATTTGACCTTTTTAGCCAAAATATGACCTAACTGCTTTATCACTAAATCTTTATTTCGACTACTGTAAGTTATATACTAAAAGGTTTAGAAAGAAAAAGAACTTTATACTTTTCTTTTAAAATACTTTTATAATTTTCATATTTCTTGTGTTACAGTGAGTTTATCATCTTCAGTAAAGCCAAGTTGCAGCAGTAGCTTAGGAGATATCAGCACCTGTGTCAATCCAGTAACGTCCCCTAACCATGTAGACATATCACCGTCACTCCAGTGCAACAGAAACCTACCAGGAACCTCAGAGAGCTCTCTAGAGAGACATTTCTCCCAGAGCTCTTCTCGCTTTCCATCGCTCACACCCTCCACCGCCAGCCACCGTGAACCAGGTCCCCATTCCAATTTACCACCCCGAGGTCATCCAAGTTTGCAAGCGCGCCAACCAAGAGGACCGACCCTCGCAACGGGTCAGCAGGGAATCAACAGAGCTAGAGACCACAGGGAAACCATCTCCTCATCCTCCCATCTCACCTCTGATTCTAGTTCCAAGAGTGGAGGACCGGCTCCATCACAGTCTCAACCTAAAAAAGCACCTACAAAGCCCATGTGGGTAGATGTGTCTGAGCTACCCAGGATACCGAAAATAAAAAGGGAAAGTAGTGTCAGTGCAGACGATGCCATTAGTCAAGTTGGAAGTAGTGGTAGTGATAGAAGAAGTAGTAGGGCAAGTAGTAGTAGCTCCACTACCAGTATTAATAGTTATGGCATGCGTGAAACTGGCATAAACAGCCTTGGCGGGGACAAGGGAAGGCAGCATAGTGTAGACCAGCAACAGGGCAGGAGTGACGGTCAGGCCCAGAGACACAGGGCTGATGGAGCAGGCTCATCATCAAGTTTCTCAAACTCGTTCTCCTCCTCTTCATCCTCCACCGGATCTCATAGCAGCCAGCCCTGTTGTTCCTCATTATCCTCTTCGTCATCATCGGTGAGCTTCCGCATTAGCTCAAGTGGGAACTCATGGCATTCAAGGCGGCTAAGCATTTCATCATCCACTACAAGTGGAAGCAACATGCAGGAACGCCGTAAGCAAAAAGAAGATGAAGCAAGGAAGAGACAGTTGCACAGAGATAAACAGATGCTTCTAGCGTCACGTACGGTCAATAAGGAAGAGGACAGTAATACCATTTATGATCCTTTCAATCCCACTGTGTCAGACTCAAGCACCTCAGACGATGAAGGTGAGAGCACAAGCTGGGAAAGTAGGTCTCGACTTACCACACTTGAAGGGAAGTCTCCCAGTACAGGAAACAATGAGTATTTAGTGCAAAGCAACCAGGACTCTGTTCAAGTGAAAACTGAAAAACAGGAGAGTCCAGTCTCACAAGGTGAACTGAGGACAGCTGCTGCTCAGGAAACTGTATCGTGGGAATTAGGATCCCCAAAAGAAGACATAAAGGTTGAACAAGAAACAGCGTTAGGAGACACTAATATTGGGACTCAATCAGCACTACTTAAGAATACAGTGAAAAAAGAGCCAGATGATGGAGACAAAGCTGAAAGCTGTGGTCACAGTTTAAAAAAATATTTGGACTCCGATACGGAAGAGACCACGCAACTTGTCCATCATCATAATGTCTTTTTCAATCTCTTAAAGACTGAAAAAGACATTAAAAAAGAGGAAAGTGGGCATAATGCTGGAACTCCGAACACAGGTTCCTCCAACTCTTGGAAAACTCCACCAGGCTCCAGCTCAACTTCCACTGAAAAGAAACAAAAGACAGACACAATGTCTGAATCCCACTCCAAGTCCCCGTCAAGAGATTCAGGCAATATAAAGAAGACCTCCAGAAAACAAGAGTCATCTAAGGAGCAGCGGACTAGATCCAGCAGTTCAGAAACTGACAGATGTAGGAGAGGAGACCGCACTGCTTCAACCCAGGGAGGAAGTCAGAAAGGGAAGGATAAGGACAGAGTAAAGTCTTCCAGGCGATCAAGATCAAAAGAAAGGAGACGAGCGCACACAGACTCCGACAGCTCCCGGTCCAACTCCCCTGACAGAAGTTCCCGAAAAAGACGACGTTCACGGTCACGATCCAAAAACAGGAGGCGATCCAGGTAAGTACTTAGTATCAGTGTTTGGCCAATATTCTAGGTACCAACCTTGAAATAACCATGTTTTATTTGTCTCTACCAAGGACTAAATAGTTCACAGAGGTTAAAAGTTTTGTCTGTCATTATGTGCTTTTAGGTCTGGTTCCAGCTCTAGCAGCAGAGAGCATTCAAGGGGGAGGAAGCATAAGCGAAGGAGTAAGGAGAGGTATGATGGCAGAGAGAAAGACCACGAGAGAAGACGTGTGACAAAGGACAAAAGACGTGACCGGTCTCGGTCCAGATCTAGATCAAGAGACAACAGACGTCGGTCTCGTTCAAAATCACGGTCCAGGTCCAGAACTAGATCCAGGTCCAGGGAAAGGAGAAAAGATCACACAACCCAGCCATCATCAACTCAGTCCTCCAGACACAGGGTGGAATCACGATCAAGAGAACAGAGGAGAGGCAGATCTAGATCCAGGTCTAGAGAGAAGAAGAAAGAAGTTGGGTCATCCAAGAGCTCACAGAAAACACCAGGGTCTGGTATTTCATCCTCAAAAGACACAAAGTTGTCAAAAGACAAGAAAAAAGACAAGGATTGCCCTGTCAAAGAGGAAAAAGTTGCTAAAACCAGTAAACGGGAGGCTCCCTCCTCCACCTCTGTATCGAAGGTAAAAAAGGAAGCGTTAGACTTCAAGGCAGACGGACAGGTTACAAACGCTGAGATTGTAAAAAAGGAAAAAGATGTTAAAGAAATTAAGAAAGAAAAACCACCGTTATTTGATATGTTTGAAGATTCTCCCATTAATACACCAGTTAAGAAAGAAGATGTTGACACCCCTATTTCTTCAGTACCTGAATGCATCAAAGAGGAAGGAACTCAGAAGGACCCCATTAAGACTGAGGCTTGTGAAATGAAAACAGTTAAATCGGAGCCGAGTTCCCCTGATCGACGTCAAATAAGCCCAGTCCTATCACCTTCTGTAGTGACCACAAGCTCCATTCCTTCAGTATGTGAGCCTGTCACTGCCTCTCCACTGTTAACAGACCCAACAGAGCAGCCTGACACTGATGTGTTGACTGACCCCGTAAAGCAGGAAGCGCAGCAACCCTCTGACTCTGATGAGGATTTCAACGTTGATGTGATGCTAGACAACCTGGACTTTGTGAAGTCTGAGTCTGCAGAGGGAAAGGACGCTTCTGTCAAACAGGAGAAAGAAGTGGAAGAGGTGAAGCATGAGGGAGAACAGGTCTTGGCTGTGGTGGGAGCTAAACCCAAGACTCAGGTGAAAAGGGTTACCTGGAATATACAGGAGCCACAGGGGCCTCAACCAGAGAAATCAGCAAGCAGTAAGTATTCTCACAAGCCAATGTTACCTCAAAACCTCCCACTTACATGGGTGGCTTTTCAACTATAGAGCTGTAAATTTTTGCATGTCAGAAGAAAGCTGGCTCTACAATATACAGATAACATGACAACAGATATTTACACTATTGCAAGCCTATGCTTTAAGTGTACAGAGTGCTATGCAAAGTGAATTTGTAAGTGATAAGCTGTAAATTCCTTGAAATAGAATTAAAGTAGAAAGCAAAATATAACTTTAGATGAAGCATACATTTTACCCCATATAAAGTGCATCACAAACTGGTTTGGTCAAGAAGACATTTGTGACATTGTAGTCTACCTAGCCTTGAAGAAGTTGCACACAGTATTTCATTGGAAGGCTTTTAGCTTTGATTACAGGACACAGTCACTGTGGTATTTATGCCACACAATTATTTCCATACAGAATTGCATGAATTTTTAACCGAGATATAGTACTTATAATGATACTTATAATAATATACATACAGTGAATGACATTCACATTGAGAGAACTTAGTATTTTTCTATATATCAGAGACATAACTAGGTTTTGTATTGGCAAACCATTTTCTAACTATTTTAATGTCCTCTGTTTTCTATCCAGAGGTGGCTCTATATAAACTGAAACTGAAGCAGGAAGGAGTTCGCAGACCTTCGTCTGTAGTCCCCACATCCACTCAGGTAGGACAGAGTCTACTGTCATTGTAGTTATCGTTGTGTTTGTTGCTTCAATAAAGTTGATATGTGTTTCTTAAACATGTTTGAAGATATGTCATCAAACAACCAGAAGATGGCAGCGTTTATCTACAGCAGACCAACATAAATGGGCCTTTGTAATCACGTGGTATTAACTGAAACTGATACCAAAGCATTTTCACACTAAACGAAAGTAAAAACCAGACTGAGGAAATCAGAACTTATATTCAGTTATTTAATATGGTCATATTATAGAAATGACTTTATTTGTAGACACAACTAATATGTCTGTAAAAAAATATCTGTAAATCTGTAAAATAAAATCAAGTTTTATTTGTTTGTGTACTAGTTATACATTGAGTCTGGCCCTTTAAAAACACACAACAATAATCAGGTTTTATTTGTACTGTTTGTGTATGAGTTGTACTTTGAATCTGGCCCATAAATGAGTCGACTGATTTCTAAATAAACTCTTCTACTTTGATAGGACATTTCTGGAGCTTTGTCTGTCAGCGACTCATCGAAGAAGGCTGGTGCTGGTCCTCACATTTCCTCCTCTAGATCTGATAGTGAAGAACTGCTCACCACAGGACAGGGAGTAGCAGACGAAGGGGATTTATCAAGGAAAGACCAGGTGAATATACTGTAGCTTTTTAAGTTTTGATGTAGAACTGAATATCACAGTAAATCTCACTTTGTTTAAAATAGTTTTAAGTAAACAGCATTATTATTATTATTATGTTTTAGATGTTTTGTGGAATTTAAGTCCTAATTGAGCATGTTTTATGATGTCAGCAGTATTTGAAGAAGCTGCACATGCAGGAGAGGGCTATAGAAGAAGTGAAACTAGCCATCAAGCCTTTCTACCAGAGGAGAGACATCAACAAGGATGAATACAAGGAGATTCTACGCAAAGCCGTCCAGAAAGTGAGTTATCAATTTTGCCCGAGACAGGTTTTTCATTGGCAGAATTTATGTGCGATTACCTTGTGTGTCTGGTCTACAGGTGTGCCACAGCAAGAGCGGGGAGATCAACCCAGTGAAGGTGGGCAATCTCGTCAAAGCATATGTGGACAAATATAAACATGCTAGGAAACACAAGAAAGGAGAGGATTCAGGGAGGTCAGAGGGGCCTCAGTCTGAGGCCATGAAAACCTCTGACAGCCCATGAGACAGGACACTAACTACAGGAAGACCTAACACAAGCACTCAGTCATATTCATCTGTGTTCTACTGTGTCTTACCACTGGGTGTAATCACCATTCGAATGGTTGCATTATATTCGCCTAGTACTTCAAGATGCTTCTGAAATGTTAAGTTTTCTACCTTAATTGAATATTTAGGACAAACTTTTTGTTGATTACTTGAACAACATCTCTTGGTGTCTTGTGCTTGGACTGTAACTGCCGGGAACTGGTCTTTTTTGTGTTGTACAACTCAGAAACTTAACGGGAGACCTTAAAGATGGTGCCTTAAAGAGGCAACTTTTAAAGACCCTCCCAGTGAGTGATAAAACAGGGAGCGTTCTCCACGGGCATATCACTGAGAGGAGGCAGTGTGGGCTTTGAGTTTTCTATGATGTTTTGTTTTGTGGGAGGGAAAGGGGTATTTATCGGTGGCGAACAAGTTTTGTTGATTCAGAAGTGGTAATAAAGTATGCAAAGTATGTTTGTTATATCAATGAAAGCCACTGTTATGCAACTTTTGTAGAACATTTATCAGGAGTCACCATTTTAGATTTAGTTGTAAATAATATAGATTTGATATATCCACTTATCCTGTTCTTTCATCTCCTTTGCTTGTTGACGATTGACAAAAATGATTCTAGTTTATAAAGTTGCTCGAGTTTTGTTTCGTATTTAAAAATCTCCCCCGTCTGTCTTCCATGTCCGTTATCTGTGTCTAATGAGCTTAAGCTAATCCAGCAATTCTACAGGTTTTTTTTTTTTTTTTTTAACAAAATACTTGGAATCCAACCATTTCCCTCCTTTCAGTGTGTGACTGACAAGTAGAAAACTGGGTTTTGCCAAACCAGGGATTATTTTGTTTGTGCCAAATAAGTAAAATATAAAATGCACCACTTCCTTGAATAACGGACGTTTCATTTGCTTTAATAGCAGAGAGTATATAGCACTGTAGTGTAGGTTTTATTTTATTTTGAAGACTTAATAAGATTATAATACAAACTTAAAAGTGTCAGTTGCCAGGTTCCAGCCACTGTAATCTTGGAAAATGATATAGACACAATTTTGCAAGACTAGTCTATATATTAGAATTTCTGTAAAGCTTTTCAGATTACATTTTACATTGAACAATATGATAGACATAAACCCATTCCTTTAGTAGGGAACATTAAGTGACTGCTTTTTTCGCTACTTAATCACGGTCTCTTGTACCCTTTAAAGATATGCCTCACTACTCCACATTGCTCTTTGACAAAAATGTCAAAGAAAACTATTTTTCCTCTCTTTGACCTTTTGTATATTTTTTCAACCTACTGTTAAGAGTGGTTTTAATTGGACTTGCATTGTACATTGTAAAGGTTTATTGGATGGATCTGTATTGGTTTGAGGAACTATAAAACCGGTGCTCATGTTTATTTGAATGTATGTACTTTTTTTTCTGCAATTATTTTGTTTTACTTTTTCTGTGTTTCTTAGAGGGAACACCAATAATAAAAAAAACAACTAATTAGAAATGGTTTGACTCACTTAAATGGAATTTTCTGCTGATATTTTGGTTTCATTGTGATATTACTAAAGTAAAACTCCAAGACTTTGTGTACTAACACCATTTTACCCCTCACCAATTCAACACACTAAAAAACATCTGGTGTTTATTTTGACTGTTATCATTTGTTTCTTATTCTTGTGATAAAACAGATCATTGCGTTTTAATTTAGTATAAAATGTCACTTATCAAAGCTCTGTAATGTATCTACAGTATCATCACTTAACAGCACAGTCATTTGTAATATAATTTATTATAATCCTACAAGGTTTGTTTAGTCAGTATTAAAACTACAAAATGAGCAAAATATAAAACTTGAATTTAAAAAATTTACAGAATGATCAACCAATGTTCTGAGGGGAGAAACAGAATGTCCCACAGATATATTTTATGACATAAAAATTGCAATCACGATAGCCGTATTTGCTCATCACATACAGTATGTAAACAATCAAAGTAATACATTTCATTAAGTGAATCAGTTCTACGACAAGACCTTTGACCTTTTCTTGACTGATGTGCCAGTGCAATATTGGAGTAGTCATTTTAGACTTTGTAGTGCTAAGGTAGTCCTATACAGGAGACGAAGCAAAGCGGGTGATATACACTTACACCGATATGGAGTCAAATTCATGCCCATTTTGCAACATTTTGGTGTTCACTCAGACAGGATCCATCTAGTTTTACATGTCTCAGGATAGCTTCGGTTGAAATCGGGAGCCAGTGCACGAGGAAGAAGTGGAAATCATGACGGAACAGATCTAATACACGAAGGGATGCGCCGGATCTTCAACCGTTGGAAGGCCGAAGACAGAACTGATGAGATCGTACAGGCTGTTGTGCGATATCTGTAGGCTGACGTTGGCGCTGTGAAGAGACGACGCCCCCTCCATTTGGGCCAGCTCATGAAAATGTCTGCAGATCAGAGGGACCACCTGAAAAGGGAGAGAGCGCACTTAATATGCGTCACCAAAAGAAATGGAACTGACGTGT
The DNA here is from genome assembly GCA_037367365.1 of Apogon talboti. Taxonomy (NCBI): domain Eukaryota; kingdom Metazoa; phylum Chordata; class Actinopteri; order Kurtiformes; family Apogonidae; genus Apogon; species Apogon talboti. The sequence continues at coordinate 7,650,155 of JAPQRQ010000023.1, forward strand.
CCGGCAGGCGACGGACCCGCCTTGACTTTTTCCCCGTCTTCAGACTTTAACTATTATAAACTATACTCATATAACTTTGGTCAATACTGTACTAAAATG